>CM033713.1:2628883-3118883 GCA_019671005.1 Hibiscus mutabilis
AGAAGATTTTTCCAAAATTGTATTTAGGTAGGACGAATTTGAAGGTTAAAAGTAGATTTAAGGTGGAGTTTTTTTCCCACAAGCATGCTAAATTCCCCTAAATATTAAAATTTTTAAGTTTTTATTATTTCCAACAAGAGCCACCTTTTAAGTTTACGGCTTCAATAAAGGCTGCGCAAGGCACATCATCCTTGAATTTCTAAGTTCTAACGTTTTACAATAAAGAAGATTCCTTTAAATTATATATTGCAGCAGTCATTGTTGATCTCTTATCTTATCTCCATTCTTTGTTATTCTCTATTGCTTTCTTTCAGACCTTCCTTCAACTGATTAACAATTAAAAAATGGCCGACGCTATCACCAGTGCTGTAGTACAAGTGGCTCTGTCTAAGGCCATCTCCATCCTCGAAGACCCAATCAACCTTGCATGGGATTTCAAGGACGAGCTGACAAGCTTAGTTCCTCACTCGCTCTCACTCATGCTTTCTTGCAAGATGCAGAGAGGAGGCAACTTGATGAGCCTGTCAAACTCTGGTTGGAGCAGCTCAGCGATGTTGCTTCTAAGGCTGATGATGTCTTGGATGAGCTTGCCTAAGAACATCTTCGCAGGAAGGTGGACACCCGAAAGAGAACACAGGTCAGAAACTTCTTTTCCTCCTCCAAAAATCCCCTGGCAATTACACTAAAGATGGCCAAAAAGGTTAAGAATATTAGCCAATCCATTGAGGATGTTAACCATCGGGCCACTGAGTTAGGACTTCAACAACGAGTTCATATTTTGGCTCCAGTGTCTGGTGGAGTAGGAGAGAGGCACCCACTCCCTTGTTGACTCATCACGTGTTGTGGGAAGGAAAGCTGATGTCCGAAGAGTAGTTGATCTCTTGATTGGCTCAACCACTCACCAAACCTTGTCAATAGCATCCATAGTAGGCATGGGTGGTTTGGGAAAAACTACTTTAGCAAAGTCTGTCTGCAACAATGACAAAATACAGAACCATTTTATGACAATAATATGGATCTGAGTGGCTGAAAATTTTGATGTCCGAAGAATTTTAGTTGAGATGCTAGAATCTCTAACTAGAAAACCTTGTGAGATCAAGAACGAGGATGCTATACTTCGAGAAATACAAAAGGAGTTGAAAGAGAAAAACTTCCTTCTTGTCCTCGATGATGTGTGGAACGAGGACATTAAAACATGGGAGGACTTAAAGGGAAGTTTGCAGGGAATAAATGAAAGTAAACAAAGTTGGATTCTTGTCACAGGTCGCAGTGAAAATGTTGCATTAGTAAGGGAAACACCTCCTGATCGCAGGCATCATCTTAAGGCAGTGATAGATGAAGACTGTTGGTCTATTATCAAAGAAAGGGCATTTGGAAACACTCCCCTATCTCCAGAACTGGAAGCTATTGGGAGGGATATTGCTCATCGATGTGGAGGCGTGCCATTGGTCGCAACAGTTATAGGTGCAACTATGTGCAACAAATGGGATAGAGACGAGTGGTTGTCACTAAGAGATAGCTCTCTTTGGGGCTCATTAGAAAAGAATGAAGGGACCGCACGTGTTCTGAGATTAAGTTTTGATCGATTGTCTTCCCCATCTCTAAAGCAGTGCTTTACACATTGTTCCATTTTCCCTAAAGATTTTAGGATCGAAAGGGAACAATTGATCCAACTTTGGATGGCTGAAGGCTTTCTTCAACAATCCAAAGGAAGTCCACAACTGGCATTTGAGGATATTGGTAATGAGTACTTCAATGACTTGTTATCAAATTCCTTATTGCAGGATGTGGAAAAGGATTTGTACGGATGCATTACAAGTTGCAAGATGCATGATTTAGTTCATGATCTTGCTCAGTCCGTTTCACATATTAGGCAACAACAAAATGTGTTTGATGGTGTGAAATTGTGGCACTCTCTATTCTTAAATTCTGGCAGCTCTTTCTGCATGATAAGGGACTTGAAAACTTTACGGGTTCTTAAATTTGGTGGTGCTGATATTAAATTACTGCCAGACTCAATTGGCGAGCTAAAGCATTTGAGATACTTTGATATCTCAGGAACTGACATAGAGAGACCACCGAAGTCCTTTACTCAGCTCCACCTTCTGGAGACATTACGGATATTGATGTGCAGAGGGCTCGGACAACTTCCTGAAGGAATGAAAAGTTTAGTCAACTTGAGGCATTTATACATCAGTTTTAGGCGTCATGTTCCTGTGGAGATTGGATGCCTAGCTAGTCTTCAGACTTTGCCATTATTTGAGGTGGGTACCGAAAGGGGAAAACGAATAGGGGAATTGGGATTGTTAGTTGAACTCGGAGGAGAATTGGTCATCGATCATCTTCAGAATGTTAGAGACAAAGAAGAAGCTAGGGGAGCAAGATTATGGGAGAAGAAGAAATTACACAAGTTGACATGCCGGTGGGGCTTCTGGAGGGAAGGATGTAGCAAGGAGGAGGAAGGGTTGGAACCTCACTCAAATTTGAAAAGCTTAAGTACTGTGCAATATAAGGGAGAGTGCTATTCGTCATGGTTGGTACAGATGACCGGTGGTGACCCAAGTGCTTGTTTTCAACCCATGAATCTGGTAGAGTTGAAACTATTCCGTTGTGAGAATGTGAAGAATCTTCCACCTCTTGGGCAATATCCCAATCTCAAATTTCTTGAAATTGAAGAATTAAATAATGTGAGGTGCATTGGAAGTGAATTTTATATGAATGGTTGTGATGGGAATAAGCCACTCATCTTATTTCCAGCATTGGAAGTTTTCACCCTAAACAATATGCGAGGATTAAAAGAATGGTTAGAAGTGGAGGCAGCAATTCCTGTGTTTCCTTCACTAAAAGAGTTGAGAATTGAATTTTGTGACAATCTAAACAGTGTTCCAAGAATGAGTAGATTTTCTTCTCTCGAGGAACTCACCATTTTCTGGTGTTCTGAGTTAGGTTGGATGGGAGATGAGCCATTTTCCTTACGTCTCAAGAGATTAACAATACAACATCTTGAGATTGTACGAACTTAAGGTCCATTCCAAGTTTAGATGGTTTGTCCTCTCTTTTAGAATTAAAGCTGGATGAATGCAATGGATTAACATGTCTACCATCTGGATTGTCAACTTGTACTTCTCTTCGGCACTTGTTCGTAGACTATTGCAGCAATCTGGATTCAATCCCGAAAGATGTAGGACAATTGCATTCTCTAGAGGAATTGTATATTTGTAGTTGTGAAAACTTGAAAGGGCTCCCAGAAGAGAGCCTCAGGTGCCTCACAAGTTTGAAGAAATTAACATTGGATCCCTTCTCAAAAGAGGTAGAGGAATTCCCAGGTCTTGGTTCCGTCCACCACCTCCACTCTTCTCTTAAAGAATTGAGGTTGAATGGATGGGATAAACCATGCTGTTTTCCACATCAACTTCAACACCTCACCGCACTTGAGCAGTTAGAAATTCATGACTTCAATCGACCAAAAGCTTTGCCAGAGTGGTTGGGAAACCTATCCTCTCAAATTTTATGTTTGGTGGGTTGTGAAAATCTGGTGGATCTGCCATCTAAGGAAGCCTTGCAACGCCTCTCCAATCTGCATTCATTCCGCATATATGATTGTCCGCAGTTAGAAGAAAGTCGAGCTGTCCAAGATCCCCTGCACTCCAAATTTTGATTGATTTAACTAAGGGGTAAGCTTTGCTGTTCTCAAGTCTTGAAAGGCTTCAACTCTCAAGTCTTAAAATGTAAAACTCTCCTCAATCACTTAACCAATTTCAAAACATGGTTGCTGTTTAGTTGGTGAAACTTATTTGCTAGGAATTTCCCGTTTATGTGTTCCATTATTTTAGAAAAGTTGCCCGGTCCATTTTATGTGTTGTATTTATAAGTTTGAACGTACACTTGGAAATTAGAGCCTTTATCACCTGCATTGGATACTTCCCTTTGTGATAAGGACTTGTTCAACATCAAATCCTTTTTCCAATGAACCTGAGATTATATATTTATATGGTGTTCATCCGATGCCAGTTTACATACATAATCAATGGTTTTAATGGAATTAGTTCCAAAAACCTACCTCCGTTAACTCTTCAATGTTATACTCAATCCAGCCTCCTGGAACATTTTTACTTCATTAGATCAAACAAAGGCTATTGCATTCACGAGCTGGCAAAGCGTCACCCACGGTAGTACCTTTCTGCAAGCCGAGAGGTTCAACAGACAAAAATCTAGTTAATGACATGGAATTTTAGTTTTGGTGTTGGTTCTGGCCGGAAAAGGTGACCGGAGGAACACTAGCAGTAAAACCAAAGACACGGTTTTTTGACCAAAGATAGTGCTAAAATAATGTAAAAGTATTAAACTGGTATTGTCTAAAGTTTAGAAGTTAGGGATGAGAAAGGCACAACAGATATCTGTTTAAAACTCTAGTTTATCTAATAAGCTAGATGCAATGTAAAGCTTCATTTTTGGTTTGGGTTTCGTTGAAAAGTACCGAACCATATTCTCAAACACCGTCTCTCTGTTTCTGCTTCCTTAAATTTGCACAAGACTAGATAGTGAACTGTGTTTCGTTTCATTCAACTTAACTATAACTAGTTTAGTGAAAGCAATAACAGAAATAAATAAATAAAATAAAAACTCAATCTCCTCTTACACTACTATCAAAGGATTATTTTAGCACGTGATGTGCTTCATTGAAGGCAGCATCCGGCACACCAACCATGAAATTTCTAACGTTTTTCTATCAAAGGATTATTTTATAATCACCAATCAGATTTCCACTTGTGTTACTTTTTAAATTAAGAAGATTCCTTTAAATTATATCACAGCTAATATTATTGATCTCTTAATCTCCCAAAGTCCCATTCACTGTTATCCTCTGTTGCTTTCTTTCAGACCTTTCAACTGATTACCGATTCAAAAATGTCGGAAGCTGTCATCAGTGCAGCCGTAGAAGTGGCTCTCTCCAAGGCTATCTCCATCCTTGAAGACCAAATCAACCTTGCATGGGATTTTGAGTACGAGCTGAACAAGCTACGTTCCTCACTTGCTCTCACACGAGCTTTCTTGTCAAAGTCTGGTTGGAGCAGCTGAGCGATGTTGCTTGTAAGGCCGATGATGTATTGGATGAGCTTGCTTACGAACTTCTTCGCAGGAAGGTGGAAACCCGAAAGAGAACACAGGTCAGCAACTTCTTTTCTCCCTCCAAAAATCCCCTGGCAATTACTCTAAAGATGGCCAAAAAGGTTAAGAATATTAGCCTATCCATTAAGGATGTCAACAGTCAGGCCACAGAGTTAGGACTCCAACAACGAGTTCAAGTTTCGGCTCCAGTGTCTGGTGGAGTAGGAAGAGGCACTCACTCCCTTGTTGACTCATCACGTGTTGTGGGAAGGGAAGCTGATGTCCAAAGAGTAGTTGATCTCTTGATTGGCTCAACCACTCACCAAACCTTGTCAATAGCATCCATAGTTGGCATGGGTGGTTTGGGAAAAACTACTTTAGCAAAGTCCGTATGCAACAATCACAAAATACAGAACCATTTTAAGACAATAATATGGATCTGTGTGGCTGAAAATTTTGATGTCCGAAGGATTCTAGTGGAGATGTTAGAATCTCTAACTAGAAAACCTTGTGAGATTAAGAACGAGGATGTTGTACTTCGAGAAATACAAAAGGAGTTGAAAGGGAAGAGCTTCCTTCTTGTTCTTGATGATGTGTGGGATGAGGACATTAAAAATTGGGAGGACTTAAGGGGCAGTTTGCAGGGAATAAATGAAAGTAAACAAAGTTGGATTCTTGTCACAAGTCGAAGTGAAAATGTTGCATTAGTAAGGGAAACGCCTATTGATCAGAGGCATTACCTCAAGGCAGTGAAAGATGAGGAGTGTTGGTCCATTATCAAAGGAAGGGCATTTGGAAACTCTCCCCTATCTCCAGCTCTGGAAGCTATCGGAAGGGATATTGCTCATAAATGTGGAGGCGTGCCTTTGGTTGCAATGGTTATAGGCGGAACCATGTGCAACAACTGGAATAGAGACGAGTGGTTGTCACTAAGAGATAGCTCTCTTTGGGGTTCATTAGAAAAGAATGAAGGGATTGTACTGAGTTCTGAAATTAAGTTTTGATCGCTTGTCATCCTCATCTTTAAAGCAGTGCTTTGTATACTGTTCCATTTTTCCTAAGGATTTTAGGATCGAAAGGGAGCAATTGATCCAACTTTGGATGGCAGAAGGCTTTCTTCAACAACCCAAAGGAAGTTCACAACTGACACTGGAGGATATCGGTAATGAGTACTTCAATGAGTTGTTATTGAATTCCTTATTGCAAGATGTGGAAAAGGATATCTGTGGATGTATTACAAGTTGCAAGATGCACGATTTAGTTCATGATCTTGCACAGTCCGTTTCTCATGTCAAACTACAAAATATGTTTGATGGTGTGGAACTATGGCACTCTTTATTCTTAAATTCGGGCAGCATCAGCCACATGGTAATGGACTTCAAAGGATTACGAGTTCTTAAATTTAATGGTGCTGATATTAAATTATTGCCAAATTCGATTGGCGGGCTAAAGCATTTGAGATACTTTGATATATCAGGAACTCGCATTTATAGACTACCGAAGTCCATTGCTCAGCTCTACCTTTTGGAGACATTAAGATTATTGAGGTGCTTCAGTATCTGGAAACTTCCTGTAGGAATGAAAAATTTAGTCAATCTGAAGCATTTATATACCAGTGATGGACGCCTTGTTCCTGTTGAGATAGGATGTCTAACTAGTCTTCAGACTTTGACAACATTTGGTGCAGGTACGAAAAAGGGAAGAGGAATTGGGGAATTGGGATATTTAATTGAACTACGAGGTGAATTGGTCATAAGAGGTCTTGAGAATGTTAGAAACAAAGAAGAAGCTAGGGGAGCAAGATTATGGGAGAAGAAGAAATTGCACAAGTTGTCATTCATGTGGGACTATAAATGTCATGGATACAATGAACAAGTGTTGGAAGGGTTGGAGCCTCACTCGAATCTGAAAAGCTTAACGATTAAATTTTATAACGGTGAGCGCTTTCCGTCATGGTTGGCACAGAAGATTAGTGGTGACCCAAGTGCTTGTTTTCAACCCATGAATCTGGGGGAATTGAAAATACTACAATGTTGGGAAGTGAAGTATATTCCAGCTCTTGGACAATTTCCTAATCTGAAATTTCTTGAAGTAGAAGGTTTAATCAATGTAATGTGCATAGGAAAAGAATTTTATATGAATGATTGTGATAAAAATAAGCCAATCATATTATTTCCAGCACTGGAAAATTTCACCTTAAAGAATATGCCGAAGGTAAAAGAATGGTTAGAAGTGGAGCCGACAGTTCCTGCATTTCCATCACTAAAAGCGTTGAGAATTATAGAATGTTACAATCTAAACGGTGTTCCAAGAGTGAGTGGATTTTCTTCTCTAGAGGAACTTAATATCGATGAGTGTTATCAGTTGGAGTGGATAGGCAATGAACCATTTTCCTCTCGTCTCAAAAGTTTAACAATATGGGATTGTGGGAGCTTAAGGTGCATTCCCAGTTTAGATGGTTTGTCCTCTCTTTTAGAACTAAAGCTGTATGAATGCGAAGGATTAACAAGTCTACCATCTGGATTGTCAACTTGTACTTCTCTTCGGCGCTTGCTCATAGTCGGTTGCAGTAATCTGGAGTTGATTCCAGAAGATGTAGGACAATTGAATTCTCTCGTGGAATTGTGTATTTGTTATTGTGAAAGCTTGAAAAGGCTCCCAGAAGAAAGCCTTGAGTGCCTCACAAGTTTGAAGACATTGAGATTGGGTCCCTTCTCGGAAGAGGTAGAGGAATTCCCCGGTCTTGGTTCCGTCCACCACCTCCACTCTTTCCTTAAAGAACTGAAATTGATTGGATGGGATAAGCCATGCTCCTTGCCACATCAACTTCAACATCTCACTACAGTCGAGCAATTCGAAATTCGTGATTTTGATGGACTGAAAGCTTTGCCAGAGTGGTTGGGAAACCTTTCCTCTCTTCGGAGTTTATGTTTGGTGGGTTGCAACAATCTGGTGCATCTGCCGTCCAAGGAAGCTTTGCAACGCCTCTCCAATTTGCAATCGTTCGATATATCCCTTTGTCCAGGATTACGGGAAAACAAGGCCGAGCTGTCCAAGCTCCCCACGCACTCCAGAGTTGTTCAAGCATCTGAGGCTTCTAAGGGGTAAGCTTTACTTTTCTTAAGCCATAAAAGGATCCAACTCCTAATATTATCCACTTGTGCTTCATACTCATTTCCACGGGGTCCTGGAATGATTTTGTAAACTACTTTAGCTGCTAATGGCACACCTTGACACTGCTTAGCGATTTTCATTTTAATTAACTCTTGTTCTCGAGGCATTGGATAGCCTCTTGATGTCTGATCTTTAATTATGGACCAACACTCATTGTCTTCTAGCCGTCCTGCTTGATGCCATTGATTGGAAATGCTTGCACTGCTGATGCTACACCTTGTTTGCGTGTTGTAACAATAACCCCGTTCCCCCCATTTTTGCTGATTCTTATTAGACAAAGCTTCAGTTCCTCCCATTTCTCAACACTCCGCAAATCATCAAGGACAAGAAGATATTAAAGTATGTTGATTGGGAATATGTCTCGTGCATCTTGGAGACTGCTCTCCTCTGACAGTCTCTAAGGCAAAGCTCACTAACTAATCTCTGACAAAACAAAATCTCATGTTACATTGAGAAATATTCAAACTTTAGGTGATTATAACTGAAACTATGTGAGACATGCTACACCTATCAAATACTAGCTTGCTCTGACATCAAGTTAACATCGTTTCAATGCAGGGAGACGCTTTGCCTGCTAAAATGCCAAAGGCCTGGTTTGGGCATTATCTTTAGCTACTAATGGCACACCTTGACATTGTTCAGTAATTTCCATTCCGATTTATGGGCATTATATTTAACTCTTATTCCAATTAACCATAAGAAATTAACTACTAACAGAAATCACTCAGTGCTGCAATTGATTAAAAAGCCAACTTACAAATGATTATAGGAAGGAGATATATGCAGAGTTGTGGTTTCAGATATTCAGATATTAAACAAGCGATCTGCAGTAATTGTTTCTGGAATGTGAGAAATCTTGGACACTCAGGGCTGCTCTCCTTGGTGCATCTTGTCTCTAACTTAGGTCTCCTTATAATATAAAGTGTTTCTAAATTTGAGAGGCTTTGCTTAACATCCACAGAAGGCAGATACATAAGATTATGGCATGAAGTGAGTTGCATAAGCTTTAGAGAAGAGAGATTTCCCAAGCACTCTGGCAAGGCTTCCATTCGTTGAATCTCGTCTTTCGTCGATCTTGGACATCTCATGATGGCTAAATCATAAAGAGAATGCAATCTCCCCAAGGGAACCGGTACCAGATCGTTAGCTTGCAAAGGCAGGTGTAGTATAGCAATGAGTTGGGTAGCAGACAACCTAATCCTTCGCCTATTTCCATAAATTCCAATTCTGTTGGAGAAGAGAGTTCATCTATACTTGAAATGTGCTTCAAATTAGGATAAGACCATATCCTCAATTCTTTGGTGCTCTCAGTGGAAATGATGATAAATAGTTTTCACAGAGCAATCTAAATGATGGTAACAAGTAAAGAAATGATGATAAGTAACACGATCTAACTTGGAATTTCCACAATATGCTAAAATTTCCACAACATTACAGCAAAATGATTGTACTGCTGAGTAAATTCCTGAAGCCAGTAGTATTGCAGTCCAAGCAACCTATCCCGAAGAGGGTTTTAAGTTTATATTTTTGCTGATTATTCTTTCAATACTTATGTAAGGAAACGAACCATGAATACACCTACTCTACGAGTTGTGACTTTGCATTTGTTACAACACAATAATGCTTAGAATTGTTAATTCTTTTAGAGTTAGAGCTGGATAGATGCAAAGGACTAAAAGTCTACCATCTGGACTGTCAACTTGTACTTCTCTTTGGCACTTGTTCATAGAGGATTGCAGTAATCTGGAGTCAATTCCGGAAGACGTGGGGCAATTGAATTCTCTGGAGGAATTGTCGATTTGTGGTTGTGAAAACTTGAAAAGGCTCCCAGAAGAGAGCCTTGGGTGGCTCACAAGTTTGAAGAAATTGGAATTGGGTGCCTTCTCAGAAGAGGTAGAGGAATTCCCAGGTCTTGGTTCCATCCACCACCTCCACTCTTCCCTTAAACAATTGAGATTGGATTTCAATGGATGGGACAAGCCATGCTCTTTGCCACATCAACTTCAACATCTCACCGCACTTGAGCACTTAGAAATTCTGAGGTTTAATGGACTGACAGCTTTGCCAGAGTGGTTGGGAAACCTCTCCTCTCTTCAAGGTGCATCTGCCCTCCAAGGAAGCCTTGCAACGCCTCTCCAATTTGCATTCCTTCCATATATCGGGTTGTCCGCGATTACAAGGAAACAAAGATGAGCTGTCCAAGATCCCCCCGTACTCCAATTGACCGGCTGACATTCTGACCGAGCATGTGATCTCTCCTCAATTAGATTTCCTCCACTATGATTCTCTTCCGGCTTCTATCCACAGCTTGCTAGGCAGGGACGTTGCGGGTCCTTGGTGTAAATCTAGCAATCGCTGGATTATTTCTTAAGCGTCCGAGGCTTCTCAGGGGTAAGCACTAAGCATTACTCGTCTTAAGCCTTAAAAGGCTGCAACTCCTAGTTTTTTTCTCCAGATATTTGCTTCATATTATTTTACTCTTTTCCATGGGCTTCTGGAATGATTTTTGAAAACTATTTCTAGATAAATACCCTGCTCTAAAGTAACAACGAATATCACCTAGTCAATAGCATCTGTATGCTCATATAGCATGCTCCTACAATATTCCCAAGACTTTAAATAGCAACTAGTTTCCTTTTGGTTTTAAACCTAATCTTATTTCAATTCTTCATTTTGCATGATATCTTTAAAAAGCAGCAACCCAAGTAGATTTATCAACATATAGAAACCTGTGTTTCAATGGTTTTCTGATTAAGCTAGTGAGTTCTAAAATTGCTATATAAAGGTTGTGTAGCTGGTCTATTCATTGCTACTTCAAACTTTTCAACGCATGATTATATCATTGCCTTATATTATGATTTTGGTGTTCTACAGCTGGTGGTCAACACTATTGATATCTCGGCTCGCCTCGGCTCGACTCGGCTCAAGTTTGTTTTGGCTTTCATAACCAGACAGAATAAACTTGTGTAGCTTTTTCATCTCGTCTTTGCGACATCGGGAGAATAAAAATGTAAAACGGACTGTGAAAAAGGGGCCATAGTGGCCGGAGAAGATGAACGCCGGTGAACAATGAACAATAAAATATGAAAAGCTAGAGTTTAACGATAGAACAAAAATAGTACTTTCAACAGAGAACAATGTGTTTCTCTGTATTTTTTCTTATTCTTCTTAATCAAATGTGTATGAGATAAGCTTTTAAATAGGCTATACAGAGTTTCAGTATAACTAAAATTATACTTTTATCTATAATTGAAATAATATTTATCCCTAATTTAAATAAGACTTCTAGTAAATCTAAACTACTGATTTAAAAATAAACTCTAACTACACATTAAATTAAACTAACACATATTGTCAATTTACACTCCCCTTAAGCTCTAATACTTCTTGGATAACTTACACTCCCCTCAAGCTGGTGAGCAAGTGTAGTAGAGCATCAGCTTGGATCTTGGATGTGATGCCCTACTCATATTTCTTTGCTGTTTTTTAGGGGAAAAATCTCCCCTTTTTTGGGACCCATTGAGTTGAACAGGTAGGACATACTCATGCTATTATTTGAACGGCCATTGTTGAAAATTTGCAAACGATGTTGTTGGTTTCTGCATCCTTCTTGAGATGTCTACCAACTTTATTGTTGTTATTGGTTTTTGCACTCTCCTTAGATGTCTTCCAGCTTTCCTCTGTCAGTGATGATCTTTTTCAGGTTTTTGCATCTTCTGAGATGTCTTCCAGCTTTTTCTGTCATTCACGGACTAAGTAGCTGCTTCCATTCAATAATGATCACAGGAATCTACACTCCCCTCAAGCTGGTAGTTGCACAAACTATAACTCCAGCTTGGATATTTGATATAGAATCCCTTCAAAAAATATTATCTAATTTTTAAGGCTAAACTAGAACCTCTTCTCCTATCTTTTATAATTGATGGCTGAGATAGAAACATATAGTTTTTAAGGCTTAACTATAACCTTTCCCTATCTTTTACAATGGATGGCTAAGATAGAACCAAATAGTTTTTAAGGCTAAACTATAACATTTTCATATTTCTTTTTGATTGGCTAAGATAGAACCATTAAATAGAGAACACAATAACAAAATTAAGCGAGTAGAAATTTCACCATAGATGTAAGATTCCAACGAGAGAGAAGCCAAGGAACGAGCGTAGCCTAATGACAACAGCGAAAAAAAATGATATACATCTAAAAAAATCAGATCGTCGATTTGATTCAGATCAGAGATGGCAGCAGTGGCGACGACATCAGGATCGTTGTTGGCTCATGATACCATGAGAAAGGGGCGATAGTGGCCGGAGAAGATGAACGCCGGTGAACAATGAACAATAAAATATGAAAAGCTAGAGTTTAACGATAGAACAAAAATAGTATTTTCAACAGAGAACAATGTGTTTCTCTGTATTTTTTTTATTCTTCTTAATCAAATGTGTATGAGATAAGCCTTTAAATAGGCTGATACAGAGTTTCAGTATAACTAAAATTGTACTTTTATTTATAATTTAAATGATATTTATCCCTAATTTAAATAAGACTTCTAGTAAATCTAAACTACTGACTTAGAAATAAACTCTAATTACACATTAAATTAAACTCTAACACTTCTTGTCAACTTACACTCCCCAGCTTAAGCTCTAACACTTCTTGGATAACTTACAATGACATTATAACATTTCCTGTTATGTAAATCCATGGTGCTGTGGTTCTTCCGTTTTAGGTTCTTCCTTTTCGCAGAATTCAATTACATTTTCTGTCATGTGGGGTGTTTCACATGTTTTAATGTTGTCATGGGCATTACAATAAGAAACCCCCGGCGGAAGAGAGCAAATGGCTCAAAAGATGATGAGAATTCAAACTGATTCCAGAATATTAGCAGACTGCATAGAGCATTCTACATGGGAGTGACAAGTAAAGAAATGATGATACATGGTTGAACATTGAATTTGTAAGGTTGGTGGTGACCCAAGTGCTTGTTACAGCTGACATTGTTGATCCCTATGAACAAAAAAACATAGTTGATCCCTATGGGAAAAAGACATTGTTGATTCCTATGAGAAGAAAAACACATTGTTCATCCCTTATCTCCCATTCACTGTTATTTTCAGTTGTTTTCTTTCAGACCTTCTTCCAACAGATTACCGATTCAAAAATGACCGAAGCTGTCATCAGTGCAGCCATAGAAGTGGCTCTGTCCAAAGCTATCTCCATCCTTGAATACCAAATCAACCTTGCATGGGATTTCAAGGACGAGCTGAGGAAGCTTCATTCCTCTCTCGCTCTCACTCGAGCTTTCTTGCAAGATGCAGAAAGGAGGCAACTTGATGAGCCTGTCAAAGTCTGGTTGGAGCAGCTGAGAGATATTGCTTATGATGCTGATTATGTATTAGATGCACTTGCTTACGTACATCTTCGCGGGAAGGTGGATACCCGAATGAGAACACAGGTCAGAAACTACATTTTCTCCCTCCAAAAGTCACATGACAGCTACTCTAAAGATGGCCAAAAAGTTTAAGAATATTAACCTTTCCATTAAGTATGTTAACAACAGCGCCACTGACTTAGGACTCCAACATCGAGTTCCAAATTCGGCTCCAATGTCTAGCGGAGTAGGAGGCACCCATTCCCTTGTTGACTCATCACGCGTTGTTGGAAGGGAAGCTGATATTCGAAGAGTAGTTGATCTTTTGATTGGCTCAACCACTCACCAAAGCTTGTCAATAACATCCATAGTAGGAATGGCTGGTTTGGGAAAAACTACTTTAGCAAAGTCCATATGCAACAATAACAAAATACAGAACCATTTTAAGACAACAATATGGGTCTGTGTGGCTGAAAATTTTGATGTCCGAAGGATTTTAGTGGAGATGTTGGAATCTCTAACTAGAAAACCTTGTGAGATCAAGAATGAGGATGCTATACTTCGAGAAATACAAAAAGAGTTGAAAGAGAAGAGCTTCCTTCTTGTCCTCGATGATGTGTGGGATGAGGACATTAAGAAATGGGAGGATTTAAAGAGCAGTTTGCTGGGAATAAATGAAAGTAAACAAAGTAGCATTCTTGTGACTAGTCGTGGTGAAAATGTTGCATTAGTAAGGGATACACCTCCTGATCACAGGCATCATCTTAAGGCAGTGATAGATGAGGTGTGGTGGTCCATTATCAAAGAAAGGGCATTTGGAAACTCTCCCCTATCTCCAAAACTGGAAGCTATTGGCAGAGATATTGCTCATAAATGTGGAGGCATTCCATTGGTTGCAACAGTTATAGGCGGAACAATGTGCAACAAATGGGATAGAGATGAGTGGATGTCACTCAGGGATAGTTCTCTTTGGGGTTCTTTAGAAAAGAATGAAGGGATTGTACGTGATCTAAAATTAAGCTTTGATCGCTTGTCTTCCCCAACTTTGAAGCTGTGCTTTTTATATTGTTCCATTTTTCCCCAAGGATTTTAGGATCCAAAGGCAGCATTTGGTTCAACTTTGGATGGCTGAAGGCTTTCTTCATCAATCCAAAGGAAGTTCACAACAGGCATTTGAGGATATTGGTGATGAATACTTCAATGACTTGTTATCAAACTCCTTATTGCAGGATGAGGAAATGGATTTGTATGGATGTATTACAAGTTGCAAGATGCATGATTTAGTTCATGATCTTGCTCAGTCCATTTCTCATGTTAAACTACAAAATGAGTTTGATGGTGTGAATCTGTGGCACTCTTTATTCTTAAATTCTGGAAACTTCATTCACATGGTAAGGGACTTCAAAGGTTTACGGGTTCTTAAATTTGGCGGCGTTGATATTGCATCATTACCAGATTCAATCGGCAAGCTAAAGCATTTGAGATACTTTGATATTTCAAGAACTCTCATAGAGAGACTACCGAAGTCCATTACTCAACTCTACCTTTTGGAGACAGTAAGATTATTGATGTGCTTCAAGCTCAGAAAACTTCCTAGAGGAATGAAAAATCTTGTCAGCTTGAGGCATTTGTATCTCAGTTTTGGACGTCATGTTCCTGTTGAGATAGGATGTCTTACTAATCTTCAGACTTTGCCCATATTTGAAGTGGAGACAGAAAAGGGAAGGGGAATCGGGGAATTGGGATGTTTAGCTGAACTGGGAGGAGAACTGGTAATACGTGGTCTTGAGAATGTTAGAGACAAAGAAGAAGCAAGGGTAGCAAGATTATGGGAGAAGAAGAAATTACACAAGTTGATCTACCTATGGAACTATAGAAGCGAAGGATGCAGTAAGGAGGAGGAAGTGTTGGAAGGATTGGAGCCTCACTCAAATTTGAAAAGCTTACAAATAGTTTTTTTAAGGGAGAGTACTATCCATCATGGTTGGTGAAGGCTGGTGGTGTCCCAAGTGCTTCTTTTCAATCTATGAATCTGGTAGGGTTGAAACTTTTACGTTGTGATAAAGTGAAGATTCTTCCAACTCTTGGACAATATCCCAGCCTCAAATTTCTTGACATAGAAGGATTGGATAATGTGAGGTGCATAGGAAATGAATTTTATACGAATGGTTGTGACAAGAATAAGGCAATCATCTTATTTCCAGCATTGGAAATTTTCAACCTAAAGCATATGCCAGGTTTAAAAGAATGGTTAGATGTGGAGCCAACAATTGATGTGTTTCCTTCACTAAAAGTGTTGAACATTATAGAATGTGACAGACTAAACATTGTTCCAAGAATTAGTAGATTTTCTTCTCTTGAGAAACTCGAGATATACAAGTGTTCTAAGTTGAGTTGGACAGGCAATGAACCATTTCCCTGTAGTCTCAAAGAATTAAAGCTGAATGGATGCAAAGGTCTACCATCTGGATTGTCAACTTGTACTTCTCTACGACAATTGTTCATAGTCGATTGCAGTAATCTAGAGTCAATTCCAGAAGATGTAGGGCAGTTGAATACTCTCGAGGAATTGCATATTAGCTACTGTCAAAACTTGAAGAGGTTCCCAGAAGAGAGCCTTGGGTGCCTTACAAGTCTGAAGAAATTGGAACTGGGTCCCTTCTCGGAAGAGGTAGAGGAATTCCCGGGTCTTGGTTCCATCCACCACCTCCACTCTTCCCTTAAAGAATTGAGGTTGATTGGATGGGATAAGCCATGCTCTTTGCCACATCAACTTCAACATCTCACAGCACTTGAGCAGTTAGAAATTCGGGACTTCGATGGTCTGAAAGCTTTGCCAGAGTGGTTGGGAAACCTCTCCTCTCTTCGAATTATATGTTTCCGGGGTTGTAAGAATCTGGTGCATCTACCATCCAAGGAAGCCTTGCAACGTCTCTCCAATTTGCATTTGTTCCATATGTTCAATTGTCCGCGACTACAAGAAAACAAAGATGAGCTGTCCAAGATCCCCTGCCCTCCAAACTTTAGTACATTGTAACTGGTTTCCTTAAGCATCTGAGGCTTCTAAGGGGTAAGCTTTATTTATTTTTCTTAAGCCATAAAAGGCTGTTGAAGTAGGTATATTCTTTGCTACTTAAAGTCTCCAACGCATGACTATATCATTACCTTACACTATGATTTTGTATTCTCTGTCAGCCCTTGGAAGTTCTACTGTGTCGAATATCAATGAGGCCTTCTTTCAAAAAAAAAATAATGTGTCGAATATCAATTGATTCTGCAGCATGCTGAAAATTGACGGACACCTAAGATGAATAACTTTTGTCCACAGCTGGTAGGCGACACGATTGATACCTTGGCCTCGACTCCACTCAAGTTTGTTGGCTTTCATAACCAAATAAAGAGAATAACTTTGTATAGCCTTGTCTCTCTTTTCTTTGCGAATCTACCAGATTGTCTTTAGGTGACTTTGGAAGAATAAAAATGCAGACTTGCATTATAACATTTCCTGTTATGTACATTGTGGCTGTAGTGTTCTTCTGCGAAACTAAATGTAAGGTAGTTGGAGAATTCAATCACATGCTATAATGTTTTCATGGCCATTTCAATAAGAAACCCCAATGGAAAAGAGCAAAGAACTCGCAGATGATGACAATTCAAACTGATTTCAGGGTATTAGCAACCTGCATAGAGCAATCTAAATGGCACAGTAAAAGTTTCCACAACATTACAGCAGAATAATTGTAAACGTCCTGAATACAGTAATCTTGCAGCCCAATCAACTTAACCTCGAGACGACTTTGGAGTTGAAGAAGTATTGAGAGGCAAACAGAAGCCTTGCAGTGCCTCTCCAATCTGCATTCGTTTTGTATAAACTATAGTCCACAATTAGAAGAGAACAAAGTCGAGCTGTCCAAGATCCCCTGCAGTTATTTTATAAATAGATTTTTGTTTATGCGTCTGAGGCTTCAATGGGGGTAAGCTTTACTTTTCTTAAGCACAAAAGATCCCCTGCAATTATATCATTCCTTCATTTTATCATAATGGCAAGACTTGATTACTTTCTCTGTGCAGTTCAATTTTGACGCAATGGAGACCAATGTAGCAGAAAAGATTTTCATTTACACTGCAGAAAGTATTCTATTGATATCTCCACCTCGACTCCACTCCACTCGAATCGATTTTGTTTTGCCTTCATAACCAAACAAAGAGAATTTTGTGTAGCTTTTTCTGTCGCGTCCTTGTGAATTTACTTGATTGAGTTTTTGATTTACAACATTTCCTGTTATGTAAAATCACAGTTCTGTGGTTCTTTAATTTTATATAATTGAAGGTAAGCTAATTGGAAAATTGAATTACATGATTCTAATTCTTCCTTATCACAGAATTCAATTACATTTTTAGTCATGTTGGGGCGTTTAGCACGTTTTAACGTTGTCAACTTGTCATGGGCATTTCAATAAGAAACCCACCAGTAGAAAAGAGCAAAGGACTCAATGACAATGAGTGTTCAAACAGATTCCAGAATATTAGCAGCCGGCATAGAGCAATCTAAATGGCAGTGACAAGTGAACTTGGAATTTGAACAAGAAAAATGGAATTATATTGGAACAAGAGAACAAACCAATTCTACATTACAGTGCAGTAGAGTTTCTACAACATTACATTTATTGCATAGGAAATGTCCTGAAGTCAGTAGTATCTCAGCGCAAGCAACTTAAACTCGAGACGACTTTGGAGTTGAATTGAGAGGTAAACTAGTTGTTGGAGCTGATGAATTATTGACAGCTCTTGCCAGCCTGATGTTGGGCTTAGTGAACCAAGTTGTATACATAAATTGTTTGTGAGGTCCCACATGGTTGCATATTAGCCTAATCTTCTGTCTCTCCCTCATCCATCTCAGCACGACTTTCATATGGCTCTTGCCTGTAAGTCCTCTCAATCCAACCTCCTGAACTCATACAGCATTTTTAACTTCATTATGTCAAACAAAGAAATTTTTACTCGCATCAAGCAAAGCATAACATTGATACAACAGTTAACACACCACCTATACACCTACATTACAAGTTGTAACTCTGCATTAATGCATGGAATCGTTAATTTGTAGTGATAATGAATTACAAGACAACTGACCTTAACTCGTTCCCAAGTATCACCAACGGTGAGGGGGCCATGCTCCTTGAGAATGTCAAAGATGACTCTGGTTATGGTCTGTGTTTGCTCCGGCGGCATTGTCAGCTCAATTGGCTTCATTTTTGGTTTGGGTTTTGTGGAAAAGTACCGAATCATACTCCCAAGCATCTTCTCTCTGTTTCTGCTCCCTAAATTTGCACTAGAGTAGAAGAACCCTGTTTTATTTCATTCAACAATACTATAACAAGTTTAATAAGAGAAAAAAAAAGAAAAAAGAAAATAAAACTTACCTCTCTTACACTACTATTGCAAGTTTAAATTATTGACTGCAAATAATTCAAATGACAAGTCATAAAAGCAAGAAAATGAAATGGATGGATGGTTGGCTTGTGATGGTGCAGGATAGACAGTAAACTTTACAAAGTCTGCTGGTCCATTATCAAAGAAAGCACATTTAGAAACTCTTCCCTATCTCCCAAACTGGAAGCTATTGGAAGGAATATTCCTCATAAATGTGGAGGTGCCATTTTCTTTGAAACAGTGCTTTGCATATTGTTCCATTTTCCCAGAGGATTTAAGGATCGAAAGGAACAATTGATCCAGCTTTGGATGGTTGAAGGCTTTCTTCAACAATGGAATGGAAGTTTGCAACCAGCATTTGAGGATATTGGTAATGAGTTTTTCAATGACTTGTATTAAAAATTCAAAAAATTGAAAGAAAAAAATACAAAATCCAGTTTTATATCCCTTGTATTCATTAATTAAAATAGGCATTGGTTTAGAGATTTCAACACATTTCCAAATTTTTCAAGCACATATACTAACAAACTTGGCATCATAATACATTTCAATCCCTTGAATCGACTGAATTTCACCACCACAGAGAACACACTTCTAGACCTAGTTCACTTCAACAACTCGTTAATCCCAAACCCAGAAAAAAAGAGAGAGAACAAAGAAATGCATGAAATTTGAGGCATATGATTATGAACAAGAAGAAACTTCCTATTAAAGACCAGTATAACCAAGGCTACTTCAATTTCAGATAAAACCCATAACTGATTCAGCGCAAAGAACAAAAGGGTATTCGATAGTATCAAAACTAAATAAAATTCTAAGGAATTTCCAAAAAATGGGTTAAGAGATAGACACTAAATACAAAAAAAAAGCTTTTGAATGAACAAAGAGAAGATGACATACCTGAAAGCCAAACCCTGGAAAAACGAAAAAGATTTGAGCAAAGCTTATGAAAGGGAGAGAGCGAGATAAGGGAGGAAGCGAAACAGCAGCGTGAAATTTGCCTGAGAAGAGAAGAAGATGTGCGACGGAGCCAGAGATATGCGTTGAGTTTTATAAAAGCTTTTATTTATTCATTTGTTTTTTTTTTTTTTTGGGAGATAAGATTTCTATCATCAAATGTTATTTAACTTTTTAATTGAATTCATTAGAATATAATTAATTATATTTTTAAAATATTAAATATAATTGATTCATGGTGTTTAATATAATTAATAATCATGTAAAAGAGTTTAGGTGTTTATGATTTATGATTTATAATTTTAAGGTTTAAGGTTTATTATTTTAGGGTTTAGTGTTGTTGTATTTTTATGATTTTTAGGGTTTAAGGTTTCTAGTGTTTAAGGTTTAGAGTTTATGGTTTAGTGCTTATAGATTAGGGGTTAAGGTGGTAGTGTTTAATGTTAGGGTTAGGGTTTAAGGTTAAGGTTTAAGGGCTATAGTTTAGGGGTTAAGGATTAGGGTTTAATTCTATTAAACATTATAAATTAATAATATTTATTTTTTAGGATGTTTAGGGTTAGGGTTTATGGTTAAAATTTAAGGTTTATGATGTTAGGATTTAATTCTATTAAACAATATAAACTAATAGTATTTAATTTTTTAGAAATGTAATTAATTATATTGTAATAGATTCTATTAAAAAATAAATTAACCGTTAATAATAGGAATCTCGTATTCCTTATACACAGTTAAGACTGTATATAGCAAAACACTTATTTATTGAATATTTAATTTAATAAATTTAATCAATCAACCAGATGGTGACACGTGTCACCATCTGATTGACTGTAATAAATAAGAAAGAATAAAATAGAAGGTATATTGTTTCCGTGAACTGTATGGAAAACCCATGCCCAAGCTGCTGAGCCAAAAGGAATAAATGGAAGGTATATTGCTTTCATGAAAATTTGATCCCATGCAAACCGCATGGAAAACCCATGCCTAAACTGCTGAACCAAGTTCACTAAATTAATAAAAGATGCTAACATATTTTATTAAATAATTACTTTGTTGGTAAAAACTAAAGAAAATTTAAAGAAAAAATAAAGAATAATAACTAGGGGGTTTGAACCTAAGACCAAGGCGAATAATTCCCATGCTTTTATCACTACACTATGCTACTCTTAATAATATGTATTGCACACTTTTATATACATATGTTATAATACAATTAGGAAAAAAGAAGTAAAAATAGTTGAAAGGAGACTCGAATCTAGATCACTCGGGATGCGTATAACTACACAAACATTCGATCTAATTTAAATCTAAAAATTATTAAATATTCGATTTAAAAAATATTCAAATATTTTAAATCGAACTTAAATTAAATAGAACATTTATTAAAATATTAAATATTCGATTTAAAAAATATTTGATTTAAAATAAAAGAAATTTGATTTTAAAAAATATTTGAATATTTTAAATCGAACTTAAAATACTTTAAATATTCGATTTAATATTTTAAATTAAAATTTTTTTTCTTTTAAATAAAATATTTTTATTTTTTAAATTTAAATTAAATCGAATGTTTGTGTGATTATACACATCGCAAGTGATCTAAGTTCGAGTCCCCTTTCAACCATTTTTACTTTTTTTTCTTATCTGCATTATAAGATATGTATATAAAAATATGCAATATATATCAATAAGAATAGCTTAAAGTAGTGGTCAAGGCATGGGAATTACTTGCCTTGGTCCTAGGTTTCAACCCCTTTGTTACCATTCTTTTTTTCTTCTTTAAATTTCTTTTATTTTTCACCAACAAAGTAATTATTTAATAAAATATGTTAGTATTTTATAAACTTGGCTCAATGGCTTGGGCATGGGTTTTTTATCCTGTTTGTATAGGATCAAATCCCTATAAAAGCAATGTACCCTTTTATTTATTCCTTCTCATTCATTACGGCCATCATCTGGTTGGTTGATTAAATCTATTAAATTAAAATTTATTCATTACGGCCACCATCTGGTTGGTTGATTAAATCTATTAAATTAAAATTTAAAAATAAATGGGACACGTGTCGTCGTTTAGTTGGTTGGTTATTTTATTTAATTAAATTAAAATTAGGATTAAATTGATATAATAGGTAAATAACATGGATTAAATGTATAATTTTATAAATTTTCGTTAACTGCCATGTCACCTCCCGTCACTCATCCGTTAGTTTTTTAACGGCGGTGGTCAAAATAGGTCAATTTAATAAATTCAGTGGTCTGATTGATGAGTTCGTTAGTTCGGTAGTCAAAATGAAAATCTCTAATTAGTTCGGTGGTCACTGATGTAGTTTATCTTGAATTTATTCATTTAGGGGGAGTATTGAGTAAAAAAAAGATTAGACAACTTGATAATTTTATTTTATAATTTAAATTTTATTTGAATTTTTCTTAAAATTTCACCGGTTTTTGAATTGTCGAGTGAAGCCGCGAATGTTCCATAAGCTCAAAAGTTGAAATGAATATTCTTTTGATTTTTTATTTATTGAGCGATTCGTTCTATGGTTTTTTTAAAGTTGGATCACTCATTTATAATTTTATCAACAATTGGATGAGTTATTTTGTAATTTTACTAATAATTTGATGTTTTGTAGTGTAATTTTATCAATAAAAAATATTTCCTAACGACACCTTCGAAATTCAATTGCATGTTTACGACAATCGATTATTTAAGTGATTTATTTGCGATATTTTAAATTAAATAATTTATTTATAATTTTACTAATAAATGAATGACATATAATGTAATTTATCTTAATTTAAAATTAAGTTAATATTTGGGACATAACCTATTTGAGTTTGGGCTTGTTTTTTTTTTATATATCATAAATAACCATTTATTCCATCAGAAACAACAAATTACAGAAGGCAGGAAAATCTCATGGGAAAACAAGACGACCAGTCAATTCATTCTTTCAGAAGGAGCCACCCAATCTGCGACCTTATTACAATTTCGACTAACAAAGACAAAGACAATATTCTGAAAAGAGAAAGCCAAGAAAACAATGTCTCTTTCAATAGAGGCAGAAACCCAGGATTCAGACGCTGAATGATGCCAGCATTATCTGATTCCACAATCAGATTATCAAGTCCTAAACCTGAAGCATAAACGAGGCATAAGCGCACAACTTGTGCTTTAGCAGCAGACACAGAAGAAGTCGACATTTCCTTGAAGTTCCTCCGATTACAAAGCCTGCACTATCACGAAAAATAGATGCAACCCCTGTGGAAAAAGACCGATATCTGCTGAATAAAAGGCAATTCTGACACGTTGAAAAACTCAAAAAAGACTCTTTCACAAGCCTTCCAAACATCAATCGGATCATCACAAAATCCTGAAAAAGTCATCATCCTGTTTCTAAAATTCCAAATATGCCAGACTAAAAAGGATAACATCCTTTCGATCATCACAAACGCAATGCTTAAAAAACGAAGCCAATCATTTACAAAACCTTCAATTTTTGGGCAATAGCTAAAGCTTGAAGCCCTCCAAACCGCTTGAGCAAAAGGACAGACCTTTGAATCCCATCATGGCATCGACAACAACTCTGGGAAATAGGAACAAACCTGGATTTTAAGTTCTCGTTGGAGGCTACAGCATTATGACATGCTCTCCATAAGAAGTTCTAAATTTTGGGATAGAACGCTAAAAACCTTTGTCGAGTTTAGAGTTATCACTAACAGAAGCAATTGGAGATGATTGTTTGTTGGCCATAATAGATTTGTACCCCATTTTTATCGAGTGAAGAGGCCCACACCAACTCATCTTCAATATTTGGTCCACCAATAGGAATAAATGAAATTGCTATCACTTCATTGTCAGTAAAGATATCCCTTAGTTTTTCATGTTATATTTTCACAATCAAGGGCTTGTTAAGATATTTTGATTTGGGTTTGGGAATAAATATTTTAGAATATGGTATTGGTTTTATTATTAACTAAGTTTATTGTTATAGGTTTTTAATATAATCGTATAACATTTTTAAATATATTTTCATAAAATAATAATTTATTTTTTTATACTTTACATTTTATTTTAAATATTATCGTATTAATAATTTAATGCTCATCTAGTTTCTTTTATATTTTGGACTAGATCTATCTTTGATTTGGATCATTACAAACTCAGATTTTATTGGATCTGATTTTTTTTTTTATGTTAAACTATCTCACATTTGAATTTTCTTGAACTCCAATCGTTAGGGTACTAATATCAACATAAACTATGTTTTGATAGCTCTAAAAATATAAATTAAATTTACAACTTATCCATATTATAGAGATTAATAGCATAATATAACTGAACATATTTAACGGTTACCGTTCGGTCAAAATAGAAATTTAAAATTAAAAATAGATAAGAACTGAAAATGGGGAAAAAAATTAGAGTAAATGATTAAATTTATAACTTAGGTGTAATACATGGACTAAGAGGAGAATTTAACCTATTTTATTTCTAGTATTCATGTATGCATGCATGCATATCCAAACCAAAATGCATTTCTCCCATCCCCCAAACAACACCCTCCGTTTCATCTTCCCTTTCCATCTCAGATCATTACAACCAACTCAAGAATGGGCTCCAACGAATCCATACACGTAGTCGAACAAGAAGAGAGCCAAGACGAAGACGACGAGCTAGAAGAAGAAGAAGAAGACAACAATGGTGAAAGATCCAACACCAGCGAACTCCAAACCTGCCTCTTGGTCAAGAAAGTGCTGGAACAAGAACCCGAGATGTCACCCTGCCATGCATCGGCGTCCCCGCTTTCTCCCCAGCGATCTTCATTCGGCACTCCCAGGATGGACCCTTCATCCAAAGAGTGGGACTCTTACAATGTGTTAGACCCGCCACCTCCTCCGGTTTTCACACGCAGTCCTTTGGATGATGATCGAAAGGTGATCGATGTCTATTTGATCAGCCACGGAGAGTGTGAGTTGAATTTGAGGCCTGATATTGTTGGTGGAAGATACGACGCTGCCGCCTTGACCTCTAACGGGAAGCGCCAAGCCAGGGCATTGGCTGTGTTCTTGAATTCTCAGGGGATCAGGTTTAATACCGTCTATTGCTCTCCGTTGGATCGGGCTAGATCCATGGCTCTTTGTGTTTGTCAGGTAATTGAAATGTGGATGGGCTATAGAATTGCTAATTGAAGAAAAGTTTGTAGATTTAATTGTTAGTTTCTTTAATGATCAAACACCTGTAATGCATTGTATGTCCCGTAGGTCCGATGTCGATGACTATTCATGGCTATTACCTTGATGCCAAAGAAGAGTCTGATACAATGCTTTATTTTTGTCCTAGTTGATCATTATTTGACATTAGAAGTATATTGATTTTTCACCAATACCCGAGTACTTTTGTTTATTTGATTCCATCCATAAATCTATCCATTAAGCAGATTGACAAATTGGTCCTGCTTTGGAGTGTGCTGAGAGTTTGTACAGTTGCATGATTAGCTGAAATACATAGTTTGATATTAGTATTTAGCTGATCCATAGCTTATTAGTGTTTTCCTTTTATATTCTCCCCCCCCCCCCCTCTTCCTGCAACTTGAGAGCTTCACAACAAGGAAAAGGAAATAGGGTGTTAAGTTTCAATGCTTGGCTTCATATCGGAAGGGACATACTCTCTACGAGAAGCGGCATCTAAATTTGCTATATGGTCTTTAAACAGAGTAGACTGTGGTGGGATTAAGTGACGAAGGTTACCCGTGCATATGGACTTGTTGAATAAGGTAGTATATGATGTTGTACATGTGATGTGTTGTTGAAATAGTGTTTGCGATGATCAAACAACAGGCTCAGGCTTTGTGCTAGGAACGGATTCATTGCGAGAACAACTAGTGATGATGCCTGTGCATCTTATATCTTAATACAAACCTTTGTTCTTTGATTGCCTCGTCTCCTGTTTTCTTTGATCGCGTTAATGACCGCAATGCACATATGTTCGAAGGCATGCCATAAAGTTATGCATGATGATATGCATTTTACCATTTACACTCAACTGCTTTTTCCTATTGTTTAAAATCACGCAGGAGATGAATTTTGCTGAGGCACAGATACAATCTTCTGATGCACTTATGGATCTGAATATGGGGCACTGGGAGGGGTGCCTTCAATCGGATATATATACACCTGACGTTTTGAGCCTAATGGAAAGATACCAGCCTGATTTTGCTGCACCTTCTGGAGAATCTCTCCGGCAACTGGAATTTCGAATGGTTCAATTCTTGAATGGGAAAGTCCTCTGTCTTCCTGAAAAGTTGAGATCCGATTGTTTCTTACGCCAAAACGAGAGTCGAGGATTTACAAACCACATCCCCCATACTGTAAACAACCCGGTTCATGAACTACCAAAGAAGAAGTCTGGTAAGAGCAGGCTAAAAACCATGTCGAATATCATTGAACATGATGCTGATGATGAAATGTCTCCTAAGGTAGCCAACAATCACCCTAGCCTTCATGACATAAATGTCAGGAATTCATCTTTCCCCTCCACCAACACCTCCTCGGCCTCCTCTTGTGTTGGCATCTACACTCACTCCCTGCCAATTAGATGCCTCATCACCGGCCTCCTCGAGTGCAGCCCCGGTCAGATGTGCAAAACACTGTTGCAATTCGGCTGGCTGGCAGATAAAACAGTTGAATGATACTGCACATCTTCGGCTTCTTTAGTTGAAGCCTGGGATTTGATCTTATCCTACAGAAGAACTGCTGCTGGTAAAATTGAATTGATAACTGATGGCTACAATACAACAATACCATGGATAAACATATGCGTGTTGTAGCATTCAAAATTTGACATTATTTAATTCAAAATTCTTGGTATCGATATCCAAATAGACAGAGTTGTGCTCGAAGTTTCTTTTCTTTTTTTTTTATCGAATCGTGGTCTATGATGCTAACAAACAATAACTTTATCACTTCAACTGTGACTTTGTCGGCGCGTATTAGAAGATTCTTTGATCGGAAGTGTCATATTGACCTTCAATGGTAAGAAAAGGTCACCGGGGCATTGGTTCAAGGTTTAGGTTTGTTGGTGATCTGATGATTTTTCTTGCAATGATTGATTGCAATATCTCAACCAAATTGGTGTCCAAACTCGGTTCAAATCTATATAAGAAAAAGCTTGTTTAAACTTTGGTAAATTCCATTGCTGAAGTAGTTAAGCTACAACTAATTCGATAAGATAGTGTATAAGCAACACTTTCTTTTTTCAGACATTGTCAGGGCTTAACAATTTAGGTGAGAATATATATTGTTACTACCTTTTAAAACATTTATTTGATTATAGGTTTAGGGTTTAGTTTATATAAGCAGGTTTAGTGTAGAATTTAAGGTCTATAATATAGGGTTTAGAGTTGAGGGTAGGTATTTAGATATTACATTTCATAGTGTTTTGAACAATGACATCTGGATTTTATTAAGCACCATGAAAGAATTATAAATACAATGCATCAAAAAGAGAAAAAAAGACTAGTCCACTAAAATTCTCATACAAATGTGCACAGAAAAGCAAACTTTTCTATAGAGATTAGCATATTATCAAAACCTAGAAACTTTCATGAATCTCCTTGTCTATAAACAAACGAGACACTTTACGGGATGAAAAAAGAGTGATGAGCGAACCAAACTATCAGGCATATTGCTCCGCTAAACAGTTCTGATTACATCAGCTAACAAACCATCAAATGAGTGGGGATTAATCTTTCTATGACTACCGACAGAATCAAATCAGAAAACTAGAGCCATGGGGATCTCTATATGAGCACGAAACGACTTCTAAAGTATGCTAAAATCTTGCCAAACGACAGATGAAACGAACCAAAAGCCAATGAAAAGCGTGCCACAAAAACAGAAAAAATGTGTGCCACAAGAGCAGACATTTTTATTAAAATTGAAAAAAACATAACATAAAAGTGGAAGAAAAATAATAAATACTGGTGGTCGACAACCAGTACTAAGACTGGTTGCCGCCCGTCGGCGAGGGAATCAAAGAAGGGAAGGTTGCGGCATTGAAGAGAGAAAAGTTAAAGATTATTATATTTCATAGTTTAAATAGAGAGAGTTGTGTAATTTTTTTCTCAGCTAGTGTATAAAAATAATTTAAAAATTAATACATTCATTTTTATATTGGATAAATATAATTATTTGTGTACATAATATTTAAATGTAAAATAATAATGTGTTGATAACATTTTGACCAAATGTGTAGTGTTGACATTTAGCGCTAATAAAAATAAGGTTTTATATTCAAAACACCGGTGATGGAAAAAAAATCCACAAACGCCTTAGTTTTAGAATTTAGAGATTCAATTTAAGCTTGTAGTTTGGGGTTGTGGTTAAAATTTAGGGCTTACAATTAGAATTTAAATTTTAGGGTAATATAGTTAGAGATTTAAGTTTTAATCTATAAACCCTAAATTATAACCACGACCTCTAACTCTAAACCTTAAACAAAAACACATAAACCCTAAACTCTAAACTAAATCTCTAAACCCTAAAATTAATGTACCTATAAAAACTTTTAATTTTCAACGCTAATTTATGAAATAATTAATCTAAAAATAATATAATAACATAAATTATAATCTATTTTAACTTATAGTAACTTGTTAATTGTAATTGTGATTTTAGGATTGTGATAGAGTATACAATTACAATTTGTTATATATAAATAAATCAGGTTTTTATATATATTCTTTCGTCTATAAGAGTGTAATGGTTATATCTAGGGGTGGGCAGAACTCGAATCGACCGAAAAAACTGAATTATTCAACTCGATTCGAGGCGAAAAATGACTCGTTTTGACTCGACTAAAAAAAATCAAATAAAGTTTGAGTTATGAAATGGAAATTCGAATAATTCGAATAACTCAAATTTTTTAGTAATTAGTTGATCAATTTTTATATTATATTCGAGTCTGTTAATTTTGCATGATATATTATATATATCACATCTAAAAATATAAAAAATATATATATGTATATCGTATATGCATATAGAAAGCCGTTAAAATTTGAATCAATACAACCAAGCCCTAAGTATATGCATATAGAAATATATATGTACAGTTAAATTTGTACAGAAACTCAAAAACTCGACTCGACTGGAATTTTATAAACTCAACTCGGATAAAAAAATCAAATAAAGTTTAAATTGTAAAATAGGGCTGGCAAACTCGAATAGCTCGAAATTTTTTGACTTGACTCGACTCGATCGAACGCCCAGCCCTAGTTATATCTTTCCAAAAAAGAGTAATGGTTATACATTTATGGAAAATACTTTGATACGCAATCCTTTCAATTTTAAGGTTTAGGAATTTAGGTTAGGGTTTAAGATTTAGATGTTTAGTGTGTAGGGTGTAGAATTTAAGGTTTATGGTTAGAATTTATAATTTAGGGTTTAGGGTTTAGGTTGTTAGGGCTAGAGATTTAGGTTTTAGATTTTATAGCTTAAATATGAAGGGCTGTGTAAAAAAAATCACAGCTTGTGTATCAAAATATAATCCTATATTTATTATTAAAATGATGAGAAAATATTTTATACATTGACAGTGAAATTTTTTTATAAACAAATATGTTTTAAGATTTAGGGTTTAGATTAGAGTTTAAGAGATTAGGATTCAGTGTTTAGAATTTAGATTTTTAAGTGTAAGTAGACATATTTGTGTATTTTTTACACTGACATTGTATGAAACATTAACTCAAAAATTATTATTTTTTGAATAGTCTAAAGGTGATTACAAGGTAGTATATGTTCATATATATTCTTTGTAACGACCCGAATTTTAGAATCTGAGGACTGGTTTAACCCGAAGCGTGGGCTTCGCATTTTGGGTCAGGAGTTTGGGCCTTTTGTGTGCTTGAATGAGAGTCTTGTGGGCTTCCAATTGTTGTTGCGCTTAAGGCCTTGTGTGGAAATATAAACGGGGAATTAGTGCGGGGCAAAATGGTAAAATATCTCTTTTCAATAGGGATGGCTGATCATCTCTTTAATTTTCTGCAAAAGCAATGAGATGACAATTTCATTATTGCCTCTACCCTTTACTCACTTCTCCCTTCTTCATTCTCTCTAAGAAACCCAAAGACAAATATCAAACATTTGTCAATTTGAGTTAGAACCCCGAATTTTGGGTTAAGAATATCGAAATCATCATCTAAGGGTCTACATTTCAAGGTAAGTTTCATCAATAGTGGTGGAGGATGAGTTCTTAGTTGGGGTGAGCATGAGAAAGGGAATGGGGATTTTTAACTCCATTTCTTGTTGCAAATTCATTTCTCCTTCATATCTTAAGTTTTCAGCAATGTTGTAATTTGTTTTACAACATCTCTTTGTAGTGAAAGAGATTGGAGACGCTTCCAAGGACCAAGGGAAGATGAAGGCTTGAGCTTGTAGAAGGTGGGGGTTGTTTTCCAGCTTTGGAAAGAAGGTTAGTACACTATTAATTCCTATGTATTCTTGGAAATCATCAATGTGATGTTTGCTTGATTATATGATTTTTTGGTTAGGATTAGAGCTTGATGTATATTCATGGTAAATCCTAAAGTTGGTGTTGAAATGGTGTAAAACTGGTAGGAATCCACATAATAGACCTTCCATAACTTTTAGGATTAATTCGGGGATTTAATTCAAGGTTAAGGGGTGTTTAAAGGGGGGATTCGAGTTTCAAAATTTAAAATCTGGGCACGTGTATCGGTACTGGGGGACCAGTATCGGTACCCCTTTATGAAAGATAGCCTCTATCAGGCGAAATGCAAAGGGTCATCATACGACTAAGGGTGTACCGGTACTACTGTTTCATTGAAAATTCCAATAGCATTTTTGGGTATCGGTACATTTGGGGGCGTATCGATACCTATGGGAGTATCGATACACGACACCGTGTATCGGTACCAGGTGTCAGTTAAACCTATGTTGTATGCAGACATGGTATCAATACTCATAAGTGAGTATCGGTATCCATAGAGGCGCATCGATACCCTCATGTGGGTATTGGTACTCGTTGGGTAATCTGCCCAAAAGTTATGTTTTGAGTTCGGTAAACTCATAAATTGTGGACTAGGGCCAATGTGCCTCTAATGGGGTAAAATGAATAGTAAAATCGAGAAACCGAGAATCTAACCACATGTACGAATATAATGAGTTATATCTTGATAAATGTTGGGTGACTTGTTGTAATAGCAATCGTAGGGATCCTTGGTGGATCGCGTGTGGTTACGTGCCAAGTAAGGGCACTTGTGTGGTTGAGTTATTTGATTGTTGGGATTTGGATACCTAGTGAGAGTGTTGCAACAATAAGAGATGAGCTTCCAGATGTACGTTCCCGAGGCTGTGTGACACCGAGCCTCATCCGATGATACTCGATGAGAGATTCCGAGTACAAGTGTAAGTTCCCGAGGCTGTGTGACATCAGGTTTCACTCAAAGTGTACATTCCCGAGGCTATGTAACACCGAGCCTCACTCTAGGTTTGTTGGTATGATGTACGCATGTTGTGTGTGATAATACATCTTTGTTGATATGTGTTTAGGCGGTTATGGTAGCGTCATTGCTTATATGACAATGATATCATATTTGTAGCATGCTCTTATTTATGATTTGCATGAATCATGGTTGAGTGGAAGTGTATCCACTGAGTTCCGTTAGCTCAGCGTTTAAAATTGTTATTTCCGTTCGCAGGTTAGTAGGTTGACGTGCATCGTTGGAGCACCATCGAAATAGGACCTCAGCATTGACTTGTGAGTACAACACTTAGACTTATTTGGGCTATGTATTCATATGACCCTATGTTGTATTATAACTTCTATTTTGGATTTTAACTTACAAGTCGAATGCTTTTAATTATGTATTTTTAATTGGAGCTCTCATGTAACGTTTTTAACTATTTTGTTCATGACAAGTATTTGAACTTGAAGAATTTTATGAAATGATGGTGTTTGGGCTAAATCTAAAGGCTAACTTCGTGGTTTTTGGGTTGGGCTTGAGGCCCGATTGTGACATCTGGGTCGAAGGTGTTACATTCTTAACCTTTTGACAATGCATATACACCTTGTAGACAAAGTGATTTGAACTCGTGTCACCTAAGATGAACATCATCCGATTTTCTACTGAGACACTTGTTGAGTTCAACTCTAAAATTATTATAAACAAATACAGTCTAAGATTATATTATAATGATAAACTTTTAATATAAGATAAATTTAATTTGTAACGAAAATTTTTGACATATATTATATTGGTTCAAATGAAATATATTGAATTTATTCGATCCAGATTACTTTTTTTTTCAAAATTTCTCTCCGGAAACTGATTATTCTTATTTTCAAGAGTTCAAAAGTATGCTTCTAAAACAATGTGTGAAGATGCATGTCAAATGATGCAAAAGAACAAGAGATGGATGAATACAAATTAGGATGCCAACCCCACCAACCAAACCCCAGTCATAGTAGACAGGCGCATCCGTAGGTCCCTTGACCAGTGGCCAACCCCAACCCATATGAACCAAAAACCAAATCCTCTTCGGTCCAAGATTACTCTTTTTCTCCACTATTTCCAGCCTCTGCCAACTCCAATCAAACATAGCCTCCTGCCCTTTCATGTCATTTTCACTCCTGGTACTTGTATATATATATATATAACAAGTTTTTGCTCACTGCAACAATTTTCTTCATTTTCCTCTGCAAAATTGAACTTCGCATAACTCTTCCAGCTTTTTTCACGTGGTCTGTTTCCCCAGAATCAAAAACATTCTTCATTCATATATGTTAGACATGTTTAGTTTTTGTTTATATGGTCTGATCATTTCTTATTTATATGATTTAGGGTGCAGAAACTATTGAAGGTTGTGCTCTAATGGAGAAGTCAAATGGCAAACTGTCTCAGCTTACTGTGAAGCAAGGGGAGCCGACCCTGGTTTCTCCTGCTGAAGACACAGAAAAGGGTCAGTACTTTCTGTCCAATCTGGACCAGAACATTGCGGTGATTGCCCGGACCATATATTGCTTTAAGTCTGAAGAGAAAGGGAATGAAAATGCAGCTCAAGTGATCAAGGATGCATTGAGAAAGGTTCTTTCTCATTACTATCCCCTTTCCGTGCGGCTAACGATCAGCTCGGAGAGTAAACTGATCGTCGACTGCACTGGTGAAGCGGTGGTTTTTGTCGAAGCCGAAGCAAATTGTAAGATGGAGGAGATTGGTGACATAACGAAGCCCGATCCCGAGACACTTAGGAAGCTGGTTTATGACATCCCTGGTGCTAAAAGCATACTAGAGATGCCACTTCTAGTGGCTCAGGTATGTTGAATTACAAGTCTATGTATTTCACTTTGGCCTCAACATTGAATAATTCCTAATATATATATGTGAATTATTAATTCGGGTAACCAAGTTTCAATGTGGATGATTTGTTCTTGGCCTGTGCATGAACCATTGCATGTTTGATGGCATTGGTGCTATGGAATTTGTCAATTCATGGGGCGAAACAGCCTGGGGTTTGCCGCTAACTATTCCTCCATTCTCCGACAGAGCCATTCTGGAAGCTCGAAGCCCGCCAAACATTGAGTACTTGCATCAGGAATTCGCTGAGATAGAGGACAAGTCCAGTACTGACTATTTTTACAAAGATGAAATGCTCTATAGATCGTTCTGTTTCGATCCCGAGATGCTTGAGAAACTAAAGAAGGACGCCATCGAAAACGGGGTTCTCGAAAAATGTACCACATTCGAAGAACTTTCGGCTTTTGTGTGGAGGGCTCGCACCAAGGCACTTAAAATGCTGCCCGACCAACAAACTAAGCTTCTCTTCGCCGTCGACGGCAGGCCTAAATTCAATCCGCCTCTACCGAAAGGGTACTTCGGCAACGGCATTGTGTTGACCAATTCAATATGCGAAGCAGGTGAGTTATTAGAGAAGCCACTCTCACACGCTGTGGGGCTGATTCAAGAAGCAATCAAGATGGTTACAGATGATTATATGAGATCAGCCATCGATTACTTCGAGGTCACAAGAGCTAGGCCTTCTTTGTCATCCACCCTGCTCATCACCACATGGTCCAGGCTATCTTTCCACACCACGGATTTCGGATGGGGAGAGCCGGTTCTATCGGGACCGGTTGCATTGCGGGAGAAGGAAGTAATCTTGTTCCTATCTCATGGAAAAGAGAGGAAAAGCATAAATGTTCTTTTGGGATTGCCAGCTTCTGCTATGAAGGTGTTCCAAGAACAGATGAAGATTTAGATCATCATTTGCAGAATTGAATTAATATTGTTATACCCTTTCTTGCATTTCACTTTTCAACTTCAAAATGTGTTTGTGGTATACAAATGAGGAGGCACGTGATCAATTTGAACTTGTGTTCCTCACAAGTTATGTGTCTTTGATTTAAAGATTTAAGGGTATATGTTGTATTTGATTCTTTATATTCACAAGTGCAAGTCTACGGTTGCACATACGTACAAAAAGATAGAAACAGACGTTAGTTCACCTAAATAAGACAAAGGTGTTGATATGTTGTGTTATGGATTAGGTGTGACCTGATGTCATGGTGTAATGCATTAGAAGTTAGGTAGTTTAAATAATATCTAAATATAATATTTGTAAAATTCGATCTAAATTAATTGATTAGTGAATTAGATTCTAATAATTATGACAGATTATTAAAAAAATCTTATAAATGTATGAACAAACAAAATCGAATTACATGAATGAATTGAATTCAAAATTAAGCCTCGTGCCTAATTAGAAATAAATACAGCAGTTTCACATATTATGGAAGAAATACAAAACAAATTATCAAACTATTTATATACTAATTATGAAAAAGGGTGCACGTTTCTTTTCTATGATGGCACATTACAATTCAAACCATCCAAGGCAAGCAGCTTGATTTGCCCTCTAAATCAACAACACAGAAAAAAACTAATCAATTCTTGGTACAAAAAGTCAATGCTAAAAATAATTTAATTCCCTTTCAGTGTTGGAATTAATTAAGTTTTTCGCCCATCAAACAGTTCATCAATGTAAGTTTCTATATCCTCAGGCTGGTACTTGATGTACTTCTCCGCTTGTCTTCCAGGATCCAAGTACCCTGAGTATCTTCCCAGGAATGACCTGTATGCCGGTATCACCACCGACGCTATCGACACCCTCAGCTCTGATTGCAGCTGCTTGTCGTACACCACCCACGTGCTCTGAGTCCGGTGAATTTCCTCGAACATGATGTTGAAGTTCTTGAATTTCTCTTTCAGCACCGGTTTCACCACCTTCCCTCGCACGGTCAGTCCCTGGCTGCTTATGCAACCCAAAAGCTTGGTCCACGTCTCTCTTTGGTAGCTCTTGTGGTAGTTTCTAACGTCGAACGAATGACTACGGCACCAATTGTCACCCACCACTTCATAGAGCTCGGCTGTTCCTTTGATCTTCTGCAACATGTAACATCCGTTGTTCATCATGAAAATGGAGCTCAATGCAACGTCCTTGTATAGCTTCGACTTTGCGTCGATAGCCTGTTCCAACAAATCCATGATTCTCATCAGCTGCTCTTGAAACGGGGGCCGATCTTCCCCTGCATCGTTTTTCTTGTACTTATCTGATTTGCTTACATAATTCCTAGGCCTGCTCGTAGAATCGGCTCTTTCGATCTTGGAATGGTCTTTGAAAACTTGCTCTATCGTGTCTTTGTACTCACACGCGTACTTGAGATAATTCATGATGTAGCGTGTCAAAGGGTGAACCGCCCCACCTGCAACCGGTGTTTTCCCTGTATCGGACTTGATCGAATTCTCGAGATCACAGAAAATGCAGATCGCAGCCTCACCGATCCTACAACGGCAGGCTGTGATTTCGGTCCTGAGATCCCTGGCACATTCCTTAGGGAACACACTATTGATGGGGGAAAGATTGTCGCGCAAGGCCTCATACATGTCTAGAAACTTGAATAGTTTCTCGGGGGTAAGCTTGCAGAATGCAACTGCTTCAGGGAAATCGAGGAATTGAAGGAACAGGCAACGTCCGAGGTTGGTGATGATGTTATCGGACAAGGACGGATAACCAGAGAAGACTGTTTGAACCAGCTTACGCTCGGCGGGCAAGTGCACATTGGCACATTGTTTGAAGGTCATGATCCATGAATTGGTGTCCCTTTCCAATGATTCCCATGGCATCTTTTGAGCCTCATCGATACTAATCTTCTCGTACCCAAGATTCTGCAATGTCTCCCCAAGAACCTGCCTCCTTGTGATCATGTAAACCTCACAGCATTCCAATTCATGTCCTCCGGTGATCAACTCTACGGCTATTTTTGTTATGTTCGACAAAACTTTCTCCGAATACTCCTCGAACTTCGATTCCTCAGCAGCAGGAGGCTGGCCCTGGTCTTCAGCAGGTTCAGTGGATTGATCTGCACCTGCATCTGCATCCTCTTTTGCAACATCTTGTTCGGCCTCTTGTACAGCCTCTTGTTTTTGATCGGTTTCCTCGTTGCGTGACTCTTCGAGGAGACACCGGAGTTCTTCCTCTAGATAACACAGTGTTCGGTGTCGAATTGCGCTGATCCGGTTGATTAAAGGGCCTTGTTTCGACTCTGGTTTGATGTGTGCTGATAGATCTTTATACAACTCGGTCATCTGTCCAACAGCTTTGAAAAACAATGGATCATCATCAGGAAGTTGATACCCCTTCGCCCTTGTGTCGGAAGAGGCAGATGATTCGAGTTTCTCTTCAATGTCATACAACTTCGTCATCTGCCCCACAGCTTTGAAAAACAATGGATCATCATCAGGAAGTTCCTTCACTCTTGCGTCAGAATAGACAGATGATTCAAGGCTGGATACCTTCTCTTCAACAAGATCCAAATATTTTTCGATGAACTCCGGAATCTCTAAGCCTGCATCTTCAACCTCTTCCTCCTTTTCCTTCTCCAATCCCTCTTCATTCTTCTCCACCTCCTTGTCCTCCGCCTCTCTTTCTACTCCCACTCCTGCTTTTTCCTCGGCCTCGATCTCTTCTTTTTCCTCTACCTCCTTCTTCTCCTCGGCCTTCTTCTTGGCCTCGGTCTCGACCTCTTCTTTTTCCTCTACCTCCTCCTTCTCCTCGGCCTTGGACTCTTCGGCCTTCTTCTTGGCCTCGGCCTCCTCTTCAGCCTTGGTCTCGGCCACCTTTTTCTTCTCCTCCTCCTCGTCCTCCTCCTTCAGGATGGATGAGAAATTTGACAATAACTGTTCCATATCTTCAGAGGCTGTTTCCATGGTATATGGTGGAGGAGCAGGTTCTTCTGGTTCCCCTCCTTTTTCCGTATCTTCATTTCCGATTTCCGTTTCCTCTGTTTTCTCCGTCTGATCATTTGTGGCTGTCTCTCCTTCTTTCTCTTCATTAGAATCATTGGCTAACTCGTTATCGGCCTCGGAGTTATTGGTTAAGGGGTCGGTCAAGTTGAAAAAAAACATTGAATATGTTATAGGAAAAGGCAACAAAAACAAGACAGGAAGGTTTGTAGAAAGCTAGATACAGAAAGATACGAAGGAGGAAATTATCGTTGCATTGTCTATCCTTTCTGAGAAAAAAAAAAGATTTCGTTCCTTTTTCTGATTTTTTTTTTTTGAATTTTTAATTTCTACGATTGAAATGGTCGTGGTGGTGGGGAAATGTAGGGACAAGAAATAGTTGTGGAAACATGATAGGGGGATTAGGGAAAGAGTTGTTTCATCTGTTTTTTAGGAGGGTTGACCAATGGATTGGTGTGCCTCATTTAACCTGCTGTTTTGGCATCGGTTCTTTTCATTTTGTGCTTCCTACCCTCTGTTTCCCCCTACTTCATCGGTTATTATTATTTTAATCAGGGTTTTGCATGAAATACATGAACAGAATCTTTGAAACCAACGATATAGGACAAGTTGAATATGTTGTCGAGTCCCATGCATGCATGAAGAAGAAAAGGTTTGTTGTAGTGACAGCTAAGGGTGATAATGAGCCTGACAGGTTTGCAAGTTACTCGGGTTTGATTTGTGTGAGTTCGATTTGAGTTTATGCTCGGCTCGAGACCTTAATAAACCGAGCCGACTCACTTAAGCTCGTGAATAGGCTCGAAATAATTATATATACACTATACATGTTTCAGCGTTATTAACTTATTATCATGGTTAAATACTTTAAATCCCCTTCTTGTGGACTTGTATAATTTAAAAAATGTACTATGGTTATTTGCGGACTTCAAAAATAAATATTATCTTTTCCCAAACAAGTTTTCAGACAAGCCAAACCGAGCCGAGCTCGAGCCTCAAGTCGAGCCGAGCTCAAGCTGTCCAATTCGATCTCGAACTTAAAATTTTGAGCTCGACGAGCTTTGAGCCAGATTCAAGCTCTAATAATATTATTTTTGAGCCGAACCTGCCCAGACTAGGGCTCGGCTCGACTCATTATCACCCCTAGTGATAGCAAGAAGACAAAGATACAGTAAAATATGTTGTCGACTGTTTAAGGAACATGTTCAATTCTTCACTCTAACTGCAGCTTTAGACACTCTTTCAAGTCATTTGATATCCACAAAATTTGTAATCTTGTGAACGTAAGTTCAATCAACAAGAGAAAGACCTCCTTTTATTTGAGTTGAAACATTATGAACTTGATGTCGATAAGCACCATGATTTCTGATTTCGTCTTATGTTAACTTTTTTCGAATCCAACGAATGATTCTCGTGAAAAATATGATGATATTCATCTAAAATTATTTGAGTTTAAATACATGTGTGTGCAATGCATGCGTCGTGAAAATATTAAAAAAAATATAAAAATATATTTACATGTAATCACATATGTGTATTAAAAAATAAGGGTAAACTATGCCAGGTACCACTAAATTATTGGGGGTGACCCGTTTATACCACTAATCTTTCAATTAGTCCAAATTTGTCACCAAACTTTATTTTCTGACTCGTTTATACCACCGAGCCTTTAACTCCTTAAATACGTGATGACTTGGATGCTAGACCAAAACAACGTCATTTTAGTGTCGCTATTTTGATACTAAATTGCTCAAAATGGCGTCGTTTTACTGGAGGAAAATATGAAAAATTAAGAACTTAATGGGATTTGAAACTAGAACTTTTAGATTCAAAGGCAACCTCATCCCCACTAAACCAACTTAACATCTTTATTTTGTTTGCAGCACAAATAATATATATTCCAAACTGCAATTTATCATATAAATAATATAACTCTATATAAATAATATAAATATATTATTTCTAATATAAATATATTATAAATATGTTAATATATAAATAATAAATAAAATAAGAATATATAAATATTTTTATATTATAAATAATATTAAATAGGTAAATATATTATTATAAAAACTAAAAGACTAATTTTCAAAATCCCAAAATTTTCAAAAATCCCAAAATCCAACAAAACCTTAAATCCTAAACACATAAACCCTAACACTAAACTATAAATCTTAACCTTAAAATTTTATTCATAAACAAATAATATTAAAATATATAAACAAATAATATATTATTATAAAAACTAAAAAACTGATTTAAAAAAACTGAAATTTCTAAACTTTACAAAAAGAAACCCAAAAAATCACCAAAACCCTAAAGCTTAAACTCTAAATCTATCCATTTGGTTGCTAATGGGTTTATGATTTTAGGGTTTATAGGTTAGAATTCAATGTTTTGGTGGATTTTGTGGCCTTTTGTAAATTTTGGGTTTTTTAAAAATTAGTTTTTTAGTTTTTATAATAATATATTATTTAATATAACTATTTTATTTATTAGTTATAGATATTAATATATCATTATATGTATATTAATATTATTTATAATATATTTATACTATTTATATAGAGTAATATTATTTATATAATAAAATAAATTGAATTAATCTCAACTGCAATTTAAAATATATATTATTTGTGCCGGAAATAAAACAAAGATATTGGTTGGCTCAGTGGATAGGAGATTACCTTTGATTCTAAAGGTTCTAGGTTTAAATCTCATTGAATGTATAATTTTTTTATATTTTTCTCAAGCAAAACGACGCCGTTTTGAGCAATTTAGTATCAAAATAACGGCACCAAAACGTTTTTTTAGTCTAGCATCCAAGTTATGATGCCGAGTTAAAGGTTCGGTGGTATAAACGAATTAAAAAATAAAATTTAATGACAAATTTAGATCAATTAAAAAATTAATGATATAAACATTACCCTATTAATTTAGCGGTACGAGACATAGTTTACCAAAAAAAAAAATCCGTTCTTTAAACTACATCTAAAAAACGTGTCTTTACTGCTATGAAAATTGTCAAGACGTGACTTCCATCTGGCAAGATGGGAGATGATTTTCTGAAAAATTCTTTAGTTGTTTATATTGAAAAGGAAATTAATCCAAATAACACTTATAATTTCTTTTCTATTTTATTTATTAGAGACTTTATTGGATTTATATTTTTATTTATTACAAATTTCTTTGGTGGATAGAAATAATATATCTTTTTGGTGCTCCTATATATATGCTTTAAAGTTAAAAAAATTATAGTTTATAATTAAGGTTTAGGGGATAGAGTATATGGTGTAAGGTTTATTGTTTAGGATTTAGAATTTAAAAATTAGTGTTAAAGCTTAAATTATAACCCTAAATTTTAAATCCTAAATCTTGAACCCTAAACTCTAAAAATATAATGTACACTCGATACTCTAAATCTTAATCTTAAACCTTAACCATAAACATGGATCCTAAACCCTAAATTCTAAACCTAATTTTTTAGTGTTGGAATATTAATAAAGACACCAAAAACTAAAGATTTCTACTCTAAATAAATATTAATCAGTTAAGTTATGTATATCCATAAACACTACAAAGTTCTTTCATCAAATATTTAACAATCTCATTTGCATTAATGGTGTTGATGATCACTCCATTGATGGTGTCTAAAAAAGCGCTCAATTTATAGATTATATCTTTGGTATCTGTATTCTACTAAAATGTCTAATGGATTATATTTTTTAAATGTAAGTTGTGATTATTGATGCAAACTGCATTCACAATTGCCTTGAGTGCCTAGTTTAGCATGAATGAGTATGGCCATGGAAATGGCTACCTTATTTTAAAAGATTCAGATGTGTTTTGAATGTGCAAAACAAAGAGTCTGGTTAAATGAGGCTTCATATTCTTAAATAAAATTCAATGTTCGAATCTTAGTGTTGTGAATGAAATAAATTAGATCAGAAAGATCTCACCACAGTAGACCTTGTAATTAAAAAAATAATGTTGCAGAATAGAGGCCACCAATGTTGTGGTATTGAGTGTAGGATGTGTAAAAGGGTTCCTACTTTGACATAGAACTTGTGTATTGTATGAGATTGAACATTTTGAGTTCTGGTTTTGTATTTGGTGAACTAGTCTTTGGATGGATTGAGAGTTGCAGTCACATTCCCTAGAAAATTCTAAATTTTCTTATATTTTAAAAGTTTTCTTGATATTTTATATTGAAAATCTAAACTCACATCAACTAGAATTTTAACTTCTCATATAGTTTTATTAAGTATAAAAGTTTATACCCTTAACATAAAATCATGTGTCGATCTTTTTGTGGTTTCATTCAAGTGTAACCTTAATGTACGTAGGATGTGTGCTACGGATTTCAAAATCCTAAGTTACCCATGGCCAATGGCAGATAGCAGACGGACCTTCGTGCTCATTTTAAAATTACATGAGACTAAAATACACTTCGCAGTATAGTGCAGGGACCTATATTTTTACCGACTCACACAGCGCGGTGGTGTCTAAGGGTGGTTCATAAAACAGCTGCCAAGTCTGCTGCCAATTACAAAACCTCTTTCAGGTTTCCCAGGAATCACTGGCATTATGGACAGTAACAAGAAACTGAGTTAATGGACCTGGCTATACCTATACTGCTTTTGTGTTTAGACCCAGCTTAGCTGCTAATTTGCATTAATATTCCCATAAGGAAAATCAATATTTTTAATAATACTTGCTTCTTGTGTATTACTATAAAACCCAGATAAACAAATTCAGAGAAAGAGAAAAGGAAGATAGTTCCATTGGGGTGCAAAGATGCAATCTGAGTTTAAGGTTTTGTTTTTAGTTGTGTTGGGAGGATTAAACTAGTTTTTTCACCTAAAAAAATTTAAAAGCAACAAAAAACACTCAAAAATCTGGTCTTCAAACCTTGATTTGCCTGCTATTTTAGCCCCCTAAACTTTGATTTACTAAAAGTTATATTGTAAAATTTTTGCAAAACTTTAGTTTGCCGGCAACAATAAATCACTGTACTGAGCAGTGTTGTTGGGGAAATTCCCAGTTCAAATCACATTGGGTAAGTTTTCTCTTCCCTTTTAAACTACTTAAAGAAAACAGGTAGGCAGTATGTATAGTTATAGAAGATTAGAAGTAGACCAGTACAACAATCAAAGCCCCCAAGTCAAGACCAATGCTTTGAGTTTCAACCAACATGAATATTTTTTTAACATTTTTTTCCTATTTCTTCTCCACAGATTCCTTATTACATTACCATGGGATCAGATATTTCTGTCCTGAGATAAAATAATAAATCAGGTGAAGTGGGTGAGTTCCCTGTCTCTCTTTAGTTTTAAGTAGGTGAGTTCATTTACCAAGTCTTGTTCCTTTTAATCTTGGTGTCTTATATCGAGTGGTTTGGTTTCATGGTAGATATGTTCAAGAATCAACTGCAAGAACTCGCACAGAGAAGCTGTTTTAACCTCCCTTCCTATGCCTGCATCAGAGAAGGACCCGACCATGCACCGAGGTTTAAAGCTTCCGTGAACTTCAATGGCCAGATCTTCGAAAGCCCGAGCTTCTGCCCTACATTGAGACAAGCTGAGCACGCTGCTGCTGAGACAGCTCTCAGTGTCTTGTCCGTAAGAGGCCTTTCAAGGTCTCTCACTGCAAGAGTTCTCGTAAGCTGCTTTACTTTGCCTTTTTTTTGTTACTGGTTCGACTGACTCGCAATGTACGTTTTTTTTTTTCATTAGTTTCCTTGATGTTTAAAGCACACCCTTGTTTGTTATATGAAGGATGAGACCGGAGTTTACAAGAATCTGCTTCAGGAAACTGCTCATAGAGCAGGGCTTAAACTCCCTGTATACACCACTGTAAGATCAGGACCCGGACATAGCCCGATCTTCGCTTGCACTGTGGAACTTGCCGGGATGAACTTCACCGGTGAGCAGGCGAAAACCAAGAAGCAAGCTGAGAAGAATGCTGCAATTGCTGCCTGGTCTGCCTTGAAAACAAGTAAGTTTTGCTTCTTTGCTTCCTAGTATTTTGCTATACTAGTAGTTTAGTTTATGCATGATTCTATTGTACATTTTTGTGCAGTGCCAAACATCGATTCATCGACGAGAAAAGAAACCGGCAGCCAAGAGGATCAAGATCAGGCGGTTGTGTCAAGAGTCCTCTCAAGCTTCAGGCCAAGAGATGATGGCAAACAATTTAGGAGGAAGGATTATAATAGCCAAGCAAAAAGAGGAACTGTCAATGGTAACAACAATGATATTCTCAACCTTCCATCTTCTTCAACCTCTGGTAAATCTCTAAATCATAAAAAATGGAGGGTTATGGATGTGTTAATGGATAGTTCAACACAAAAACGGAACAGCTTTGTATCTCTACTTCCTCCACCCCCACTTATACCAGCTTCAAAGATCTTGCCACCAACTTCATCAGGTCCAATACAAATTAGGGGTAAACCAGAAGTGAATCTGCTTCCTCCACTTGAACAACTTCTAAAAGATGAAGACCAATGGCCAGGTGAGCTTATCAGCAGAATTTTTGGGTCTCCAAATCCGTCGCAAATGGCACCCGCAATGGCCCGGAACATGTACACAGGAGGGTTTAACCCACATAAGATTGCCCCGGTAGTTACAATGAGATCAATAATCCCAGTCTGTACAGCTCCACCACCACCAAACAGACCCCATGAAATAGTAGCTACCCCATCAACACTAGCACAGGCAGAGGTGTCATCGTCAGCCAACTCAGTCATGTTCAACAAGTCACGGCCAAATCCAGACCAACTCAGTTCAGAGTTGATGAACCTACTACACTTAACTAAGTAAAACCCGACGAGCTTATGTTTCTAATATCAAGTTATGGATCTATGGACCATTATTATCATGTGTTTTTTTGTTTCTTTTCTTCTTGGATGATTTTTGCTTTGCCTGATGGCCATGGCCATGTGAGTATAATATATATATATATATATCTTCAACATTGACATTTATTAAATCAGTGCATGTAGTGGAAGAGAGGGCAGTGAGCATTAAATGGGAGCTCAGGGGGGCAGATGGGATAGCAATGAGGGGCACATTAGAGTGTTAGAGAAGGAACAGACAATTGCAGCGATAAGCGTAGGCAATTAAGTTACCCTCACAGCAAAATATTTAATACCCTTGTCCTCCACCATTAATGCTCTCTCATCTTCCTTCACTCTCATTTATTATTTTATAACCTTCTCTTATGTTACTGTATTTTTCATCTCTCTTGCCTTTATAATTCACTGGGCTTTCTGGAAGTGAGATGAGAAAGGTACAGGGGAATGCACGGAATTTTATTCATTTGTTTATTTTCCAAATGTATTGAACTCCAAAGTAGTGAGACTAGCTGTTAGGGTTTAGGGTACGAAATCTACGAGCCATTCCCATTATTGGACTTCACTGACCAAACCCTCCAATGGCATACATCAAGTTCAAGAACATGTTGTTTGGGCTTTTTTCATCAAATGAAAATTTCATTCACCTTAAAAACGGGCATACAAACGAAAAGTTGAAATGATGACCTGAAAATAAGATCTGAAAAAAAAAACTTTAGAAACAAATTAATCCACAGGGCCTTGGACTAGGGATGGGTATTTTACCCGACCCGGTTGGGTTCCAACCCGGCCCGATCGAGTCAGATTTTTTAATGAAAAAATCGAGTTCGAGTCTAGTCGGGTCGTGTTTTTATTAAGAGTGAATTCGGGTAGGTCGGGTTCGGTTTTAGAGTGGAAAATATCCAACCCGACCCGGGACTAATTGTGTAATTTTTTCCTTAAATTTTTAGGGATATTTATAATAATACCCCTCTTTATATTTTTTATAATTAGGTCCTTAAAATTAATTTTTTTTTACAATTTAATCCTTTAAATTATATTTTTTTATGATTAAGTCCCTTAAAATTATTTTTTTACAATTAGGTCCCTAAAATTAATTTTTTTATAGAATAGGTCGGGATCAGGTTTAGTATATTTATTTTTAGGTCGACTCGAATTTTTTAAGAATATGTTCGGGTCGAGTCGGGTGCGGGCTTAGGGTATTTATTTTCGGGTCGGGTTCGGGTGGGCAAAAATCCAACCCGACCCGTGCCCATCTCTAGCTTGGACAACATGCCCGAAAACGCACGAGGAAATCTATCCCCGGTCATTGTTATGTGGCATCATCTTGTTGGTGTAAACGGATCCATTCTGACCAGACTATTATTTTTGTAAAAGTTCAAATATATATATATAAGCATCTCAATCGTAGTTTGGGTCATATTCAATGAAGTTTTATCTGACTAACAGAGATCAAAGACAATGAGACTCATTTTAGATATATTCGAGCTCTATCAATCCTCTTTCTTGACTTCGTAAAACCAGGACTGCCCCAAACGATGAAAGCACTAGTGAAGTAAGAAAGAAGAGACGTTAGCGATAGTAAATCTCTGCTCCAAAAAAAAAATGAGTCAAAATTGGGTTTAGGAGGCGGGTGACAAGGGTGGCAAAACACAAGGGGAGTAGAGTAAACGTCTATCTGAACACCGACAATTTTAGAATCAGTGATCCAAGGAGATCTGGAACTTGAGAGACGCAAGAGAGTTTATTTTTCCAGCTAGCAAAAAAGAATTACGATTTATGTGTTCTTTGCGCTTTTAGATCGTAGAACTCAAATCTTTCTATGAATGAGTGATTTTTCAACAACATAACATGATTGTAACCATGGATGATTTTAGACATGTACAACAAAAACGACCGCGCAAGACTTCAAAAAATATTTTAAAATGAGTTTTAGATGTCAGGTTTATTTCTTACTTTTATATTCTATCATCATAATCATTTTTATAGAAGCAAATTATTTTATTAAAAAGGAAAAATATCTGGAGGGTTTATAACAATAAATATAAACTAAACATATAATTTAGACATTTTATTATTATTATCATTGACACAGAAAACTAGTCATTTGAGATCATATAAGTAAAATATTAAAAATTTAACCAAAAGACTTGAACAAAAGATAGGTACAAGCAGACATGACTACATCGACAAACGAAACACAAAAGGAGATCAAACTACTAAAAGGCCACCGAAAACTGTAAATCATAGTTGATCGACATGAGAAAACTATCAACGATCGCAAATCACATACCTAAATTCAATCCGAAAGTCCAAAGCAAGAAAGATAAGCAGGATACCAAATAAGTATCATCGTGATTAATCGAGACAATGTCAAATTTAATCATAAAAAATAAACGAAATAAAGGCCAAACGACCAAAAACAAAATTAAAAACATGTTAAAAGACAAGAAAAAAATATGTCATAAAAGTAAAATTATTAAGCTAAAAAAGTAAAAATGAAGCAAAAATGTGATACCCATAAGAAAAGAGAAAAATAATGAGTACTGAGGGTCAACAATTATCATTGCTGACCAAATAAAGATGGAAAAAAAAAAGCAAAGAAAAACTACGTTGTGAAGAAGAATAAACCTAGGCGACCAAGGTCTTGATTAATTAAAACTATCATCATCATATTTTTTTTATCAAGGGATCTGGATTTAATAAAAAAATCACAAATACAACTTGAGGCCAACAGCCTAGTTGATGCCATTGCCAAAAGTGGAGTTGACCGTGTCCCATGATTTCAGGTCGTGCGATAAGCTACTGGCACTTTGATGCTGCCCGATTTTGGCTTGTGAGGGTGTAAATAGTTTAGGTGCTTTTTCTACTTTGTTCCGCGTTGTACCTCAGCTTGTTGGATTTTTATGTTAGGCATTATTTTTTATTGAGGTTTAATGCGTAATAATTTTATATAATATTTTTTCAATAAAAGTCATGCTAATAAACTAAAAAAAGTAATATTCGTAGTTTATCTAATAACTACAAACATTAATCTTTATTTGAAGATCATATAACAATCATATAACACAGTTTATAAATTTATTTTTAACATGATATAAGCACGTCGAGACATATAAAGATTTATCAAAAGTAAAGCATGTGTTCTACAATATGCAACAAAAGCTCGTAATGAGTATTGATCCGTTCCTACCTATAAAGAAGAGAGGAGAATTTTACTCGTAATAAGTATTGAACTTACAACCTGAGAAAAGAATATGGTGTCAATCGAGAGCTTTATCATCTCCTCTAAAAATTGTTGACTAAATATATATGGGATAAGATCCTCTTACACTATGTAAAACTTGAAAGTTTTACACATTTTTGCGACCTTTGGATGAAGGTAAGTGAATGGATGAGATTAACAGTAAAAAAATATGAAGATTATCACTTGAAAAAAAATAAGAAAATAATTTTAGCCATCTATTATCATCATCCAACGGTCTAAAAAATGTGTAAAAGTAATTGAGTTTTACACAATGTAAGTGGATCATAACCCCCATATATATATATATATATAAGATCCACTTATAAAACTCATAATTTTACATGTTTTGTGGATTGTTAGGATTAACACCTTACTTTTTTTTAAGTGCTAATCTTCTCATAAACCACTATTAATCTAAAACGTGTAAAAGTTAAAAACTCGTACAATCTGTAATTGTATCCTATCTATATATATACAGACCTCAAGTGATACTAACAAGGACAAAGCTTAATCAAACCAAACATTGGTGATCATCTCTTTTCCTTTGAAGTAGAAGCATTGACATCATCTTACCCTCTAGAGTTCTAAATGAGGTTGAGTCCTCCAAATAGATACCCTAGCTTATATATATATAAGTTTCATCTAACCATGGTAGAAAGCCAATCTCCGTATCATAAACACACTCTACATTATGGGTGAATAAGAAATAAATTTAGAGTAAAGTATACAAATGGTCATTAAATTATCTCTAAAAATATAAAATAGTTATCAAACTTTTAAAAATTACGTAATGATAATTAAATTTTAGCTTTTATTATAAAATGGTCACTGGGCCGTTAATTATTGTTAACTGGGAGACATGACAATTACGAAAATTTGTATAATAACATATTTAATCCTCAATAGTTACACATTCAATCAATTTAGACATTAATAATGAGGGTTAAATTAGAAATACATTGATTAAGTGTGTCAATATGGAGGGTTAAATGTTATATTATTCAAATTTTTGTAGCTGCCGCGTCATCCAATTAACGACAGTTAACGGCTCAGTAACTATTTTGTAATAAAAATTAGAGTTTAATGTTTATTATGTAACATTTGAAAATTTGATGACCATTTTGTATTTTTAGAGATAATTTAATGACCATTTGTGTACTTTACCCATAAATTTATTTTATTTCTTTAAATTTTCGATCTCCATGTTTTCCATTATTGCTTAACCTTCTCTCCCGGTTTCCAAGGCAAATCTAGAAATTGGTTTTTGGCTTTCGTTCCACCACCGGTTCCCCATGCAAAGTGTGAAAAGCATCCCAAATTTCTGCCACACCCCCTCATGACACGTCTTTCCTTACTCATACAAAGGAAAACCTAATATATATAATTCACGACCAATTAGTGACTTTAGTGGCATAATAATAAGTATAATTCAAAGTGATAACATTGTATAAATAGTACAGTTATATCATGCTGTATTTAGAATTTTTTTAAAAATATTTTAAAAAATATAATTTTAAAAAAATAATAATATATTTTAAATAAGATAAAATAATTTTTGAAAAAATCGAATGATAACATCGTGACACGACATATGACACCAACTAATTCATAAATGTCTTAAATTTAACCGTCAATATTGATAAAAAGATGAATTGATCAAACTTTAAAATATAAAATTTTAATCTTATGCTAAAATTTTAAAGAATTAATTGATTTTTTTAATTCAATAAATAACTTATAAGGCACCTCAAACCTAATTTTTTTAGTTGATTAACAAATCAAGTATAGAAAATATCACATAAGGTGCGGGAATATTATTCCCATGCGTCACGTTCTTTTGGCATTTCACCAAAACATAACCTAACATTAGGGTGTATAATCGGCGAATTTGATTAATAATTAAACTGGAATTTCTTTAATCAAAGTTAAAATTAGATCTAACCGAGAACAACATAATAAAAGTAGAAATATTAGATTTTGGTTGAACGAGATAAATCGATTAGTTTAGTTTAATCGAGCAAGTATATTGACCGGTTGGCCAAGACATCAAGCTGCTCATCTTTGTTCCCCGTATTTTCTTAGATTATGGGCTCTAGAACCACTAGGAGCACCTCACGTTCCTTATCCTAGATTCTCTGTTCTCATTCCCTCTAAATAAGATTGGGATTAAAATTTGTCAAAAAAATAATTCAGTTCAATCGAAGTATTGAACTGAACTAATCGGATTTTAATCAATTAATCGGATTAAATCTAAGAAATCACAAGTCATGACCCACCCCAAACTTTATCATAAACGTGTATCCAATTCTTTAAAAATAATAACAAAAATCTACGTGTATCCAACAAATAGTGTTGATCCAAACAATCAAATAACTTCACGTCCGGAACATGTCCAAATTGTAAAGCAACTAATTGTCAACATTTTTAAATTATCCTCGACTCATTGACAGCCAAGCCTACCGTGGAAACATGTCATCCAACTGCTTCCGTGCTTTTGCCTCGGCTACCCTTTATTTAATGTTCACAACTAACTTCGCAACATAAATTAATAGTACCATTATATATTACCATCCACGTGTCTGTACAAATTATAATATACAATAACTATTTTTCTATGATAGTTCCTTTCATTTTTTTTTGAAAAAAACATTTCTTTCATTTTTGGCCTTTGGAAAGCTAGTTGATTGTTTCCAAGATTGTCTCAGGTCCGGTCAATAAAAGTTCCTTAGAATAGATAAATCAATAAAAAAATTAAACAAAATTCACGACACAAATCGCCGTTAAACCTAACGGCATAAGTTGACATGTCAACAGGTAATTGGCAACAGGAGACCGAAATTGACGGTGAAATCCACAAACGGAGAATATCCCAAAGGCATATTTTTGGACCTTTGCAAACCCGTAAAAGAATATCCTAAATCCTAATTTTAGATCCTCCTCTCACCTCGTTTTTCATCCCCTGAAAACCCTCCTTATATACGTAACCCAATTCTTCTGCAAATCCTCTCAAGTCCTAACCAAACAAAACATTAATCAAAATCCTCAATCTTTCCCTCTTCTTTTCCCCTATTACAACAACAATGGCTCTTAAAGCTGTTAATGTCTCCGATGTCCCTAACCTTGACCATGTCCCGGAAAACAACGCATCTCTTTGTTCTCCCCGTTTCAGTTCTGAAGGTACGTAATCTTCTTCTTTACGTTTATTACATTCTGGTTTCTTGTTTTTTGGGGATTATATTTTTGTTTTGTTTTTGTTTTGGGTTGTAGGGATGGAGTTGAACATGGAGGCGGGGGCGTTTAGGGCGCCGAAGTTTATGGTGATTGGGCACAGAGGACATGGGATGAACATTATGCAGAGTTCTGATTCCAGAATGGAGGCCATTAAAGAAAACACCATTCTCTCCTTTAATTCTGCGGCTAAATTTCCAATTGATTTCATCGAATTCGACGTTCAGGTAAACCTTTGAATTCTTACCAGCGGCGAGGCCTTTTTTCCGGTTACAATTTTCTTGAGAGATCTTATGTGTTAGATCGCGTAAGAAGTGGAAAAAACCACGTTGTTTTGCCGACAGGCGTCGTACGCTCGCCGCGTACGACAAAGTTTTCTGTCTTATACTGACTGGATCGGTGGATCGTGGCCCACGTGCCTACAAGCGCGTTTCCGAATCTTTTGCTAATAACTTTAATAGAAAACAATAAAAAAATAAATGCTTAAGGGGATAGTATGTTGATGGAGGTAATTGGCCAAATAATTTTTTTGGAATTTATTTGGTTAAATATTTGCTAAATGTTTGAAATTTTTTTTATTTCATCCAATTGAATTCGCTTTTATTTTAAATTTTTTTTTTACTTAATTCACTCAGTTAGATCAACATTGACTGATAAATCTAATAGTGTTTTTAAATTAGTTGATTTAAATGTTGTCTTGTTATTTGGCTAAATAAATTACCAATTAAATTTCTAAATTTTTTGTTACTATCAAATTAAATTTTTATACTTTAAAATTTTACTAACTCATTTTTTGAAAATTAATTTTCTAATAATTTTTTAGATAAACAACATATTGGACTTGATTAATAAAATTTATAATATTTCAAGAAAAAAATTATTAAAATTGATTATTAAAATTAGTCAGAAATTTTAATTAATAAAATTTATTAGTTTAAAGACTTAATTGTCCCCAAAAAATAATTAAGGACTTAATTAATTTTCAAAAAAAGTTTCAAACACCCTTGAATCAAGAATAAAACCTGAGTTTAATAATTATATTTCCTTAATTGAAGTAATAGATTTTCATTATTTCTTCATGTGTAAGACTACTGATTTTTGTTTATTTTTTTTGGATTTTTTTAAATATTTTTTTAAAAAAGACTTTGATTTTATGAAATTAAGAAAGAAAGAAGGTGATGAAAAAAAACTGGCCAGGAAAGTAAAGAAAGCCATTGTGGTTTTTTGTAGGTGACGAAAGATGACTGCCCTGTCATTTTCCACGACGACGTCATCTTCTCCCAAGAAAATGTAAGTTACCCTTTCTCCCTTTCACATTTACCTTCCAAAGATAATTTTTATTTATTTACTGTGTTTAATGAGAAATTACTTTGCCATTTTCCAGGGAACTGTGTATGAAAAGAGAGTCACAAATCTGCGTTTGGAAGAATTTCTTTGCTTTGGACCCCAGAAAGAGGCAGGAAAACAGGGGAAATGTTTGATGAGGAAATCAAAAGATGGGAAAATTCTCAACTGGAATGTCCAAACTGATGATTCATTCTGTACACTGGCTGAAGCTTTCCAGAAAGTTGACTCTTCTTTAGGGTTTAACATTGAGTTGAAATTTGATGACAATGTTGTTTACCACCAGGATCATCTCACCCATGTTCTCCAAGTCATTTTGCAGGTAAAAAAATCAATGGAAGGGCATTTTTTTCTATAATTCTGGAATGAAAAAAGATTAATTTTCTATCATTTTTAATGCAGGTTGTATCTGAATATGCCAAAGATAGGCCTATAATCTTCTCTAGCTTTCACCCTGATGCTGCTCAGCTTGTTAGGAAATTGCAGAACACATATCCAGTAAGGACTTAGGCTATAATATTTTCAAGACATCATTCTTGTTCTTAAAGAATGCTTTATTTTTATGTCGGGAAATGAACAGGTTTTCTTCCTAACAAACGGCGGGACTCAAGTTTACTATGATGTAAGAAGAAACTCCCTGGAGGAGGCCATAAAGGTCTGTTTAGAAGGTGGTTTACAAGGGATTGTTTCTGAGATCAAAGGAGTGTTCAGAAATCCAGGAGCAGTCCCCAAGATCAAAGAGGCTAAGCTCTCTCTCCTCACATATGGCAAACTCAAGTAAGTTCCTAATAATCTTTTGACGTCACAGAATTCCAAACATAGATAGTAAACATCTTTCTTACTGGGAAAGCTCTGGTTTTGCAGCAATGTTCCGGAGGCTGTTTGCATGCAACATTTGATGGGGATCGATGGAGTGATAGTTGATTTTGTTCGAGAGATCTCACATGCCGTCGACGACATGATAATTAAGCCCTTAAACAAGAGTTTGAAAGACAGGAATGCGGACGAGACCGAGGCAAAGTCGAAGGTGCAGTTCTCACAGCAGGAGCTCTCGTTTCTTTTAAAGCTGATTCCAGAGTTGATACAGCACTAAATTGAACTTCAGCCCCTAACAAGATAGTTTTGCCAACCTTTTTATCCTTATTTTTGGGCTGTGTTTGTAGATTAATTGGGATCCTTTGAAAGAAATTAAGGTGATATTTTTGTGTATACATAACATTTAATATATGATATGATTGTGTTACAATCGATGACTCGCATGCAAAAATTGAAAAGCTCATCTATCATATATTATAAACAATGATGCATATGCAAATTGAAGAACTCATCTATCATTGTATCAGTTTCTCATCTTTTATTTTTTCATATGAGAATTTAAAATTTTCACTAATGTAAAATTAAACCATCAATATAAAATACAAAGAAAATATAATACTCAAAATTTTTCAGTAATAAATTTCTAAAGAGTTTTGATGTTTAAATATTATTTTAATATCTAATTTCGGGATTAGTATCGGGTAAGTCAATGGAATTTAATTACTTAAGATATAATTCTTGTAAGATTTGGAATGTTTTAAATTTTTAGGGGTCAAACTATAAATATGGAGATTTTTGGGCCAAAAGTACAAATTTTCCAAAAGTTGGGAAAATAAATATTTTAAGATTTGGTTCAATTCTAATTAGGTAGTTATAAATTTTGTTAGAACCGGATGAGATCAATTATTAATAAATTTTTTTGAACAATTTTTACTTAGGAAAGGGAAATTTGCTCCTAATAGATTTTGAACTCACAATTTAAATGAAAAAAATGTGTCAATCGAGAGCTTTAACGACTTATTCTAAAGATTATTAACAATTATTAATAATTGAGATGAAGGAAAAAAAAAAAGAAATGGCCTAAATGAATACAAGTGTCAAAAATAAGGGATTTGCGTAGTATTGTAAGGCTTCTTCTTCATCATTTCCCCGAAAAATCAGATTACAAGAGAAAAATATAGGGTGGGGCTAACTGCTAAGTAATCCAACATACTATAGAAATATCTTTTAATTCTTCGGGTTATAAGTAATATGTGTGGATACACAAATTCCATCAATTGCAGCTTAAAAGCGGAGAAGGTCAATCCACTCATATGTCGTATGTGACCACAAACATCTTTTCTAAATGCTAAAGGATTGTAATCTATATCCATATATAAGATCAATAAATTTTAAGGCACGACTTAAAATCTATCCAGAAAACCTGTACCGATATAATAAATTTAAAAAATCATTAAAAATTTCAGAACTAGGAAGTGAGCCTTATATATAGAACAGGGGGCCATTATGAGAAAATGATATAAAAATGAAAAACTGGCACCAAGACGCAAAATCTCCATAGCTTTTGAGTAGAAAACTAATTGTTAAGCCAAAGATCACCACACTAGCAGGATAGGAAAGCCAGCATCACTTGAAAACGATCCGAGGAAACATCCTCAATCGCATCACAACTCTCTTTTCTCTCACAATCTCCATAACTTTTGCATCTCACAAGTAATTAAAAGTTAAATTTAACAAGCAGCAACTAGTTGGTGGAGTCATAAACAAAAGCAGGAAGACGAGGAATTATGTAAACTTCTATCGGAGTTGCTTTAGAACTCGTTAGTCCGGCCGCTTCCCGCATGTCAATCGCTTCGCCCGATGGAGTCTCAAACTCGAACCAATGCAACAAATTAGCCGGTGTAAACTGCAAAATCTGAAGCGCAAACGACACATTCTTCTGCCACTGCTGAACGGAATTAGTTCAAAGTTTTTTCCTCTCACATCAACATCCTTGCGGGAATTCATAAATCTTTCTGGTCGAAATTCAGAAGGGTTTGCCCATACGCGTGGATCGCGTTGAATCTTTCGAAGATTGAGAATAAGCCAAGTTCCGGCTGAAACATGATATCCGTTGACTGTGCAGTCTTCGATGGCTTCATGGATCAGGGAAAGTGGAGCAGCAGGATATAGGCGCAGCGTTTCCTTAATGACGAACTGAAGGTACACTAAATTTTTAGTGTCTGATTCTGGCACGAACAATTTATCCTGACCAACATGGATGTTTAGTTCTTGTTGGATTTTGTTTAATGCATCACGGTTGTTAAGTAATAAAGATAATGCCCATGTCAATATGATGGCCGTGCTATCTTCTCCCGCTAAGATTAGAGCCTGTCTGATCATGTATCATTAAAAGATCAATAATAAATTCATTTTATGGCAAAATAATTTTAATAGAATAATAAATAATTGTTCATTGAAAAAATCAGAATCATCCACCAACAACTAGGCTGATAACCTTTAAAACATTCAAAATAATCCACTTTAATATCCATAGAAAAGAGGAACGGAAGAGGAGCAGTGGAACACAAATTATTGCAATAGTTGAAGTTGCTGTGACTCAAGGGAAATAGTCCATCGCTAAATGGATAATTATGCAGTGGCAGATGATCTCTGGCTGAGATGCGGGAGTTGGATTTATAGGGAATTCATGTATTGCTGCTGATATTAACGTTATTGAATTTGCTACTTTGAAACCAAAGTCCCAAACTAAGACAAAGATTGTGAGGTCACCTGCAGAGGGGTAAACGAGCCGAATCGAGCTCGAGTAGTGCTGAGCTTGACTTAATTCATTAAGAATTTCAGTCGAGTTCGAACTTCACTCGAACTTGAGTGTGCTCAAGTAGTGATGAGGGAGTTTTAGCTCCACGTCTACACTACGTACACAGACACAGTGTGCCTTCATTGCCTAGAAAAGCTGCGGTGGAAGTGCCACTATACCCGGTTAGAATCGTGCATAAGTAATTTTTAGGCTTAAATAAAAAAATAAATGTCTAAATTATACCACTTTTGAACTTGAGTGCTTAAAATATTTTTTTGCTAAAATGTATGTCTAAAGTTTATACCGTTATAATTTTAAGTGCTTGGTACTTAACTATCGTCAAAAAATATGTTAATCAATCAAAATATTACACGTAGCATCTTTATATTATTGTTTAAATATTAAAACCTTAAACAATTTTTTACACAATTTTTTTAATTATTTAGAAAATCCCAAAAATTTTCAATTTTTACAAAAATAGTCTCCAAATCCCTAAAATTTTCCAAACTCAAACCTCCAAATCGCCACTGTTTTCGCCGTCGATCGTCTTTATTGAATAGACTCTTTCGGTTGTCAGGCCTAGCTGGTTATTTTCCTAACACGATATCGTTGGAAACGATAAACAGCGTGCCAGTCGATCGTCAAATGCGAAATTGACATTCGGCTAGCACGCCGTTTGTCATTTTAGGTGAAATGATCGGCTAGGTCCGGCGACTAAAGGGGTGTGCTCAGGGGTGGTGATCGGCGGCGAAAGCGACGATGATTTGGGGGTTTGAAAAAATTTAAAGATTTGGAGAGTATTTTGTAAAAATTGGAAAATTTTAGAATTTTTTGAAACTTTAAAAAATGGTTTTTCCTCCAAAATTAAAAAAAATCAAATTATTGTCATGGGAGTAATATAATTTGGATGTTTATTTAACGGTAGTTAACTACCTGGTTCTTAAAATTATAAAAGCCTAAACTTTAGGCACCTAAACTTCAAAAGAAATATAATTTGAACATTTATTTTTATATTTAAACCTAATCTTTAATAAAAACAAACAATATAATATTTTTATTTGTTCATTCTTGGGTACCTGATTTATGAGTACTCGATTTTTTGGGTACTACATATATCAGCCCATGTCTCGGGCCGTTTTAGCAGGGTACCCATTATTCGGGTACTCATGAAACTCAGGTACACGAAAAATGGGGTAATGGGTACCCAGTTTATTTTTTATTTATTTTTTTAAATTCAAAAGTTTTAAAAAATTACATAGTAAACACATAAAATTTAAAAATTTATAATACATAATCTAAACACAAAAATTAGTGATTTAAAGTTAGTTTTAAGATGAAATATTTGAATATATTTATTTATTAATTTTTATAACCAAAAAGGCATTAAAATATTAATCTCGTTTTTTCTTTCGAATCCCGGTATGATAATGTAATACCTCTCTATTTAATCAAAAAATATAATTGAAAATTTAAAACTTAAAAGTAAATAATACAAACATAGAAATAATTTAGTGATTTAAATTTAATTTTAGGTAAAAATATTAAGAACCTAAAATAAAAATATAATTTAAAACTAAAAAACAAATATAATTTTTTAAATAAATATTTTATTAAAGCAATAAATCTAAAGGGTTAAATTAAAAAAATACTAAAACATCAAAGATTGATCTTGCTATTAATCCTTAAGTAAATGGAGAATTTATAAAAGTAAAATAAATAACACATGTCAAAATATGAGTGATCCCAGTGGTACACGTCAGCTTCCGTGACGAAAATGTGTAAACCCGTTCACAGCATAAAAGTTGAAACTGAGAATAAAATAAATAAATGTACTAATGGAGTAATTAACTCAAAAATTAAATTCTAAGTCCTAACCCTAAATTTTAAGTTATAAATCATAAATCCTAAATCTTAACAAATATACTCTACAAACCCTAACTCTAAATCTTAACCCTAACCCTAACTCTAAATCTTAACCCTAACCCTAACTCTAAACTTATTTTTTTAATGTGGGGTAGAAAGGAGTACCAAAAAGGGTTGAGATATCTAATCATATTTCTAGCACTCTGCATCACGGGAGATTAACGTAGAGGTGACAAACGGGTCATTCGGTTCAGTTTCGGTTCAAGTCATTTCAATTGGTTTATTTCGGGTCTGAATACATTTGTTTAAATTCGGTTCAGTTCGGTTCGGGTCTGGTTCGGTTTTAATTCAGATCTACGGTGATATCGGTTCGGGTATCGAGTCGATACTTCTGTTCGGTTGATTTTTTGGTTCGGTTGACTTTCGGTTCGATTGATTTCGGGTCGGGTCAAATATCGGTTATGTAACTCTCATTCTTTAAAAAAAATAGTAGTGATGTTGACAAGCTCCTGATATGTATATGTCATGTCCCTTATATGAATTGAGATAATAAAACATCTTGTAAATTAAATGAATATGAAAAAGATATAAAACAAATAATTCTCATATGTTCAGACATGATATAACATGAATATGAAAGATTATATGATTCAAACCTGATATGAATCAAATCTTGTCATGTTTCCTGATCTCAAGATAATCAAGATTGTTTTTTTTTTACTTGATAATCAAGATTGTTAGACGAGGAGCATATTTAAAATATATTGATCAAATTGTAAAAAAACGTATATTTACTGCATGGACAACTTAAAATTAACGTGTTAAAAAACAGCCAGTCTTAGATTTTATTGGCACTATATTCTTTCTTATTACGTTATATCCAAGTTTTTCTCTAAATATTTAACAAACGAGTGATCAAAATAGGAGAAATTCAAAATTTTGATGATTAAATTAAAAACTTTAAACTTAAGTGAATAACATAGGAATGAGAGAAAGTTGAGTAATGAAAAATATAATTCATCCATAAACTAAATACATTTATTTTCTCTAAATTTGATTATCATCACAAATTATTTATTTTCTATTTTAATATCATAGATAAATGAGTCTATAATTAAAATTGAATTGTATATTGTGATAAATATGCAACAAATTATTTATTTTCTATTTTAATAACCAACAAGTGTGGGGTGCATTGGTAAAACACATTGTACTCTTAAGATAAAGATGTGAGTTCAAACTTTAAAAATAACATTATTAAAAAGAACATATTCACACTCCAAACATGAATAATAAAACAGACATGCATAATATATTATCAAAAAAATGCAACAAATATAACATAAAAATAAATAAATTAATATTGTTGTCACCAGTTTTATCTGACCCGTTAAAGCCCTTTTATGTGCATCCGGGCTTTACTCAAAATCAAAATTACCTTTTTCTATTGCTAATAGCAGTCTGACAGAAGCAATTACGACCACATTACCGTATTCTAAATTTTCTTTCCTTTTATTTTTTTCATGGGTAAACTACGCGAAAGACCATCTCACTATGAGAGATATTTTATTGATAGTCATACTTTCAATTTTTTTAATAAGACCATTTAATTATTTAAATAATATCAGTCAAGACACATGCCGTTAGAACTTAACGGAGGGAGTGGCGTGGTAGTTAATAGAAATTTATATAATTATATATTTAGTCTCCATCAATTTGATCCTAATTTTAATTTAATCTAATAAATTTAACCATTCAATCAAATGACAACACATGTCATGGCACTTGTATAATTGCAAATTTGGCCCTCATTATTTACATAATATAAATTTATTAGATTAAATTAAAATTAGGTCAAAATTAATATAATATATAAATAACAAGGATCAAATGTGTAGTAATACATATTTCTATTAATTGCTACATCATCATCTTTATTAGGTTTTAATGGAATATGACTTGATTAATATCACTTAAATGGTTATGTGGTCTTGTTGGCAAAAATTAAAAGTGTGGTGGTAAAAATAGAACATCTTCATAGTTAGCTGGTAATTCATGTAGTTTACCTTTTTTTTCATAGCACGATCTCCTGCATTTGAGAGAACCTCATTTTGTAACTCTAGCATAGAATGAAACTTTTTTCCTGGTAAATTCCTCTTCTCACCATACTATTTTGATTGAATGCAAGAAAACGGAGCCCTGGTTTTGCCTTCATTGGGGGGTCCAAAACAGAACTCACCAGGAATATCAACATTTTATGGATTGCTTCTTATAATAGAAAAAGAAATTGAGGTGGAATCGACTTTTATTTGCTCATAAACTTATAATTATTTTTAAGGCTTAAAAATGTATCATAAGTTTTTGGACTTTTGAAGAAAAAAAATTAAGCTCTTAAATTTTTTTTTGCATTCAATTATATTTTTATATTCTAAAATTTCATAAATTTACTTTTTTATCGACATTGACTGTTAAATCTAACATTATTTTTAGATCAGTTTGTGCAACATATCATGTTACATTGTTGTCACTTGATATTTTTAAATTTTTTATTTTATTTAAAAAATTCTTTAAAATTTCTAAAAAAATAAAAAAGAAACTGGTAAAAATGATTAAAAAATAGTTTTTGAAAAAAATATGCAAATGTCACATGACAGAACTGTAGTGTGTCACGTAACAGTAATATATCAAGAAAGAACCCGTCAAAATTGATGGTCAAAATTTGTCAAAGGACTTAATTGATTAAATTTATTGGTTTAAAGACTTAATTGAGTAAAAAATTTAAAAACTTAATTGATTATTTTTTAAAAGTTCAAGGGCTCCAAACACTCTTAAATCTTGTTCTTGTTACTACATGTTAAATTTAACACATAAAAACTAGCTGGTGGAGTTTTTTTACTCGATCATAAAATTTTATTATTAGTAATCTGCTGAAACAGCAACATTACAGACGACATAACCCAAAGACCAAACCGTAAACACCAGAAACAATCAAACCAAAGTTGAACAATAATTGACCAAATACAAGATCAAGCCAATCGCAACCAAACGCCAAAGAAAAAGATGCAGCAAAAAACAAAGAAGGACGCAACAATACACGAAGAGCACAGCACCTCCTCAATATCTCCCCTAGCTAGTGGATGCGTAAACAAAAGCAGGAAGACGAGGAGTTATATGAACTTCTAGCGGAGTTGCTTTAGAACTCGTTAGTTCGACCGCTTCTCGCATATCACTTGCTTCTTCTGATGGCGTCTCGAACTCGAACCAATGCAACAAATTAGCCAGTGCAAGCTGCAAAATCTGAAGCGCATGCGAAATTCCGGAACATATTCTTCTGCCACTGCTGAACGGAATCAGTTCAAAGTTTTGTCCCCTCACATCAACATCTTTGTGGGTAGTCATAAATCTTTCCGGTCGAAATTCAGATGGATTTTCCCAAACGCGTGGATCGCGCTGAATCTTTCGAAGGTTGAGAATAAGCCAAGTTCCAGCTGAAACATGGTATCCGTTGACCATGCAGTCTTCTATGGCTTCATGAATCACGGAGAGTGGAGCAGGAGGGTATAGGCGTAGCTGAAACATGGTCACGAACAACTTATCCTGACCAACATGGATGTTTAGTTCTTGTTGGATTCTGTTTAATGCATCACGGTTGTTGAGTAACAAAGATAATGCCCATGTCAATGTGATTGCCGTAGTATCTTCAGCCGCTAAGATAAGAGCCTATTTGATCATGTATCATCAAAAGATCAATAATGATTTTTTTATGGCAAAGTAATTTTAGTAATATGAAATAATTGTTCAGTAAAAAATCAGAACCAATACTAGTGGCTTAGGTTAAGAAATGAACATACGAGACTAGTGGCTTTGTTGACGGCATCAGCATCGTGCTCTTCCGAATCACGAAGACGAGACAGCATTACTCCCATGAAATCTTTCTCACTATTTGCCTCGTCTTGGACTCTCTTCTGCTTGTGCTCTCACAACCATCCGTCGGCGACTCGGTCCAGTTCTTCGGCTATCTTTCTCATGGACTTCTCGTCTCCACCGATGTCAAACCATCTTAGAACGGTAGTGCATCAGATATCGTAAACTTCCCAGTTAGTTCAATTAAGTTGTCCAAGGCATTCTTCCATTTCATGGTTTCATCATCTCTTTCATTGGGATCAAGCAATCGCTTCCCTACAATAATTCTCAGAATCACGTTAATAGTAATATCTTTAAACCATGTCTTCATCTCCACCAATACTTTATCAGTGTCACTACTTTTCTTCCTGTTCCACAGCTCGTATAACTGTTGAAGAGATGTCTTTATCTCGGATTCCTGAACATGTCTAAGGGAGCTTAGTCGATGAATCGAGAGGAGCTCCATAGTGATGAACTTGCGCAGTTGACGCCAATAAGGCCCATATGGCGCGAAGGCGATCATGGCGTTGTTGTATCCCAAGATTTCCATGCTTAGGAGCTTTGGACGAGTAGCGAATGCTTTGTCGTTTACAGTTAGACATTCTTTAGCAACCTCCCAGCTGCTGACGACCAAAGTTCTTCGCACACCCAATTTGATGGTGAAGATTGCTCCGTATTTGTCGGCCATGTTATCCAAGCTTATGTGAGGTGGTTGTGACCCTCCTAAGAGGCGGAGATGGCCAATAATCGGCCATGCTCCACTGGCTTCTGGTGCTGGTTTCTTCTGGTTTGTGCTTATTGAGATAGCTTTTGATATCCATAGAAAAGAGAAAAGGAAGAGTAGCAGTGGAAAACAAATGATTGCAATAGTTGAAGTTGGTGTGACTGAATGGAAATAGTCCATTGCTAAAAAGATTCGTATGCAATGGCAGATGTTCTCTGGCTGAGACGAGGGAGTTGGATTTATAGGGAATTCATGTATTACTGTTGATATGATCGTAATGGTTGCTTAATCACTAACGTTATTGAATTTGCTACTTTGGAGCCAAAGTCCCAAATTAAGACAGAGATTATTACTATTCGAACAAAATCGGGATGAGAAAAAACGAGATGTTGGACTATACTATTTCCACCATCGATTTCAACTTTTCCGGCTACAATGATCCCTTAGAACACATTTTTCCATCCTTAATTACAGCAACCATGCAAAAAAAAATGTATGCTGGAGTATAACGATATTTAAGTTTTGTTTCGAAACACGTATATCATTATAATTGCATATGAATTTTTTATCCGCTCACAAGTTCAAATATCAACGAGGGAAAAAAATCTGTAGTTTATGTGTTTTTCTTTTCCTTTTCTTTTGTTATAGAAGTAGTAGTATTATTAAGGAATATAAATCATTGGTAACTTTTAGGTGTCTTTTTATGCCCCATATTAAAAAAATTAGATTTAGGGTTTATGGTTAAAGTTTAATGTTAGGGTTTAGCGTTATGGTTTAAGAAATTAGGAGTATGGTTTTTTAGAGTTTATGGTTTAAGATTTAGAATTTAGTGTTACAATTTTGAATTTAAATTTTAGTGTTGGACACCGAAAAGGGGAGAGGATTATTGTCCATTATTAAAGAGGAGGAAATGTTTAAAAATACTATGACATATTACAACCAAAACAAAATACTCAAATAAAAAATAGATACAAACAGCTAGGAGTGTAAACGAGCCGAGTCGAGCTCGAGTTAGTGTTGAGCTTAACTCGGCTCGTTAAGATTTTGAGTCGAGTTCAAGCTCGAGTAATTTTTAACGAGCCTGAAAAATCTGAGCTTGACTCAGCTCGTTAAGAATTCGAGTCAAGTGTTGACCGATCTTTGACCGTGTCGGACTCGAGTAGCTCGCCATCTGTCACGTCTCATTTAGAGCTCTATCATCAAGAAAAAACTTTGATACACAAGTTGTGTAAACTCAAGCTTGTTAGTTTTAGGGTTTAGGTTGTTGGGTTTAGAATTTAGGATTTAGATTTTAGGGTTTAAGACTTATGTTTAGGGTTTATATTTTAGGGTTTTAAGTTTAGGAATTTAGATTTTAAATCATAAAAATAAAAAAATTAGGGTGTTGTATATTTGCCTTTTTTATATATATTTGCCTTTTTATACCATAATATTAAGGTGTTACGAATTTAAGAGTCCCATTAATGTTCTTTAACTTATTAGTCATGATCAAAATCTGTCCCCTCTCGAAAGAAGATGGTTTTGTATATTATCATCGAGGCGTACGTGAAAGGCTTTTATTGATCAATATGACACTTATTTGGTTATCTTGATGATCTTCTCTGCTTTGGATTCTCGCATTAGATTTGAATACAGACTCTCAATCACATTTTCTTGTTCGCTATTGAGTTGTGATAATATTAATGTTGATGATTTTTTTTTATCTTCCATCATCAATTAATGGTGTTGTTTGTAGGGCTGTAAATGAGACGAGACAGGTCACGAGCTACTTAAGCTCGACTCGGTCAAAGCTCGACTCGATTGGACTTGACTCGAGCTCGAGCTCGGCTCGAGTTTTTAACGAGCCAAACCGAGCTACTTGATACTCGACTCAAAAAGCTCGTGAGCTACTCAAAATATAACATATTAATTTTTTTATTTTTATGATTTAAAATCTAAATTCCAAAACTTAAAACCTTACTATATAAGAGTCCCATTAATGTTCTTTAACCCTGGTCGGCCGTGGCCATCACCGTTCAGCCTTCGATCTTTCTCACCGTTCGGCCGTGGCCATCACCGCTACACCGAGTGTCCGCTGACGTACCCCGACCCCAACCCTGGTCGTCACATGCAGTGAAGCTCCAACGACCGTCGTGAGAAACAGTCTAAATATTCGGCGAAAGTAAACCCTTCGGTTTCCTATTATTCAGTGATTCATCATCCTGCCGCCGTTTGTGCACCATACGACCACCGCTGTTGATCTGAACCAGATCCTTCACTCATCGAGTTAGCATGTCGATTGCCGTGGAGAACGTCTAGAAGCTTCAGCGAGGAGGAGCTGGGTTTCTGATTTTATTCCCGAACATGTTTTTCCATTTCAAGGCTCGGTAAGCCACTAAAAACTAAAATAGTTGATTTTTCTACCGTTTTCTGCCATTTTGGAAGCGTATGGCTCTCATGCGCAATTGGATGCGAATTTCGGCTACCGTGCTAGTTACGATCTAGACTAGTTCGACCGGTTATGAAACGGTCCGGCCTTGAACTGAGCCGGTTGGGATCAAACCCAGTCTATCAGATCCAAACCGGCTTGCTCAGCCCAAGCTTGAACCAACCCATTTAAGGCCCATCAGCCTTTAGCCCAAACTTGACCCGATAATCGACCTATCTGTCTGACCCGACTTGTTGACCGCGTCAACTCAATCGAGTCAATTTGTACGAGTTAACTCGTCGACCGAGTCAACATGCCTGAGTCAACCCCTTCATTCTGACCATTGACCCGTTGACTTTCCAATTGATTTTAACTGTTGACTTTTAAGTTGACTTTGACCCGACGTTGAATTTTTTTGAAATGTCATATTTTGAGTTTTTCGAGTTCGATTTTGAAGTCTGTTTCGTAAAATTTTAACCCGAAACTCTCCGAATTAAGTAATAATAATAAATGTAACCCTCATTATTTAAACATATTTTAATTTGACCTTATTTTTATTAAAAATAATTCAACCCTAAACCCTAATTTATTAAACTTTTAAACGCTAAACTCAAAATTTCTTAACCAATTGATCTACTGGTACCTTGGTTTGTGATTGGGTTGGTGCCACTTGTGGATCTCGACACCTACGAGTCACGGCCCTCAGTCTTACTGGCATGAATATCTCTGGTACTGTACCCCTCACATAGGAAATTTATCTTTTCTTTCTTGGCTCGACATGAGGAGTTACAATTTCCGTGGTTTATTACCCACTCAGTTGTCTAACTTGCGACTGAAATTAATAAGCATGCTTAACAATGATTTCTACGGAGAAATCTCATCATGGTTGATAACTTCCCTAAACTTCAGTACTTATTTTTGGACTTCAACAATTTCACTGGTCATGTTCCAATGGGTTTATTAAATTGCAAAGAGATAGAGATTATAACCTTGGCTCTTAATGCCATATACGGGATTTTACCAAAAGAATTAGGCAACTTAACAAAGCTTCAGATTCTGGATCTCGGTCACAACCTGATACAAGGTAACAAAAAAGGTATTATCATGCTGCAGTTTTAGCTTTTTTTTCTTGGTCTTTGTCCGAGTGCAATATCGACTTGTTTAGTAGGAAAGCCTAAACTCTTATTTATGTCTTGGGGTTTGAGTGTAGGGTTTATGTGTTGATAGTTTAAGGGTTAGGGTTTAAGGGTTCATGGTTAAATTATTTTTAATAAAAAATAAGGCCAAAGTGAAATAATGTTTAAATAATAAGGGTTAAATTTATTGTTTTTCGAATTATGACTAAATTGTTTGAATGTAAAAATGTGGAAGACTAAATATGTTATTATACAAAATATTTTAACTGCTATTAACGTCCGTTAACGGGTTAGTGGTAATATTGAAGCAAAACTAAAAGTTTATTGATAACATTAAAATAATTGAAAGTTTAATTATTAAAATAAATAATTTATCAAAGTTCAGTTGTCATTTGCGAACTTTACCTTGTGATGATGATGTAGGTATCACTCACCTACCCATGAAGTCTTTGTCTCCCATCTTTATTTTTTTTTTCTGGATTTTAGTAAGCCATTTTATTGGGCTTATTTGTGAACGTGAGTGACGTTGATACAGGGGGTGAGAAAACACACCGGAGAGAGAGCTCTTTGAAATTTCCAAAGCAAAAATGACTTTTGCCAACCATGGCCAATTTTGATCTTTCCAAAGGAAAAATGAATTTTGGCAACCTTGGCCAATTTTAATCAACTCATAAATTTGAATTTAATATGTGGTCGGTTAATCTTATTTCTATGGAGTAGTTAGAAGATTTGAAGTTTTTTTGTTTTGTACAACGTGATTTTTTATTTGAACTTCACAATATCAAAATTCAGGTTTTGATAGTTTAATAGTAAAATTCTCGTTGATGGTTAAATATTATCTTTTGATTGTGTGTGTTAATTTGAAACTCGAAACAAGTTAGGACCCAAGTGTTAAAAGACAGAAAAATAGATGAATGATCGTTTGATTCAATGTTATTTTATAAGTTCGGAGTTGGTAAAAGCATGATTTATTATGCATATTGATAAAATTATGAGTGTAGATTTTTTTTAACAAATTCTAATCCTAATCTTAATCCTAATCATACCTAAAGGAGAAGGGAATAGGGACTCTAAGGGAAGAAAAATGTGCTACTAGTGAGTCTATAACTCATAACCTAAGAGAATATGATAGAATAAAGATGAGCAGCTTGGTCAACCGACCAAATATGCTTGCTAATTGAATTAAACCACCAAGTGATAAAATATGATATGCAAAGTCAAGGTATGACTATTTGATTTTTATGTCATGTTTGAATTTTGGTAATTACATGATTTATGTGCACATGTTAAAAAACATTTAAAAGTTACTTATGGGTACATGTTTGAAAACTACATGTTGAACAACCAATCTCACAATTTCTTCGCTTGTCAAAACTATATCGGCAACGGTCTTTAGCCGTTTGTTGATTTTTTTAGATAAATAAATTTCATTTTTATGAAAAAGGGTATATTATAAACCCATGAATCATACACAGAGATTATCATTATGTGCCTTATTAAAAAAAATTTAAACCTAGTCGGAAAAAAGAGTACACGTGATGATACACTAAATCAAGTGATATTATAAATTCTCTCTTTTGATGAGTGTTGTTTTCTTATTTTTCAAGTTTATTTTTATTTTATGTTTTGTTTTTGGCAGGATTATCTAACACTGCTTTTATGTAACTTTTGCGTATGCTTTTATGACAATTTCTTCATTTGCTCTAATGGTGGTTTTAGTATGTTATTGTAACAGTGTTGTCTGTTTCTGTGGCAGTTTAGCATCCGTGTGACAAATATCAATTAGCGTTTTAATTAGCAAAGGTTGACAATATGTTATGTTTCGAATCCCATTTGTGGTTTTGTCAATGTGTCAATAACTGGCAACATAATTATTTGCATAATTTATAGAGTGTTTTGATCAATATAGATAATTGTTAGATTTTTAATTCGAAGGTACAAATTTTCTTGGAAAATAATGAATTATGTTTTTTTATCTTTCACACCCTTCGAGATTTATTGTTTAAGGGCTACTTTTGCCCTTGTAGTAGTCTCAATTTATCGATTTTGTTTCTATGGTATTTTTACATCAATTTGGTCCCTGAAGTAGTCGAATTGTATCACTGTTTGCCCCTTCACTGGCACTCTAACCCTAATTTCTAAATATCAAACCATAAATCATAAATCTTAAACTCTAATAAAAAAATTTATTAATCTAAAGTGATTATGAAACATAAAAGTATTCCCAAAATCTAAACGATGATAAAATTCGACAATTTCAGGGGGTCAAATTAATGCAAAAATACTATAGGGTCGAAATTGATAAATTAAAACTAGTACAGGAGTAAAAGTAGCCTTTAAGCCTATTTATTTATTTTTATCATATTAAACATTTAGAGTTTGAATTGTATTGTATTTTGTAATGTCTTTTATTTTTAATGCAATCCAATTTCCGTTCTTGTTAAAAGAAAGTGATTAATCAAGTTAAAAGCCAAACGTATAGGAAGCTTACCTGGAAGTTTGAAAAATCATTATAAAATAAGTTAGGAATTGAATAATATATTTGGGTAAAACTTTGATACGTGTAAAATTAATTTTACACAAGCTTGTGTATTTACACTATAAAAACCCAAATCTTAAATTTCTAACTCTAAACCTTAAACTCTATACACTAAATTTTAAACACTAACATTAAATTTTAAACCTTACAACCTTAAACCCTAACCCCTAAAACTAAAAGGCACGTGTAAACTAAAATTTACACGGCATGTTTATCAAAGTTTTTTTCTTATATATTATGCCATGTGAGTTCTTTCCCACTTTTTTGTTTTATTTAAAAATTAATATTTTATTTGAATTTTAATTATTTCTTATGATTTAAATTAAAAGTAAATCAAACCATGTAATAAATTAGATGTAATGTCATTTAAATTTTATTTTAGATACGTGTCATGTCATCACTGTTAATTATTTAACGGTCTAATTAACATTACAGTTAAAAATAAATAATTTGACAAAAAATATAAGTTGGGAGTTAAAATTACACTCAAAATAGAATGGGTCAAAATGACAAAATTATACATTTCAATGATGTATACTCTTTAAATTTAATAAAAGAGTTGTACGGTACATGGACTTAATACAATTAATTATAGGAGGAAAAAAGTAATTATTATTATATATTTATATATAAATGAAATGACTCGTTTTGTAAAAGAAAAGGAAACATGCATGCATCTTTGTGCAACAACAAATTACTTATAAGGGAAATGTTTCTTTGGGGCATTAGAAAATAATGACATTATAATGATAACAATAATGTGAACCAAAAAATCCAACACATAATAATAATTCATTATATAATATTTTATTATAATATAATCCCATTCCAATCACTTAGCCAAATTGTTAACTTCAACATCAAGGATATACAACCTATATATAGGACGGAAAAAGTCCCTCTCTATGTCTATGAGTCTGTCCTCAAACATGGCCAATTATCATTAATTAATATACATTATGATATTATGGTATTCTTAAGCAGGTTTCAAGTTCGAGGTCATGTGTATGTAAAAAATTCTCGTTGAGAGTTCATCCACTAAAGTTAAGTATGCGACAAGAGTCAGTCCAGATTAGTCAGGACAAAGCCTTGAGGAACCGGGAGAGCAACCAAAAAAACGTTTTTCCTTGGAATTAAGATGTCAAGTTTAGTATTAAGTATAGGTTGGTTTAACGAGATGATATATTAATTAGGTCCTTTTAGTAAGTTTAAAGGTTTGAATCTTTAACCTAACAAGTGGTTCCAGTAGAAAAGCAGATGATGTTCATCTTAGGAGACACGGGTTTAATCGCTCTGTCTACAAGGTGTGTTTGCATTATCATAGGGTTAAGAATATATATGAACAGATACTGTCTTGTAATTATCTTTTGACTATTCAAAGAAAGAAGGTTTAAATTTTGACAGTGTAAATAGAACAAACTAGATTATGAAGACGGTAAACTTTTACAATATTCAATTTAAATTAATCGACCAATGAATCATACACATATATACGAAAAATTTATCAAGATTAGTTGGTTCAAACTCGCATCTACATGCATTATGCCCTTCAAAAAGTTGAATTTCAATGTGACAAAGAATAAAACTAATAAAATAAAAGACGTATGGGACCAAAAAATGGTGGGATTTTCTAATTATCCTAATCAAGATCGCCATTTTGTTTAAGTTATTGTTTAATTTGGGTTGTTTTTTAGGATCGATGACTGCTAATATTGCTTTGTTTTGAAATGGATGCATGGTCGTTTTGGAATGCAACTCTTCTTTCGAAATGCAAAATTAGTTGGCTTAATCTTCATGAATTTGCCATAAAAGATACGCCTATGGGTTAAACTTGATTTGAAAATGTATATATGTTTAAAGCCAAAAATTAATCATTTTGAGAAAAAAATATAATTTTTTTGAATATAAAAAAATGACAAGGATTCATAAAGTATACATGTTAAATTTATATTTTTTAAAAAATATTTTTTTTATATTTTTTATTAAGAACAATTAATTTGTACATTTTTCAAAAATAACAATGATTTAAGGCCGTATTTACATCATTTTAATATTCTATTTATTTGAGTGGTAGATTTCAACTCAATTTAATTCCAAAATTTTAATAACTCGATTAGAAACCCAAAAAACTTGATTTGATTAACTTAATATTTGAATATTTTTTAATTATATCGAGTTTTATTCACCCTTAAATGATTTCACACTCACATCTTTCACTTGTTTTTGACGTTTTTGGGTTAAACTAAAATAATTTTACCGAGACTTGTTGAATCGAGTGACAAATAAATATATTTTTATAAGAATTTGAATTCAAATTTTATTAATAAAAAATAATATTAAAAAATTAACTCTCGAAAGGAGATTCAATGCAACTTAATTAAATAGTCTGAGAAATATCTTATAAAAATACTGGAAGAAACATTTAATGTCAAAAGATGACGCGGGATTGGGATTCCATGACATGGAATGGAAGAGCTTCGTAGCAAAGCATCTTATGCATAAAGTGAAGGAATTTTCGAGAAGAGGCTAACGTGTCATCGTTAATAAAAGTTTATATATAATGTTGAAATTAATTATATTATTATCAGAATATAATGAGTGTATTTAAACATATTCAAATTTTTATTTTTTAAATATTACAATAATAATAATCAAACTAAGATTTATAGTTAGTTGGGCATTGTTATTAGAAAGTACGATAATAAAATATTTTTGTATTGTTTGGTTTAAAATAAGAGTTTTTAATATTAGTATAAAAATATTTTAAATAGATAAAATGTGTATTTTAAATATTTTTTAAATATATAAAAGAATTGTGATATAAATGAGAATATTTAAGTAGATGAAATGTCCATTTTAGACATTCTTTTCTAAAATGTAAAAAAAATGGTGACATAAACAATAATCAATGAGTAATTTTGCTTAAAAATACTTTTGAAACAGTAAACGTAATAAATTTCAGTTTATGAAAAATACTTTATAAACTAAGTTAAAAAACACTTTTAATCTGAAAAATTACATGTTTTACATTACTTTTGACCTTAAAAATACTTTAGAAAATAAAATAGAACTTAATTTATATTAAAAATAATTTTTTTTTACTTTTTTATGTCTCTATGTATGTCTAATATTAAAAAATTAAATTTATAATTTTGAGTTAAAATTTAGGATTTAAAAATTAAAGCATATGACTTAATTTTTTTAATATTTAAAAAATATAAAAACACCAAAAAAGAGAGAGAGAGAAAAATTATTTGACTGGCGATGATCAGTTTTTTGGAATTAACTTTCGGTTACAGTTAATTACAACATGACAAACCAGTTACGCTAAACCTTCCAAACAAGTTCATAAACGTTAATTAGGGAGTTGCTTCCGATGTGGGAAGGCTGCGGGAGCCGGACAATGCTAAATTATTCATTGAGTCATTTATTCAGCTGATATAACAATAAAATGACAGTTAAGATAAATATAATTGAAAAAAATAAAATATATTTCACAAATAAACAATTTTTAAGACTATAAAATATAAATGCAATGCAATTAATACACCTTTCATTAGTGAACAATTTTCAAGACTATAAAAGCAATGAAATTAATACATCTTTTATCAATAATTTTTTAAATTAATCAGTTATATAACTAATTACAACACACAAAATATAAATTATAAAATATTAGTATAATTTAAAATATGTTTAATATACACATAAATGGCGAAATTATATATCTTTTTAATTTTAGGAGGCTAAACTATTTTTGGGTAAAAATGGGTGACAAACGTTTCATTTTTGTTAATTTTAGGTGCCCAAAGTTTCAATCAGTTACCGTTTTAAAGTCGTGTTGTTAAAAAAATTACCACCCAATCAGATTTAGACACGCGACATTTATTTATATTTTTAAATTTTCATTTAAAAAATTGAAAATAAAATAGTTTTAAAAAATTCTCAAAATCATCCAAAATAGTCCAAAATCCCTAACCCAAAACCCTCAAAGTTGTCATCGTTGTCACGCCGATATCCTCGTTAGTAGGGGTGTAAACGAGCCGAGTTGAGCTCGAGTAGTGCTGAGCTCGACTCGGATCGTTAAGACTTCGAGTAAAGTTCGAGTTCGAATAATTTTTAACGAGCCTAAAAAAACTGAGCTCGACTAAGCTCGTTAAGAACTCGAGTCTAGTTCGAGCTTAATTCGAGCCCAATCGAGTCAAGTGTTGACCGATCTTTGACCGTATCGGACTCAAGTAACACGCCATCTGTCACGTCTCATTTAAAGCCCTATCAGAAAAAAATGTTTGATAGACAAGTTGTGTAAACTCAAGCTTGTTAATTTTAAGGTTCATGGTGTTAGTTTAGGGTTTAGATGTTTAGGTTGTTGGGTTTAGAATTTAGAATTTAAAACTTATGTTTAGGGTTTTAAGTTTAGGAATTTATAGTTTAAATTATAAAAAATAAAAAATAGTATATTATATTTTCGAGTAGCTGGAGAGCTTTTCGAGTCGGTATCAAGTAGCTCAGCTCGGCTTGTTAATAACTCGAGTCAAGTCCAATCGAGTCGAGCTTCGACCGAGCTTTGATTGAGTCAGGCTCAAGTAGCTCACGATCTGTCTAGTCTCATTTACAACCCTACTCGTCAGACCCCACCACTACTGTTGTCGGATGTCGTCGCCCATTTTCCCTAACCACCCATCACCGGTAATCAACGGTAGGTGTGCCAATCGGATGTCGTTCAATTGGACCTTTCATGTTCGTTGTTCGACGTTCGATTGTCATGTCTCGCGTCGGTTACCGGTGATGGGTGATTGGGGAAATGGACGACGACATCTGGCGGTGACAATTGTGAGGTCCGATAAGGTTATCGACGATGATAGCAATGACAATTTCAAAGTTTTGGATTAGGGATTTGGGACTATTTTGAGATATTTTAAAAAATATTTATTTTCAAATTTTTTGAAACAAAATGTCACATGTTATGTTTTGATTGGATAACGATATTTTTTACAACCAAACACCTAAAATTAACGAAATGAAATTTTGGTCACTTATTTTACCAAAAAAATTTAAGCACCTAAAGTTAAAAATATATAGGTTGAACACTTTTGTATCAAGCCTTTAAAATAATCATTTTAATTTTTATTCTTCTAAACAAATTTCATTTTAAAATTAAAAATCATAACATTAGCACAATACAACTAAATTACTCTATTCTCATTCTAGCATTGTATAAACATAAGTAGTCATTTTTACTTTCATTTTCAATGGTGAAAACAATTAATAATAACAATGTTTTTTTTTGCGGTTAAAATTTATTGAAAAGTAAATTTATTTCTCACGGTTTGAGTCATGGGTAGAGCTAGAAAATTTAATTTGGGTGTTAAAATTTAAAATTTTCGTGAAGGAATATTTTTAAGTATATGTTACAAATAATGGGTGTTATTTTCCCTTTAAGGGATATCAATTTTCTTTTAATTTAAAGTTGTGTTAAATTTATTTTTAATATTATTATATTAAATTTATAGGGGGAATTTTTCTAAAATTTTTGGGGTGTCACGTGACACCCCTTATGCCACATGGATCTTTGTTCCCTCATTTTCTTTTGGTCATGGGTTCTAAACTCACCAAGAGCACCCCTTATTTCTTTTAGAGTATTCCCCTTCCCCCTGTAGGTAGGATTATGATTCGAATTAGACTTTGTCAAAAAAAGTCTAAGCGGTTGTGTTTTTTATAAAAACTGAGGTGAGACAAAGCTTAAAACTCATGGTTCATACACGATATTCTATTTTTAATTTAATTAAAAATAATAGTAACATTGTTGTTTGTTTGTTGGGTCACTGAAGAGCTGAAAAATCAACTGAAAATTTCAGATTCAATAGAAAAGAACCTGATGTCGTTTACTAACTTGAACAATGTCTAAAGGAAAATACAAATTTAAAATACTAAAATCATGATGTTGATTAAAATTTCAGTGTTTAACAAATTTCTCGACTCAAGTAATTTTTAAAAAATATAAAAATTTAAAATACTAAAATCATGATGTCGATTAAAATCTCAATGTTTAACAATAAGATGAATAGTAAAATTAATTTATTTTAACATGTTGATTTATCATTTCTATTAAAACATTAAAATTGTGCAAAAGTCAAGAGAGATAAATAGTTATTGAAAGTTAAATGTGTTTGGATGATTCATTTAATGACTTTTATAATTATTTATGTAACAATAATAAATACATAATTTATTAATTTTCATTCAAACTGCCACATCATCCGAGTAAGTTAGCCGGGTATATCAAATTTTCTCCGCGGGAACTGGCCAATTTTACGAACTCTCGGTTGCGTTGTAACAAAACAAGTATGGGGGTCATTTAGGAGTCACATGGGGAAGCGACACCCATGCTTATTTTGGTCGCAGCAAGTTGGACACAAAAAGTGATTTGACAATACGCACAATATTATCCAAAACAAATTTGGACCCTTGGATCTGTCTGAGGACCCATGAAAACAAGTGATTCAGCTCCATTCATAAAAGGAAAAAAACAGCAGCAAAGAAGCACACGTGGGGCTCACTTTACATGGAGCAGAAGGGGACGACGAGGGACATGGGTTCTTAGACCACAAACTATCTCATTTTTTTCTTACACGTTTGTCCAAAACCCCACCCCTCGACGTAAAGCAAGCAATGGGGTTGGTTTGGTTTTCTAGTCATCGAGACCGACTCTAACGAGTTTGTTTGCACTTTGCCGATTGCCATTTCTTCTCTTATCTATATAAAGGAACCTCTCTGTCCCTATGAGCCCATAAAACCCACAAAAGTCCTTTGTTTGTAAGTGTTTTTTCAAGTATGGAAAGTCTAGACTTTGTTGTAAATGGAGGCATCAAAATGCCCATTGGCTTCAGATTCCACCCCACAGATGAAGAGCTTGTGGTTCATTACTTGAAGAGAAAAGCTTTATGTCTCCCTTTACCTGCTTCTGTTATTCCTGAGTTTGATGTTCTCCAGACTGATCCAGGGAACCTGCCAGGTTTGTTGCCCTGCAATTTCTCACAAAAACTTTTAATTCTTCTTTGAAACCCTTTGATCCATTTTACTTTCCTGTTTATTTTCAGGTGATTCGAAAGAGAATAAGTACTTTTTTGGCACCAGAAATGGTAATGACAGTAACAAAAAGCGCAAGAGAGAAGTTGGTTCTGGTTACTGGAAGCCCATAGGCAAAGAGAAGCCGGTTTTAGCTTCTGGAACCAATGTAGTAGTTGGGATGAGAAAAACTTTCATTTTCTGTGAAAGGAAGTGTTCTAATGGAACCCAGAATCGATGGCTGATGCATCAATATCGCCTTGTTGGCTCAGTGGTGGATTCAACTCAGGTAATTCAACCACAAATATAAGTAGCAGTAACCAATTTTTTTTTTACTAAAATCATTATCTTAACTATGGGTTTTACCATATTTGCAGATATCCATCGGAGATTGGTTAGTTTTCCGAGTATTTCAGAGGAAGAGGAACAAAAGGGCTAAAAAACAAGGAGTCGTTTCTTACAAGACAAGTAGTGCAGTTTAACATGCCATGTTGTATTGATTTTACAGTGGAGGATAGCTCTGTCTTTGGCCCTTCTCAACCTACTTCACCAAGTTCAACTGAAATGACTGAGGTTTCATCCCATGGATTAGACGAGGAAGATAACAGTCCTTTAGTTACTAGTTATTGTCCAAATAGTTGTTTATGAAAGCAGAAAAATAGTTTCACTAGACTTTGTATCTTCGAATGTTTGGAGTATTTTACAATGGAGGACATCTCTGTCTTTTAGGCGTGTATCGATTATACTACTAAATTAAAAGTCATATTATTTTACCATTGAACTTTAGTTTAAGCTTTAATTATTTTACTACTTTATCTTTGAATTTTGAAACAACTATAGTGACAGGTAAAGTGGTGGCACAAATTATTGCTTCTGTATCTAAGCATTAGCTATCAAAAGGCAAGTGATTTTGGAGACAGAAAAGATGATCAAAAGTAGATAAATACTAAGAAACAAATGCATATGAAATGGAAAGAAGGGTTGTGTGCATTATCTAATCATAGCATCGTGTCAATGGTGATTGGAGGCCGAAAGGGAATCCCCACATGGGGGTTGATGTTCTCTCCTACATGGCTACATATGAAGAATTGAATGCCCTGCTAAACTAGGCTTCCATTTATCGAATATGTGCCACTTTTTTACGCTTTTCTAATTGTTCTCATTATTTCGAGGCTTTTCAGGCCACACTTGGAAAGTTAAAGAGATTCTCTCACTTTCTTTGGATGCCAAGCCATTCTGTTTAAATTTTGTGTAACGCTAACGAATGGTTCTGGTTGGGTTCATGTGTTGGGTTCTGAATGGTTCTAGTTAGTGGTGATAACAAGCCGAGTTGATTATGCTCATAATAAATAGTGGGAAAAAAAGAATTCCCTAATAACAAGTATTAAAAAAATTAATTTTAATATATGTTATTACGAGCATACTCTTAAAAATTGAATTATTTTTAATACTTATTATTAGGGGCCTAAATTTCCCCTAATATTTATTAATATTAGCATATTCTTACGATTTAATTTTTTTAATACTTGTTATTGGGACCCTCGAAACTTATCCAGCTATATATATATGTTCATCACTGATTTTTTTTCATCTACCCATAAAAACTAAGAACTATATTTTAATTTTCTTGGGCATGGGCCCTGGGCAGGGTGGGGGCCCTGGGCGGGTGCCCTTATTGCCCTGGCCCAGGGACGGCCCTGAGTCCGAGCCTTGGTAGGCTCGCCACGGCTCGAAAACATTATTAGTGGTTTCGGCTCGAGCTCGAAATTTTAGGTTTGAGTTCGAGTTCGAAGTGGACAGTTTGAGCTCGGCTCGAGTTCGACTCGTTGCTTTCCTCAAATTATTTTAAATATTTTATTAAAGTTTTAAAAAATAACATGTAAAAACTTATTTGGGAAAAGAATATTTATTTTTGAAGTCCACAAGTAACCATAGTATATTTTTTTTCTAAATTATACAAATCCACAAGGAGAGAGAGATTTAAAGTATTTAACTATGATAACAAGTTAACACCGGAACATACAAGTGCATATGGATTATGGAGTATATATATATATATACACACACACAATTATTTTAAGCCTGCTCACGAGTTTGGGTCAGCTCGACTTGGCTTGTTATGGTATCGATCTGAGCTCACTTGAACTGAGATTTGACTGAGATTTGACCGAGTCGAGCCCGAGTAACTTGCAAGCCGGTCAGACTCATTATCACCCTTAGTTTTAGTTGGGTATGTAATTATCACGATTCGACTATTATATTAGGTTTCGATTAAATTTAGAGTTGAGTTAAATTAGACTATTGAATGGAGTCGAATTTTTTCGATAATATTTTTTATTTAAGGGTTTTCACCGACTTGACTTAAAATTTAATCGAACTCAACATGAACATAATTTTAGTCATTTTACCTACCCTCAACACAATTTGAACTATTATAAACAAGGGAGAAATGGATTGGTAAGTTCAAGATATGCTGCAAGGAAGTTGTGTTCATCTTTAGCGTGCAACCTCGTCTTCTACAGGAGGCATCATCTTTGGTTCGCTGGGTAGGACCCAGTGCCTGCCGGGTCAATGACTACTCACATCACAGTGTCTGCCGCACATGTAATGTACAAACAGAGGACAGCACTGAGACCATGATGATTTCCCATCTCAAATCCCCACCATATACGCATTCAAATGAAAACATATAAACTTTCTGCTGAGTATATTCATATATTGTTATGGTATGAGTTTAGTAGTCGCGATAAACGTAACAAAACTGAAAATACAACCTCAATTGCAATCTAAATTTGGTGATCAGTATTGAAGTGACACAAGCGTGACGAAAAATATTCTTTTCTTCTCTGTCATAATATTAATGAGAAACCAATTTGCTGCAAGAGAAGTATAACAAGTTAGCAGCTTGCGTTGTGAGAGGTTGGGTTGCTACACAACTGCCGACCAAAGTTTCTTGCGGCAGTGGTTTAAGAATCATAATCTGATCACGTCCTCACCGCACGAAAGAAAGAAAGAACGTTGTCGGAGGATCAAATCTTTAGATTTATATAACCATATGCAAAATGGCTTAAAAGCCAAAGGGGCCTTCCACCCAACACCTAAAAAAAAGGGCATTCCCTTAAATATGTATATCATTGTTTAGGATTAACCATAAATAAGTGTCTAAACTAAACTTATTTTTTGTTATAAGTGTCTAAAATTATTTTTGGCCGAAATAAGTGCATAATATTTTCACTGTTATCATCTTAAGTGTATGGCATTTAACAATCGTTTAAAAAGTTCTGTTGGCCAATAAAAAAATGACATATGACATGTTTTATTTTATTTAAAAAAAGAAATCAAATTTTTTTAAAATATCATGAAATTATCAAATATTTCTAAAATAGTCTACAAATCCCTAAACTCCCAAATTCAACCACTCCCATCGGCGACATAATGAACTGCCATTCTCTCGTCGAAAGACTCACACACCGTTGTCGTCCGTTCGACCGCCATTCGTCGCGAATCGTTTGAATCAACTCAAATCCTTCGTTCGACGTTTTACACGGCGTCGATCGATTTCCGGCGACGGGGTGGTGGGGTAAATGATTGTGATGGTCCAGTGACGGACGTGGTGGGCGGCAGCATGGCCATCGGCGGTGGAATCAGCTTAAATAGGGATTTGGGTTTTGGGAATTAGGGATTTTGAAATTTGAGGGTTATTTTATAAATTTTTGGAAATTTATTTTTTTTTGAAAATTAAATTAAAAAATAAAAAAATAAAAAAGAAATTAAATCAAAGCCACCTGCCATGTTTTGATTGGTCAAGGTAATTATTTTAAACGGCCGTTAACAACTAAACATCTAAAATCATAACGGTGAAAACGTTAGACATCTATTTCAGTAAAAAAACTTTAAGTAATTATTACAAAAAAAAATATAGTTTATACACTTATTTTGTAGTTAAACCTATTGTTTTTTATAAAACTCTGAATAAGTTAAAATGACATGCTAATAAGATATTAACTCAATTAGAAGAGTACTAAGTTAAAACATTAACCCTGAATTTAAATAAAAAGTTGAAAGTATGCTTTCTCTATAACGTTATATATATATATATATATATATATTGTTGTCTTCAATATTTTTATTTAACCTTTTCCAATTTAAAAGCGTAACATAGGTTAAACATAAATTATTTTTTCAATTAATTAATGTTAAGTTATTTTTTTAGAAATGATTGATAAAAGTAGTGAAACAACCTCGGGTTTTATAACTTTCAATTCGTATCATTTGAATTAGATTAATTTGGGTTTAAATTCATTTCGGATTAGAGTTGACAAGCAGCTCCAACTAAAAAAAGAAAAACTTTTTTAACATGAAATTTGTTACGATTCATTTAGCAGTCAACAACATAACCCACAATTCTCGTATGATCTCTCGTTTCAGTTTCTATCATTTTCATGCAAACCCCATTTCATTTGTTTCCCACATGAAAGGCCCTGGACTCTTTCCCTCTATTCACCTGACCTAGAATTATACCCTTTCCGCAGGTCTCTCTCCCTCCTCCTCCTCCTTCTAATGGGTTGTGGCAGCTCCAAGTTCAACATCCCCAAAAGAGGAGACACCTCGCCCCTATACACTCGGTTAACCCGCCTCCATCGGCCGAATGATCGATCCCTCGCTGATAGCTGCCGCTCGTCGAAGCCGGCACTCGAGGGTAGTGATCGTAAGGAGAGTGGAAAGGAAGAGGCATGCATTGATAATGAAAGTAGTAGTGATGAGGATTTAAACGATAGAGATGATGAGATTAATTCATATATGCAATCGCCGAGTTTTAAAGTATACTGCGTACCGTCTCAGTTTGACGATGAAAACAGTGAAGGTGATAGTAATCCGGAAGAAATAAAGGAGGACAAAAAGATGGATGTTCAAATCTACAACAAATTAGATTCCAAACCGGTAACTAATCTTTAAAAGAATTTTAATTAAATTTGCAAAGTATTACAAATATTTTAACAATTAGGTTATTCATTCGGTTTTAGGGTTATAAATGTTAAATGCAAAGCATATTAAGATACACAGATCATTTTTTAAACATATTTATATTTATTTTATGTATAACTCGAGTCTTATGTTAAAACAACATAGTCCCACGTTATCTCTGACATGTCAGTAAGTTACAAATATTAAATACACGTATGTCAAATTTTTTTTTGATGAGTTTTAGATATATTTCACGTCAAATTTGAATTGACATTTAAGTCTTGTTTGGTAGGGAGGAGAAATTAGAAGCCCAAAAAATTAGGGGTAAAAAATGAAACGGTGGTAAACATATTTTTTTATTAGGGTAAATTACATAAATGGTCTCCTGATTATGCTTCAATTTTTTTTTGTTTTTCTTGACTATCAGATGTTACAAATAGTCCCCGACTAAAAAATATAACAAATTGGTATGATGTCCTTAAAAAATTAATGACGTGATAGTTAACAAAAATTGGTATAATAACATATTTAGTCCTCAACTTTTATAATTTGTTTAACTTTATCCCAATTTTTAAAAAATAACCCACGTAATTTTAATATTCTATCAATTTAATCCATCTTCTTTTCTAGTTTTTTCTCATCTTTAATTCATCAATTCATTCAATCAAACAGTTGGAGATGGCTTTGGTTTTGATATCAGATTTTTTAAAATTTTATTTTAAAATAAGATATATTAACTATTAAACTGCAAAAAACAATAAGAAACGAAATCAATAGAGATCACTGACCTTTTACACATCATTCAATCAAACTAGATGAATGACTGGAGTTGTGGGAGGAAGAAGAAAATGGAAAAATAAATGAAAAAAAGAATTAAATAAGTTACTTAAATTTTTTAGACTTAAGATCAAGTTAAATAAATTGTAAAAAGTTGAGGACTAAATGTGTTATTATGCCAATTTTTGTTAATTTCCATGTCACCGGCCGTTAATTTTTAACGGCATTGAACCAATTTGTTACGTTCTTTTAGTCGGAAGATAAGCTTGTAACTTCCGATAATCAAGGGACATAAAAAAGAATTGGAGCATAGTTGAAGGACCATTTATGTAGTCTAGGCCAGACTGATAGAATAATTTGCTTGATACAATAATAATATTTTAAAACAACAAGAGATGAATTTAAAAGTTGAGTCATAATTGAAGATGTTCGATGCGATTAACCCGTAATAAAAGTTGCATACATAAGGAGTTAACGAAGTGTTACTGTTTCCTTTGTTTAAGCAGGGATCGAGGAGTGGATTGGGGAAGACAAATACCCCAATAAAAGAAAGAAGTTCTTACCGAGGTCGATTTTTTCGATATATATATTGTGGTCCTCACGACAGCATCATCAAATTAAAAGCCACATTGGGAAGGTTTTCTTGGTGATACATACATACATACATCACTATTCTTTCTCTTCAAGAAACACAGCCTCAGCTCTTGAAGGGATAATTTTGTTTCTTTTCTTGTGTACCATAATAGTGCAGGGAAACTAACATGGATCTGATCTCTCACTTCTTAATGAGAGTTTTCTTCACTGAATCAGTGTTTTTGGTTTTATTAACGGTTGCCCTATATAATTTTAGGGAGAAAAAACACGAAATACAGGTATACGGTACAATATGACAGTATCAGATATGTTGATTATCAGACTAATGTACAATAACATATAGTGTGGTAAGTGGTCATATGGTGTGTCATGATAGTATAATGTCGAAATTTTTAAATATGAAAGATTAAGTTTATTGGATTATTTTGAATTAGTACCAAATTAATATAATATATAAGTTTTGAAGGACTAAAATTATTATTATACCAAGTCGTCAATTTTAATGACGTAATGACATGTTTGTCATAAATTTTTAATTGTCTTGTTTGTTCCTAAATCTATAATTACGTAACTGAATTGTTACTTTTAATAAAAAAAGTTACATATTTATTCTAAAATTATAATTGAGTGACTAAATTATTAGTTTTAGTAAAAAAAAAATGACAGGTTTATTCCTAAACTTATAATTGAGTGACTGAATTGTTATTTTTAGAAGAAGGGTGACTTGTTTATTTTTAAACATATAATTAAGTGACCTCTAGTGTATTTTACCCTTTAAAAATCTCTTCGCTCCAAAGGAATAGATGTAAGATCCGTGCGTGAATCGGGTTTTGCCGTGGCCCGGGTTTTCCAGAGTTGAAATTTGCATAATTTGCTTGGATTTTCATTTTGATACTCTCAGGAAATTGTGATTCTTTGAGGAAACAGAAAGGAGCTCCCGGATTTTCCCCCCCTCTCTTTGTTTGGCTAATCGTGTTAGGTTTTTGTTCCTTTTCTTTTTTTGAAATGAAGTCTTCGTGGGGTAAACTTCGAAGATTTGCGCTTCACAAGAACGATGGCAAGGATAAGTTAGATTTTTTACCCTCAGCTCATTTAGATGAACTCGCTCAAGCAGCTAAGGTACTTCTTTTTTTTCATTTTTCTTCTCTCTTTTTAAAGTTATGTCCGAGCTTTGGTTGGGTTTGAAGGCAGATTAAGGCTACTTTGTTAATTGGGAAATGAATCGGCTCATATTTTTTCTATTTCTGGAAGTGTAGAATCTATTTTATGTTATTCGAACTGTAATTGAATGGATCGAGTTCGGTTGAGTGAAACGAGTTTCTATTTCGAAATTTCATAGAAATTAAAATATATACATACATATATATATATATGTGCGTGTGTGTGCTTGTTTGGAGTATTATTGCTTTGGGAGAATGGTAGAAATTTTAATACATTAGGTTTCAACGTTAAGAAAATGTGAAATGCTCAAGGATTGGGTGAATCTATGCTTAACTTTAATATCATAATATCGATAATGGATTAGAAAAATAGTGGAGTACTACATACCGATGTAAAAGAAACTCTTAAGATTTAGCTGTAAAATATGTTGTACACCTTGATAACCATCCTTGTTAGGAACCCTAATTTGACTATGATTTGAAATAGGTTATTAATTGAAGATTTTACTGACCACTGCCACTCTGAATATCCATAGTAATTATCCTCTGTTTTGTTTTATGTTTTTGATTTATGTAGTTAATTCAGTAGTTAATTATTGTTTCTTATCATTGGTAGTAAATGAGTTAGTTGTTAGATTTAATATTTAGTTATAGCTTTATGCTTTTGTATTGCTATACAACAACTTACAACGTACTCCTCTTAATGATTAATGCTTCGAGGTTATCTTTGGTCAATTTGAAAGATTATAATTAGATTTTTCTTTTTCTCGTTTGGCTGCATTTACAGGATATGCAAGAGATGAGAAATTGCTACGATAGCTTACTTTTGGCAGCTGCAGCAACAGCTAACAGTGCATATGGTAAACTTGATATGTGATATATTTGTTGTATTAATCCTTAGGTATCACTGTGTTTTGTCACCCTTTGTATTACTAAATGGTTGGCTATGTCAATTACATGTTATATGGTGCTTTTCCAGCCAAAAGCATCTGGTAGGTTTTGAAGAAACAATTGGTTTCAGAAATAAGATGATTATGTTTTTATTTTTTTAAAGAACTTTTCAGTATCAGCTGTTGTGTAGTCATGACATGTTCCCTGATGTGGAATCCATATGAATCTATAAACAGGGAACAAAAGAATTCTTTTTTATTGTTACCCTGCAGCACATTCTAAGGCCACCTTGCTCAAGCTGTTAGATTACCCTAAAATCAGAGAAACTTAAACTTTATGAAACATAGTTTTGAATGAATCTAACTTTGACGAGAATTTTATTCAGAATTCTCAGAGTCACTACAAGGATTGGGATCCTGTCTGCAAGGAAAAAGACTGTTACCTGATGATGAAGAAAGCCGTAAGTAGAGTCATTTGCTTTCTTAAGTTGCTTGGGCTGATAGATCATTAATAGGCACATATTGTGTATGATTTAACTGGAATTTTAAAGACTTGAAAAGCTAAACCAAATTATGGAATTGACCACTTCTTTAGAAAGGTTCATATGCTGTTGAATGAGGCTGCATATCCCATGTAGCAGTAGAACTTCCAATTGGTTCAAGCAACACCTTAAACATCTAAGTTATGTCATTGACTGTTCGAGCTTCACCTTAACACTTCCATTCTATACTTGGATTCATGGATATCCGTTCCCAATACGCATGCCACATCTGTACTCCTGGATATCCCTCTTCCAAAAGAAAAAAAAATAACGAAACGGATCAGAATTTCTATAGCAGCTTTTAGTGAGAAGGGCATATAATGATGTCCTTATTCCATGTTATAGGCTTCAGAGTTTATGCCTTCCATTCAATTTATCAATCATATCTTATTCCTTTAAAGTTTGATTTTTCTTGCATGAGGATACTTATCCTGCGTCGGGGAAACAATGTCATTAAGTAACTATGCATTTGCATACTTTGTTATCAACTTTTATCTTCTTTTTGGTGGAATAGGGAGTGTCCGAAGATGGTGTTGCTGTCCCATGTTATTGTGATATAATGGTTCTGCTGTAATTACATTGCACTTATTTGCAGGGAGGATTCTGTTAATGTTGGGGAACTTGCAGTTTGAACTCCGAAAACTTGTGGATAATTATGTGAGTGTTAATCACATTCACAAAGGCCTAAGGACATTTTTTGCCCTCAAACTTATAAAAAAAAGGTCATTTTAGCACTTAAACTTTCTTTTGTCTCTTTTGACCCTCAAACTTCTTCTTTTTTTTTGTCAAATTGAACCAATTGACAAAAAAAGTAACATTGAGGGCCAAAAGAGGTGAAAAAAGTTTAAGGGATAAAACGATTTTTTTTGGAGAAGTTTGAGGACCGAAAATGTCATTAGGCTTATTCAAAAAAATGAATAAAATAGACTTTTCCAAGAAATTTGTTATGTGTTGTGTATTCCAATAATCCTATTGTTTAGGCTTCCTGATGCTCTTTGTGCTTCAGCGCTCACATATATTACTGACAATTACGAACCCATCTGAGTCACTTCTCAATGAGCTTAGGACTGTTGAGGTTTGTTTGCTTGAATCTCTCTATTGTTTAATTAAGAAATTTTGAACATCATTTCTTACATGCCAATGATAATTTTTTTTTTTTATCTTTGCAAATATTTGTTGAAACTATCATACTTAGTGGCCTTTGTCTTGTTTGCTGGTGCAGGAAATGAAGCGGCAGTGTGATGAGAAAAGGTGCATCACTTTTTCTCTACATGCTTATTTTGATTGGGTTATGTAAATCATTTTCTGAATCTGGTTCATTATCTTCAGAAATGTCTATGAATACACGGTGTCACAAGAAAAAGAAAAAGGAAGGTCTAAAGGTGGAAAAGGTGAAACTTTCACTTTGCAGCAGTTGCAAACAGCTCGTGATGAATATGATGAAGTGACTACCCTTTTTCTTTTCCGATTGAAATCTTTGAAGCAAGGTCAATCCAGAAGTCTTGTAACACAAGCTGCTCGTCACCATGCAGCTCAGGTTTCTGAATTTATTTCTAAAAGTTTCACATGTCAGTAGCTTCTGCCTTATCATAAGTTCAATGCTGATAACCTTTTCCCCTCTTTTCATTTTTGTTTCTCTTGTGAGTGCAGTTGAATTTCTTTAGGAAAGGACTTAATTCACTTGAGGCAATTATGCCTCATGTTAAGCAAGTTACAGAACATCAACACATTGATTACCAGTTTCGCGGCCTTGAAGATGATGATAGGGAGATTGGCTATGACCCAAACAAAGATGGGGAATTAAGTTTTGACTATAGAGCAAATGAGAAGGGGGGTGATGTTACTTCTGCATCAGGGAATTCAATGCAGGTTTATTCTTACACTAGTGTAAATTTATTAATTAATTTTTGAAAGAGATGCACCCTTAAACATAAAGGGTTGGGCAAATCATGCCCAAAACTTGTCATATTTCACTTTGTCCTTATCCTCTCCCCCCCCCAATTTGAACTACCCATAGGATTTTTTTGCTAGAATTTCCATAGAAATTGTAGTTATTTTGGCTAGTTTAGTGGTTCAATTCATTCTAGTTCTAGAGGTGGCTGATGCCTTTTTTGAAGCTGCTATGATTGTAAGCAAGTGTTGCACCTTGCAAAAATGAGGTCCAAAACTTGTAATATTTCACTTTTTCCCTTATCCCCTATTTCCCCCCATTTTTTATATTAGTAGGATTGGTTTCTTTAACCAGAATTCCACACGAACCATAGTTAATTTTTGCCAGTTCAGTGTTCAATTCATTCTAGTTCTAGAGGAAGGGAATGATGCCATTATTATTTGTGTGATATTGTACATTGATCTTTTATCTTGATCCATTTGTATGCGTCTGTCTGTGTGTTGACACCTTTTATTCCTAAAACATGGTTGCTTATTCTCCAGGTAGATGAAGTAAGTTCTTCATTTCCCCAAACTTCAAAGATGGAAAATGCAGAGGTGAATCTCCATTCACTCGATTGTCATTTTGGCCAATTTTTTTTCTCTTAAATCATGAATTTTTTTACTTGTTAGTTTTTATGATCGTAATATGTGGTTCTTAAAGTATATATGATATTATTTTTCTGCTGTCTGCCTGTAGGTAAACCCGGAGAAAAGCCATGGGCATAGAGTGGGTAGTCATTCAGCCCCCATATTTCCAGAAAGGAAGCTTGATCCTGCTGAAAGAGTAAAACAGATGTTGCAGTCATCTACGAGGAGGTCTAACGCATATGTGCTTCCAACACCAAATGATTCAACGTTTGCAACTTCTTCAAGAACAAGTAGTTCCGTTTCCCACTCGAGACCAACAAATGTAGTTGGACATCCACACAATTTATGGCATTCTTCCCCACTAGAGCAAAAGAATCGTGAGAAAGATTCTGGTGATGGTCAACCATCAGAGTCTACCATCTCGAATTCTGAGTCAGTTCTCAGGAACAGCAGTGGTAATAATACCTCTACGCGACTACCCCCTACTTTGACTGAAGGACAAGAATCTACCCAGCTGGATATCTCCTCTGAAGCCAAAAATGAGCTTCATGAGCTTCCAAGGCCTCCTGATAGTTTAGCAGCCAAGTCAGCAAAACCTCCTGCCTTGGTTGGTCACTCTGCTTCACTAATCTTAAGAAATCAAGAACTTTCAGCAAGTAATATTCCTCCACTGGCAGCAAGTGGAGCATCTCGTCTTCCAACTCCACCTTTGATAGTACCTCGAAGTTTCTCTATGCCTTCTCGCAATCAAAGAGCAACGGTGAATCATATTTCCAGGATTCCGAAGGCTCCACAAGTTCCAGACAAGGATGGAGAGGTTGCATTGCCTTCGTGGATTCCCATTAAACCAATACCCGGCATTACTGAAGTGGCATCTCATTCTGGCCAAATCAGAGGTAATTGGAGCTTCATTCCATTGCTTCCTTTTTATGCAAGTTGGTTCATTACTATTTGTCATGTTTAATACGTTTGTGAGATAATGTTCGAGTGTATACAGGTGGGAGCTGACAAAGCCGATTCATTTGCGACTGGTTGAACCTTTATCCAGAAAGTTGGAGTAGGTGAGTTGTGTAAATATGAGGTTTAGCATGTGATAGTTAAGTTTGTGATCCCAAATCTTGGTTAGGCTGGCATGTTTATTTGTTGAGAATTAATGTTAAGTTCCCACGATTGGAGTGATCGTTGTTTTGTATCACGTATATTGTCCATTGTTCACATAAGGAAAATGTTTTTGTTGTTTGATCTTTGATGTACGCTGCTGCGGAAGCACCCAAAGGGGAAAAGGGTTTGGCATTTGCTGGTTAAACAACCAAGAAAGATGTGGAACTTCAATAGCTTTCATTTTTAACTTCTTAACCAGACTTTGCGCAAAAAAGAAAAGAAATACATAAAGTTATCTCATTTCCTTTATCAGTTTCCAATCTTTTGAAATCATAAATTAGAAGTAATTTAATTTTGATTGATGTCACTATCTGGATGAAACTTTTTATTGTTTGAGTTTGGTAATTTCCAAGCTCTTTAGTTTTAAGGTTTAGGGATTCAATCAAGTGTGTATAGTTTAAGGGTTTAGAAATTAAAGACGGTGATTAGAATTAGGGTTTAGGGATTAGAATTTAGGGTTTATATGTTAAAATTTAAATCCTCACCATATTACATTAAAAATTAAACCTTAACCTCTAAACCTTAAGTTTTAACCCTATACCATAAATTCTTACCATCATCCCTAAATGTTAAACATATATACCTAAACCCATAAACTTCTAAACTCTACACCCCAAACTAAATTCTTAAACTTTAAAATTAAGGCGCACTATCAATAAATTGCATATAAATCTTAAAATTAAATCCTTACACTTTAAAAGTTTTTTTTTAAGTTACACTTAGAAGTTTAACAAACGTTAATCAAACTTTTGGGCACTACAAAAACATCGTTTTAATTCTATTTAATATTAAATATGAGATTCACTCATGAATAATCTCTCCTCTAATAAAGAGAAAAGTCCAAGAAACAATTAGTATGCATGAAAGTACGAGCAATAGAAATACAAATCTAATTTTAGTATTCAGAGTTTGCCTCGATTTGGTACCGCTCTCGCGGCCCGCACCGAAATAATGCTTTACCCCTGAATGTCCAGTCAAATGCTGCTCTTTAACGCATTTCGGGGAGAACCAACTAGCTCTGAGTTCGAGTGGCATTTCACCCCTAACCACAACTTATCCGCTGATTCTTCAACATCAGTCGGTTCGTACCTCCACTTAGTTTCACCCAAGCTTCATCCTGGTCATGGATAAATCACCCAAGTTCGGGTCTATAAGCAGTGACAATTGCCCTATGAAGACTCGCTTTTGCTACGGTTTCGGTGGGTTCCCTTAACCAAGCCACTGCCTACGAGTCGCCGGCTCATTCTTCAACAGGCACGCGATCAGAGCCCTGGGCTCCTCCCACTGCTATCGGTCACCCAAGGGTATTTAGCCTTGCAAGGTGGTCCTTGCTGATTCACACGGGATTTCACGTGCCTTATGTTACTCGGGTCTGAACATAAGTTAGTGATGCTTTCGGCTACTAGACTATAGCCATCTATGATTCAGTACTTCACCGATTCACCTAGCAGCATGACGCTTTTATTGTTCTCTCACAACCTTATTTTTACGGTTTAGGTTATTTCCATTTCGCTCGCCGCTACTACGTGAGAAAGCAAATTTGATGCATTATTGATGTATAAAACACGAGAACTACATTATATATGAAATCTTGAAATTTTAAATTTAAAACTTTAATTTCATGCGTAGTTTTAAAATATTTTTAACTAGGGTATTCCCATATGGGGATATTTCTTCGAAACGACACCGTTTCGAACAAAATTAGTGAAAAAAACCCAACGCAATCCTGCCCTCGTCTGTTTATTTAAACTCTATTTAATCGCTTCCATTTCTTGTTGAAGTCAACAAGGTGAAAAGAGAAATATCAGCTCTTGCAGATTCACGGCAACGCTCATGGCAAATCTACTGGTGAAGGCATTCTTTGCCCTTTTCTTGATATCAGCAGCCACCGCCGTTGGCGACTCCCCCTTCATCATCGCTCACAAGAAGGCGTCGCTCACCAGACTCAAATCCGGCGCCGAACGCGTCTCCGTCTCCATCGACATCTACAATCAAGGCTTCTCGTGCGTCTTTCTTTCCCTCTTGTTCATTTTTTAATCCCTTTACTTCAGATCTAGCTCTAATTATTGGATCGAGATGGGAATGTTGAAACTCTGAATTGATAATTTAAGTACGAATTTGACCTATCCTTACTATCTCATGTAGCTCCCGATTTCGTTTTAGGATTTGCATGTCTGAGAAAAGATCAAATTTTACTTTGTTTTCTGCTGATGATTCAATTTAGAGAACATAAAGAGAAAATAAGTCGATTTAAATCGAATTTCCTTTATTTTTTTAGTACTTGGATCTTAGAGGACTGCAAATCTGGTAATTTTGGAACTATTAGTTTGGCTTTTATTTTATTTTCTTGTATTTTTTCTTCCCTAAAATCTTGCCTGTTTCATAGATTTTCATTTTTCTTACTGTTAATTCATGTATAGGTCCTATTTAACCCGTTGACCATGAAACTATAATTATAGAACTTTATTGCAGGGCATTTTCTATTTCCCCCTGTTACAATGCTCCTATTTGAAGGATTTTTGTTTTCTTTTTTTTTTAAGTTTCTCATTCATTTTGTGTTGTGGGAATATAATCTTACTTGAGGAAAATCTTTCTTGAAAAAAATTCAGGACGGCATATGATGTGAGTCTCGTGGATCATAGCTGGCCCCAAGATGCATTTGATGTCATCAGTGGTAATATTTCACAGTCCTGGGAGAAACTTGATGCGTGAGTATTTCCTTTCTGTTAATTCCATTTAGTTTGTTTGTCCTGGATCATATCTTAATTAAATTCCAATCTACGATCTGCAGTGGTGGTGTTCTATCACATTCATTTGAATTAGAGGCCAAAAGACAAGGAATGTTCTACGGTGCGCCTGCAGTTATCACTTTCCGTATTCCCACAAAGGCCACTCCACAGGTTTGAGATCAATAGCTGAGTCTGTTTTCCATTCTTAAAATTTAAGGCAAAGGAAAGGAAAACAGTGTGAACAAGCTTTGATGCTCTAATTTTCTTGGTGTTTTAGGAGGCATATTCAACTTCAATCTTGCCGTTAGATATCCTTGCCGAAATAGCTCCTGAGAAGAAGTTTGACTTGGTAAGTTTTGTTTGGAACAACAATAAGTAAATATGTCAAAGTTAATGCATGTTTTTATCCTTCTTTCCATGTTACTAAGGCCTGTTTGTTTGTCTTTTGTGGAACTTGCGTCGACTGGGATCAAATCATGAAGGCCAAGGTATGAATGATTATTGCTATATTTGTTAAAATATCCATTCTTCTAAATCTGTTGTTGGGATTAATTTGTAGTGTTTGAGGGTTGCTTCTTACATACTTGATGAGCCCCCCTTCTAGTTCTTAACCTTTTTAGTCCGATTTACGGAGTCCATAAAAAATTAATGTGTGTTATCTTGTGCAGAGGTTGCTGGCTAAGTATGGATCTCAAATCTCTGTGATATCGATTGTGGCTCTTTTTGTCTACCTGATGGTTACCCCATCAAAATCCAGTGGAGCGAGCAAGAAGAAGCGCTAAGTATTTGTAGCTGAGCTGAATACGCGGACATTAGTTCAAGAGTTTTTTTAAATTGCTTTTGTTGTTTTAGAACATGTTTGTTTGCGGAATTTTATAATTAGATGGATATTAAATGAGTCTAGTGCAAGATGGATCAACTAATTCTTACTTCTTAGGCCTAGACTTGATTGAAACAGGTAATGCTAGATCTGTAAGCAGAACTGATTATAAAATTTAGAACTTTTTTTACATTTAATGTGGAAAAATCGATAACCGAGGTTAACCGAAGTGAAAACCGTTGGGTTATTAAAAAAATTTACCGAACCGAATCGCATATGCCCCAAGTGGTGGACTTGATTATGCACAATTCTCTTCCTCTCCCGATTGAAAATGTATAAGATCTATTCATAAATTGTGAAAGTCGTCATCCTTAATGTGTTTAAAGTTGGGATTGTAAAAGTCATCCTTAATGGTGATTTTAAGTTGGGATTGTAGTTGAAGAATACACCATGGTCACCAATCAAGAAATATTGATTCAATTCAAATTTTGATTTATAACCTACAATTCTGTCGATTCAGTTGATAGTTTATTTTCATTAAGGTCACTCCCTAGTTAACTAAAGCTAGAAAATGAAAATGATTACGTAACACATTTATCTTCTTCCTCCCCGCGTTTTCTTTCCCTTCTCTTTGTTTCCTCCATGAACAAGTCGAGCAAAAAAATCACATTCCAAATGAAAGAAAAAAAAGAAGCAAAGTAAACCTGGAGAAATAACTTTCTTATAGATTTGAACCGTATACATTCACTATAAGGATATTCAAACAAGTACATTTAGCCTATTGACAAGCTGCTCATCTTTGTTCTCTTATATTTTCTTAGATCATGAGTTCTACGCCTACTAAAAACACCCATTTCTTCTCCAGTCCACTTTCCTCTCCTTTAAGCATGACTAGGATTAAAATTAAGATTTGTTAAGAAAAAATAACCATTTCTAAAATGTACATTCTAAATGAATAAATGTCAACTAATTCATTGTAGCCTTCGTAAATCTCGGGAGCCATAACTCTGGTGTTCCTGGAGAAAAGGCAAACCCCAAAAATGGTGACTTTCATTTTTTTGACTCCATCCCCTCCCATTACTAAAAAAGTTCAACATTTATCATACAAAATGCCAATCAAAGTTCAGTTCAAGTAAACATGAAAATTGGACAAGTAACAAGTTAAACATACCAGCACAATGACCATAGTCAATGAGCAACATGAGATATTTGGAGGATTGCAGCGGGGCCGAGATTGCCGATCTTAACTTCTCCTTGGTTGGCATTGACAAAAATATTATCACATTTAAGATCTCTATAGAAGGCTTCTCAATGCTTCACTGCTCTAATGTTGACTCTCTTATGCTTTAGTCTATACCTATCATAGATGGAATCCCAACACAGACAAATGATCAAACATCTAAACTACACCAAAAGAAGCAAAATTTCAACATCCAAAAACAAAGATTTTGACATGTTTTGATTCATACACTGTCTTTGAAAACATCTTTGATTCATCCAAAAACATCTAAACATCAAATGGAGCTCAAATTCTGTAAAAAAAAAAGATGCATAGAAGCAAACTCAATGAAGAAATATGAATTGTGTATTGGAAAAAATGAAAAATTTTGGAGTTTTGATTCATACACTGTCTTTGAAGCTCCTTTTCCAAGGATTTTATTGTACTGCAACAAAAGAAGAAAGATAAATTAAAAAAAAAAAACTAAAAATATCAGAAACTGCAACTCAAAGCTCTAAAAAAGAAGACGAGTTAGTTTATTCATACTATGCCATATCTTTCGGTTGGATCAACTCCAACAAACTCCGAGCAATCTGGTTCTTCAAGATGTAAAAGATCATTCATCCTCCAAAGTCTAATTTTCTTTTAGTTAACAAAAATAAATGAGAAATTAAAAGAAGATTCAATCATAAGGGAAAAAGAGAGAAGAGGAAGAAGTAATATTAACTGTCATGTAGCGTTTTTGACGGTAGTTGACGGATGACCTTAACGAAAGTGAATTAAAAGTTAAGTGATTGTATCATAAGTTGTAAAAGTTCCGTGACTAAAATGCAAGTGCTCTAAAAGTTTGACAACTAGTTATATAGTTTACCCTTAATTTTAAGGTGAAAATTTTCCCATTCACTAATGACTAGGTCCATTAGTATTTAGTTGAGAAATTATATCATCGATCATTTCCGCCACGTCATTCATAGAACCAACCAATTAAATGCATCTATTTTATTAATTTTTCTATTTCATCTTTTTACCAAATGAATATTCACTAATATTTACTGTAAATTAAATTTAAAAACAGCTTTTAGCAAATGAAGATTTACTTGGTAAAAAAATGAGATAAAAAAATTAATAAAATAGATACATTTGATTGGTTGGTCCTATGGATGACGTGGGGAATGATCCATGATATAATTTCTCATATTTAGTGGCAGGAAATAATTCTATTAGAGGGAGGTGGCAGAAAATAATTGGAACAGCCTGAGCTTGCAAGTTGCATGCGATCATAACTCAACCAAAAACACCCCATCGTAACCTTCTTCCAAAAAATACGTGGTGGAGAATTTGTTCCGTTCCGTGTTGGATGTGGAGAAGATAGTAGCACAACATCTCCAGACAGACAAGAAAAAAGATACGAAGAACAGGAAAAACAAAGGATAGTGAATGAATATGAGTTACCATAGAGTTCCTCAAGATCCTTATCCTCCTCCCGGTATTGTTAATATAACCCTTTACTCCCTTCATTAATCTTTCTGTTCTCCATTCCCTCATTTCTTTCTTTTTTCTACGATAGGTTACAATCCTTTTTTGCCACCGCCACCACCAGAGGAGTACGCATCAGCCCCACCTCCCCCATCTTACGAAGCCTATCCACCCCCGCCACCACAACCCGGATACCCTTCTTATCCTCCTCCTCCTCAGCCGTCACACCAACAGCCCTACGAGGGTTACCAAGGCTATTTTGCTGAAGGGTATCCACCCCCTCCAGGTGGTCATCCTCAATATCAACAATGTCAACACCATTATGGGAAGCAGTACCATTACCAGGAGGACCAATCTGGTGCTGGCTGTTTCTCTTTCTTACAAGGCTGGTGTGTCTTCTTTTCGTTTCTTCTGTTATTGTTCCTTTGGATTAATTTGTTGAATTTAAATTGGACATTTATAACTTTTAGTTTTAATATTGGATTATGGAGAAAAAAATATTCTGTTTTTCCATATGTGATTGATTTACATGTCCAATGTGGATTAGTTTTATGTTGTAGAGACTAGATTGCCTGCATAACGGTGTAGATCAAAAGCCTCATATTGATGAAAATTCAGAATGAAAATCATGGAGGATAAGAATTGACATCATGAATTTGCACAGTTCTTTAAGATGTGCTTTACAGATGCTAGCCGGACCGGACATTCTTGTTACGGACAACCACGCTATGTTTGATAACGGTTGTTGCATACTATCGGCTTTTCGAGTCAAGTTCTTGAATGTTGTTAGAGCCTATGCTAGAAGACTGTTAGCACATTTGATTGACAATTCCTGCTACAACTTGTTCTTAGGTGTCAGATTTCAATTTGAATTTTAAGGGCATTCCTCATTTCATGCAATGCTATGATGTAGTGCTAGGCTTTGATTACAACAGCTGAACTTGAAGAACTGGTGTCTGTTAGTGTTGGCCACTTTTTGGCATTTGTCAATGATAGACCATGAATCGGATCGTATACATGTTTTAGATGCTTTGCTTGTTATCGTATGCGATTTTTAACTGATGGTGTAATGCAGTTTGGCAGCTCTCTGTTTCTGCTTCGTGTTGGAGGACTGCTTCACATGATAATCGATGGAGGACCGAAGCATAGCATTTATGTTTCTGGTTTTGTTATGCTTCGTTGCTACTGTATGGGGGAGAAATGCAGCTAATAATGAGTTCTAACCGTCGTTTATGGTAGTTGTTACTGTTCTGTAAGGGGTCCTATGCTTGTTGAGATTTCATCCCTTTTCTATCTATAATAGTTTATCTACTCCAACTTTGTAAACAGAAGTTTGCAGCATAAATACATCTCTCAATTGGCTTGGCCTACTACTCATTATTTGTATCTTGTGTATTTGCATTTCCGAAGTTTCACCTCGATCAATTCATTCGTGATCGTTTTATCTGTTACCAGACTGCAATTAACAATAACATATATGTAGCAATTCACGTTTTTTACAGAATACAATTTTGGATTCTGCTGCTTGATTCCATGACTAAAAATCACCTCAAATTTCACAGATTTTGGTGCATGTTTCCTTTGCCTGCCCATTATCAGGGCTAAATCCCATCCATTGATGTCCACATTCAGGCTCGACTTGGCCGCCAAGGGTAGCTTCGCAGGAGGACATCCCAAGGGATCACATTGTTTCGTCCTTCCAGACATCCTCTAAGAGTGTCACTTAAGGGGCTGTCCCTTACCTCTAGGCTCTAACTTGTGAAACTTCTTGCAAACGTTCAATACAGAGCTGTCGCCGTCACAGGAAAAAGCAATGGACAGCGTTTCAAGCTGTTTGGCATGCATTCACCCTTATGTATTGGAAAACCTGATCAGTCAGAAGGCCATAGAGTAACCACTTGAGACCTACGCAACACTAGACGACTCCACGAAACCTTCACCCGACAGCATTTTGTATCTAATATTGACTATGAATGCTAGTAATATTATATAGAGAGAAGAATGTAAAGATGTAAAGTTCTATAATCCCAATGTGGATGAGAGTTGCAGTTAACATCCGAACAAAATTTCTCAATAAAATAATTCAATGCCATCACACATTAGAAAGGTTTGCTTAAGAAGGTAAATCAGCAGTATAACCCCCATCTGCATCTGCTCATTATTTTTTACTTGTTACAGGGAGGGGGAGATTGATCTTCGAATGAAATTTCGTTTACGATCTAACTACAACAACAAAAATTCGACTCTGTAGATTGGAGGATGAGATCAAAACCATCCTCTTAACAAAACCAACAGTTTTGTTTAAAATGTCCTCGATGTAAAAAAGAATACCTTCCACCAGCTTGACAACCATTCATGCAAGCTATTTTCAACAATCCTATTTTTATTTGTCTGGATAAAAAGGTTTTCCAACACTCTATGCCTTGGCAAGCTCTGCAGAAGCGGCAGGAGCAACCGGAGCAGGAGGAGCAACACCACCAGTGGTTGGCCTGAAAGATTACATAAATTCCCATTAGCATAATCTATAAACACATGGAATCTGTATCAACAGAGTCTGGTGCTTTAAACTATAACGGGAAGAACTTACAGTCCCACAAACACTTTGAAGGCGTCATAGATACCCCACTGGGCTCCAGTTAGAGTTCCAATCATAACAATACGAAGGGGAAGCCCACGGGTAAACAGACCCCACAATCCAAGCTTCTTCACAGCCTGAGATGGTCAAGAGACAGAAGGGTCAAGGCGAAGCAAAAAGTGATTCATAAATGACTCAAACGGATCATCCAAGGTATACGACTTACATCCCCAACGGTTGCCCCTTTGGCATTGTTAAGGAAGGAGACAAGGTTGTCAGCAGGATGAGAAACAATAGCACAAAGGACACCAGCTACATAACCACCAGCAAAACTAACACCAAGCTGCAGGGATTTGCTACACTGGTCCTTTGGAGTGGGAATACCATACTTGTAGATCATCTCAACAATGGTTTCAAACGAAGCAAATTTCATCATTGTATCTGAAAGATAGGAAGGGAATCACTATAATCTTACATTTTGCAGTAATTAGCTAATGCTTAGAATTATGAACAAAAAAGGAGTTGGTTAAAGAAGGTAAGGAAAAAAGGTATAATCAAAGGTGCAAGCTACCAAGCAACGAGAAATGTAACTCTAGCAATTAGCAAAATCCGCATGGAAAACTTACATGGAATCTGACGACCCCAAAGAGGAACAATACCCTTGTACAATCTGCAAAGGGAAATAGCTAGAATGCTCATTCCAATAGACATTTCCTTGCACTACTTAAACAGATAATTTAACAACACACAGAGAAGCATACCCAAGAGCACCTTCGGATCTGACAAACTTGGGAAGACCATCAGAAAGACCCCTAGCAAAACCAGGCTGGGTTTGAACCCTGACCTTGACTGCCTCAAAGGGGCAAAGTGCAACATCAGCAATCACCTCAGCAGATGCAGAGCCGGCAAGATAGATTAGGGTCTTGTACTTGGCAAAATATTCAGGTCCAGCAAGGTCAGAATAGTACTTCTTGAAAAACTCATAGAACCCGAACTTACACGCACCCTGCGCACTGTAACCAAGAAGAGTAGGAACCCAACCACGGAAGAAGCCTCTCAATCCTTGCTCCTTTAGCAGTACTCCGAAACCAGATGAGATGCTTTTGTACTTTGCAGGGTCAATCTAGCAAACCAACAGTCCAGATGGCAACTTAGATCACTCACCTTATTAATTCCAGGTTACATAAACAAATGAACCACAAAACATCAACTGTTTGAAATGTGTATTTCCAATCCTGATGCCAACTTCTTTCTGCTAATTCATATATTTTGACTTGACTTCGTTTATTTAAATGTAGTGATGTGACATATTCACATTGGCATATTTTGTACAGCTGAACAGATATTAAACTTTTTTTAATTGTGCAAAAAAAATTGTCAAACTGCACAAAAAATGACAAAACTGAAAATTCACATTTCAAAAAGTAAGGAGACTAAAATTGATTAAATTAAGAGTACATCATCATTTTTTTTTTATTCCTTAGAGTTTGTTTTTTTTTTTCCGTTCCTGGTGGTATCAAGATGCCACTGTGTCGAGATATCTTATCTCTTTGTCCGGGAAAATAGTTATTACCAGAAAAAATTCTCAGTTCAATCCTCTTTTTTCTCTCCACTCGGACCAATCCACCCGCCTGGCTTCTTGTATTTAAACTGATTTGGGTATCTACTCCCATGATACTATTGTTCCGTACCATTATGAAAGAAGATTCGGATAAAATATGCACTTCCTCGGGAATGAAAAAGAAATCAATCTACTTTCATTTGGTATTTTGGCTTAACATTTTTGACCTCTCGATACTCAATCACATCCTCCTTTTTGAGGATCGAATGTGCCCCTATAATCCCATATTTAGTAATTCCTGAACTCTTTTTTCTGTATCGAGAATCATCAAAAAAAGCCAGAATACTTTTTCTACGGAAAATACCATTTAGGAGAATCAATAATTTTAGGTTGTTGTTCTCAATATAGTCATGGTGTACTTTTTCCTCCATTTAGGCTTAAGGAGGTTTTTAACGAGACACATGACTATGTTCGGTTGTATGATTCCCCTTAATTAGTCAAATTTGCTGATAAAAAAAATTGATTAAATTATAGTAAAGGGACTACATTCATCAAAATCACGTAGTAATTAGACCTTCTCAAGAATTTGACCAAAAAATGTTGTGTCCATGATGTAAAGTCATCAGGTGCTTTAATTCATAACCATTACAAAGAAAATAAGCTAGATTAACTGCTACAAATGAAAACAAGTATTCGTATAACAAAACTACCGAGTAAAATTTGGGAAATCCGACTTCACAACAATAAAAGATTTACAACTGCAACTACCATTCGATAATAGTAAATAACATGATGCACAAAAATCAATATCAAGGAAAGTATCTAAAACGAAATAAAAATTAATAAATTTTGACCAAAAAAAAAATCAAATCTCCTTCGCAACATAAGTGATACTGCTAAACAGCTTGATACTTCTATAAGTGATATCCTAAAATGCAAAATTCGAAACATAAGGTACCAAATCTTCAATAAAATCAACAGACAGTGATTTAGTTCGGGAACTGAAACAGTACATGCTAGGCACAGATCTCATAAGCAACAATCTGTCAATCAAAATTCTCAAGCGAGCAACAAGCATATCTCAGATCTAATCTTAAAAAGCTGCCAGAAAAAATAACTTAGAAAGAAGGTAAAAAGGAAGAGATCCAGATCTGTAAACCTGCATATTACACTTGACGAGATCAAGAGGAGTAACAGTCATATGAGTGAGACCACAGCTAAGGATACCGCCGGCGGTACAAGCAGCGTAGAACTGAGGCGAATACATCTCGATCCTCTTCCCGGGCTCATTAGGCGAGGCGATCATGAAAGTTCTCGTCTTGATCGAGGGCGAGGATGATGCTGCGGAAGCCTCGAGCTTGGTGGAATGTGAAGCAGAGAAAACGGGGGTGTTGGAGTAGAGGAATCGATCGAGAGAGATTGAGCTGGGGGAAGAAGAGTAAAGGAAGCTGGGGAGAAGGGATTGTTTGGATGAATCAGAAATGGAAGCCATTGCCGAAGAGATTGGAATTTCTTTCGGATTTTTGTTTCTCTCGCTGCCAAACGCGGTGTTCGGAAGCTGGTGTTTCGGGCTTTATTAGTGGGCAATGAAAAGGAAACGGAAAAAAAGAAGAGAGAAAACCGTCGCGTGAATTATACGCACCATATCATTTTGCGTCAATTGCGAAAATGGTCAACCAACCCTTTCTTTTATTTGTTTTTGGTATAATTTTGGTTTTAGTCCATAATTTGATCTATATTTTTTTAATGTCCTTAGTAATTTCAATTTAATAACAATGCTAATCATTGGTAGTTTGGTATTAAAGCGATGATGTAATTTTTTATTATAATAAAATTATAAGATCCAATTTTATTTAAAAATAATTATCAACAAAAAAGCACATCATTAAAATCAACTGATATTTGTCCCGCTAGTAGAATAATTCAAATTTGGGTAATGCAAACTACCGGTATTCAAAATCGGCCCAATGAGCACTCAGCAGGCCTATAAGTCCAATATCATTGTTATATTATTATTATGTTTTATCTTTCATTTCACATTTTTAACTTGCATTATGTGCTTATTAGGCCAGTGGATACCCATTGAGCCGATTTTAAACATCTCTAATGCAAATATCTATTATGGGACGACCTTTTTGAATTTAGTTTGCTACTTTATAAAATCAAACTTCAAATTATAGACATTGTATAAAGGATATAACGTCTCATCATGATACATCAATTAATAATATCATTATTTTAATGATAGAATATAATAATATTATTAATTTAAACCAACTAATAATATTATAAAATTATAATACAAAGTATATAGAATTTAAATAGATAGATTGAATCCAAAATTTTAATATAATATTAGGGACAAAAACATAGTGAAGTTTTTATTTCTAACATACCTCTAACCATACAACGAGGAAAATAAGATTAAATACGTAATAGATGATATACTTTTCTTTTATTTCTAATTATGACACTCATTTTAAATTAGTTTCTAAATTTTTTGAATTTCAATCATACTCAAAACTATTGTTCTTATTCTAAATTAGTCTTAAAACTTTTGAATGTTACAGTTCCGTCACTAAATTGTAACCCGCATTCTAAATTAGTCTCAAAATTTTAAACGCTCTAATTTCATCCTCAAAATATAATTTGTCACATCATGTTATTACATGATTAGAAGCATGATAATTATTCTTTTACACATTAATTTTTTCATGACGATTAATGATTTTTATAACGATTTTATTAACATAAGATATGATTAGAAATATTTTCTAGAAATGGATTCACCTGCATAATAATGTGTAAAGGAACATTAGATACAACAAATCAAGCCTACCTTCTTATTGGAACATCTTTAGTTACAAACTGAATTAAGAAAAATCATTGACAGAGAAAACTACTTGTATTGATTGTTGATTCAATATGATCACCCCAAAAGAGAACCAGGCAGGATCAGGCCTGTTATCCTTCCACTGCCAAGGACGGGAAGTTATATCGCCTGCTGCTCTGTGAACCCAGCCTCACTCTATGCCTTCCACTCTAAGATCAACGAGATCTTGAGTTTTCGCTTAATTCCCATAATTCCACTCCAAGCTTGGAATGAGCATATAAGATTCTAGCCGACAACGTGTGATGAACCTTACAGCCATAAATTGGGATACAAACCAGCGTTTCCAAGCCTATCAAACTTACCGGCTGCTTACACCCTATTTAAGCAAGCCATTTTGGTAAAACCTGAGCGTTGTGGGATATCCTTCCCTTTTTACAACGTTGTTTGCAGTCTTGTAAGAAAACCTAAAATGAATGCTTTGATTAAGGACCAAATTCAATATATTTTTTTTTTCAATTGAGAATTTTTATGTATCTTTAGAGATTTAAGGACCAAACTTGTCAAATTTGCAACATTCCCATCATTTTTCATGTTCCTAGACCAACTACTCTTTAAAAAGCAAGCAAATCAGCTTGAATCGACTTTATTCCACAGAAAAAAAATATACTTGTGTTATATTTAAAATGCTATATTGATTCGGGTCATGTTCGATCCTCTTCATGAATTGTTTAATTTGGTAGCAAATTCCACACATGGTTTTGGGGTTGCCGGAGGCGGCTACCGGCAGATGGTATGGAAATTGCAGACAGAAAGTGGAGATCATTAATTCATTATCACAATATCAATTATCATGAAAAATTGCATACGCTAATAGTGGTAAACAACAGCAGCTAAAATTAATTATTATTACAAGCATCTCGGTTGAGATCATTACTTATTTTAAACTACATATATGTATATGTGGTTAAACAGTAGAGACTGATCTCATCACAAACACGAAAAAGAGTTGCAGCACAAGCATAACCATGACACCATCGGACTTAGCTGAACATCCAGAACTCTTCCCAACGAATTCTCCCGAGCTCTGTATGGGTGCAAAGGCTTCCGAATCCGGCCATTGCGGTGGGGCTTCAGTAGGGAAAAATGAAGACATACCGGGTGCATTCACGTACGGTAAAACAGCCGGAGAGGCAGAAATCGCAGGCTCATTGGTCACAGTTTGCAAATTAGACAAGAAAATGACCAATGGTACAACAGCAGCAAACAGTTTGGAGCTAGTAGTAGACATGGATGAGGTCTGAGAATTTCAGCTGGACAGTGAAGCCGTGAAGGGTATTTGAATCTGGTGAAGGAGAGGATAAAGACTAGAGGGGTGGTGGCTCGGCTGAAGCAGCTCACGAGATACACTGTGGGAGTGTTAAATTTCTACCTATAATTGTAGGCAGAATTATTAAAGCCTTTTTTTCTGGTTTGGTTTCTCTTGATTTGTTCGGTGTTGGGGTTAATAACAGTGGTAAGATTCTCTCCTCTAGTTGTATTATGTATATATGAGCTTGTCTGCCACATGATTTAAGGGCCTTGGATTTTGTACAAAGAGATCTCAACTTGTTTTTGTTCTGTTCTGTTTCGGCTGTATCCATGTGAACTTGTTAAACTATAGCACTTTATTTAAAGTAATAAGCTGAATCCATGTCCATTTAGTAATATGCAGTATCTTAACCCGTTTTTAAATTTGAATAAACTTACACACACCTGCAACTCGAATTTAGATCACTAAGAGTAACATGTATCCTTTATTACTGTGACCAATCAATGGGCAGCGGTAAGAACCACCAAAAAGAGCATTTATTTAGGTATTTCCCTTCATTGTTTTTGCAACGATTCTCCGGTACTAGACTTGTGAAAGGAAATAATGAAAAAGGTAGAAGGTATGTAGACTGTTTGAGTATTATTGATTGCTCTTTCTACAACTAATACTAATTCATTCATTTCATGGAATTCATCCAGTAAAGACAGACAAAAAGGCAAAGCCACTTTCCCCTTTGGCTTTTGTCACCTTTCACGTTATGTGATTTTCTTGTTGATTTTTGTAAGCTGAAAAGCCGATTCAATTGAAACAGTTAATATAACCACGTTGAACGCTTCTTTGTATCCGACACTCCCACTAAATCAAGAAGTTTGAGCTTTCATAATAGGTTTAACCCTCAAATAAGTGCTCAAACTATACATTTTTTAGATAGGTGTCTAAACTTTATTTTTGGCCGATTTGGTGCCTAACGTTTTCTTCTATGATCCAAATAAGTGTCTCACTGTAATGGACGTTAATTTTCTGCCGTTATCCAATGAAAATCGTACACGTGACAGTATTAAACATTTTTCGCATTTTATTTTTTAAAAATAAATCAAAAATTTTAAAATATTCTAAAATTTTCAAATAATCCCAAAATAGTCCCCAAATCCCTAAACTCCTCCAAATCCAGCCACTCCCACCGGCGTTGGTTGCATTTCCAGCGACGGAATGAAGCGACCTCCCCCCGCTTAACGATCCACACATCGTTCATCATCCGTTATGCCGTCGTTCGTCGCGAAACATTCGAATGAACCATTCGACGATTTTGGTGTTTCGCACAACGTTGGTCGATTTCCGGCGACGAGGTGGCGGGGGTAAATGGTCGTGATGGTTCGACGACGGATGTGATGGGCGGCGGCGTGGCAATCGGCGGCGAAATCAGGTCACATCGGGATTTGGGTTTTGGGGTGTTAAGGATTTCAAAATTTGGGGCTATTTTGTAAAATTTGAGGTTATTTTGTTTTATTAAATTTTTATTTGTTTTTAAATATAATTTCAAAATTTTAAGAATATGACACGTGTCAAATAACGAAAATTAACGGTAAAAATTAACGGGCAGTAATGGCGAGACACCTATTTGAGTAACGTTAAAAACGTTAGGCACCTATTTGACACAAAATAAAATTTAAGCACATAACTGGAAAAAATGTATAGTTTGAGCACGTATTTAACCGTTAAACCTTCATAGTATTTAGATAACCAAAGAAAGGAGAGTCAATGGCAAAACCAACCTTGGTTTTCCAAGTCAACTTTAAGTATTAGGCCGGCTAATTGCACCCTACACTTTGGACCCTAGTATAAAGGGTGGCAAAAAATTAATACAGCTAATCTTACATTTGGTAAGTGTTATTTATTCTTCATATTTTAATACACGAGTCTGTAATAATCAAACTTCACTCGATAATTTTTAATAACTCGCATGTCTTAGTTTGAATATGTTAAATAAATGTATTTTGATTTTAATATAACAAATTAATCATATTTAAAATGTTTTAAAATAAATTTTTAAATAATTTGAAATAATTCTCAAAAATCAAAGTTGATTAAGCATTCGATTCGAATGGACTTGTTTTAATAGTTAAAAATTTTCCAAGTCAATTCAATGGTTTTCAAAAGTTTCAAAAATGTTTTTACAAGCTTAAGGTGCTCAAAAATGTCATTATGAGCCTAGAGTACCGGTACGGCTTTAAAATAAATTCAATTTTGAAACATCGAATGCTCCGGCAGTACTGGTAGTCAACTTGAAAGGCTGCCACTAGGAGTGAGTAGATAATGAATGCAGTATGGAAAATACAGCAGGTAGATACTCTACCTACAAACACAGCAAATGGAGATGAAAGACTTCAATGCCAAATGCAGAATGGTGCGCCACATAATTAACCTCAACAGTCATTTCAATTCACTCGGTGGGTAAAAAATGCAAGGACTGCAGTAATCCTACCCCCATGATTTAACACAGCAAATGAAGACAAAAGACTTCAAGTGCCAATAGCAGAAAATTAACCTCAACAGTCAATTTCAATATGCACTCAAAATCTCCAAGTTCCAAAAATGTAAGGACCACATTATTTTACCTCATGATCTTGTCATCATTGAGTTCTTTTAAGAAACTAGCAAGTGTTTTAGGGGAAAAAAGTTCATCGAATTTGCTAACTTTGCTGCTTTGTGCTTAGAGTCATTGAAGTACACGTGTCTGACACTTGGGTACGAGGATATAATCTCCAAGGATCCTCCAAATAAAATGAAAAACTTAGAAAAGTCTAAACATACGCATGTCGGATACATACCATGTCCAAGTAACATTGATTAAAATATCATAGATTTCACATGAAATCACTTAACACAAAATAACTATGGCTATCCAATTAGGTGAACTGAACCTGAACGTAATTAAATTACAATAGAGACAGACAACTGAAGAAAAGATCGAATATCCATTGGGGAAACAAACAAGAAGACATTGGTGCTAGTAATTAAGGACCACTCTATAAAGAAAAGAACCTCAACATATAAAAATGCAAGGATCTTATCAGGACAAGAGAGAACCTCCAGTTCTCCCAGTCCTAAATGTTACCATTGGTTCATTTCAAACATGCAGGCAAGTGCATAGTCCAAAACCAACTGATAGAATTGGCTTCCATGTAATAATCCAAGTCAAGGTGACATGAGTAGGATGCATGATCTTTCGAAGTATACCTCAGTGTATAATGTTTCAATTAAACATCAGTACACAATGTTGTCATTTAAAGTTGATGAACAAAGCAGGCTATTTGCTATCACTGGCATTTCTATGTCGGGTCCAATTCAAGAAGGCCAGTCATCCTTTGCGCAACATTAATAGAGAATCTTTAAACAGTCGAGTAACACATCCAATGCTATATGCATACTAAGTGAAATTCCCTTGTGTTCAAGCAGTGAGTAGATACGAATTCCATAAATAAAAACTAAACCAGTGATGAGAATTTAGGATTAATAGAGTTTTCCATAAAAAGGTAAGATCAGCACAAAAGAACAACTTTGAAGTGATGACATAAGGCCTAGGTTCTTATATGTTAATAAACAAGCGAAATCGGGAAACATGCATGCTTTTGGCATCCAAAAATAATCAATGCTTCTGTCTTTATATACTCTTTTAGAGAAATAAAAGTTTCTACTGTATCTAAGAAGAAACTGGACATGTATGGCTGCAAATTTCTATTTTTAATTTCACAAGCAAACTGAATCCAACTCCATCCAGACCTAGAGAAGAAGAAAACAATTAAATGTCCCTTGTATTATAGTCAACACACCTCTGAATCAAACCAGAAGACTGTGCAAAGCTCCACCTGCACATTCCACAGCAAAACCAATTAGGCACAAAACAGTTTACAGTTTTTTGAAGACTTCGGAGGATTCTAGTTCAACAAAAGACAAGAATCAGGAAAAAAGCACCTTTGTAATGGAAATTCGGGTGATGCAAAGCAGAAAGAAAGAGGGCCAAAATATCCATCCAGTCAACCATAGAATTCTGAGAATCAAAGTGTCCATTTTAATCCAATTATACAATACTGAAAACCATTACAAGAAAAAAAACCATCCTCTCTCGGGCATGCTACTTTTTTTTTTTCCTCTTGCTCCAAAAGTTGATAGCTTTACTCGCCTGATCCCTGGGAATCATCTTTAGCAGGCGGTTGCTGCTGCTCCTGCTGCTGTTGGTTCACATGTTGCTGGTGATGATGGTGCACCCTAGCCTGCCCCATCTGCTGATACATCTGGCTCAAGGTTTGAGGATTCAAAACCCCAAAATGACCATCTTGAGACAACCCAAGTTCCAAACGAGGGAGCTGCTGGTTAGCCGCACCAAGCATTGAGGTGAAACTCATAGGACCCATATTACTACCTGTCAAGTCAAAACCAGGAAACCCAATTTTCCGCATATAATTAGAACAACTTTCAGTGGTTAAATTTGTTGTAGATGGACCAGATGATGACTGCAACCCATAACCACTGACTGGGGGCCATAACCCTGTTGCTGCCACATGATGGGGTCTCCCCCAATCGGCCCTACTGGACCCCCCTAAATCTTCCATCTTTTGGTGCAAACCCACTGATAGAGAAGCCCCTTGCTGTGAAACGGATCCCCCAGCTGCTGCCAAAGCCGATGCCGGCATCGTTCCGCTCCCCGTGGCGGCTATTATCGATGGTTCAGCCTGTTGTAACAGCCACTGTATCGTTTCCCCATCGGATTTGTGACCCAATTCTCGAGTCAACTGAAAGATCCTAGCTGCACATAGAGCAGGCATCCTTATCCTTCTACCTCTTCCTTCGACTTTTCTGTGTCTGTCTTTATTAGAACTTCTCTTCGGCGCCAAAAGCTGCTTCTTTCCTTCTTCTTCATCTGCAACAACAGCAAGAACATCCTTTGTTTCAGCTGTTTTGTTTTCGCCTGTGTTTTGGAGCTGTTGTTGTTGGGGTTGTGATGATGGTAGGCTCAAAAAGTTGGGTAATTCATGTGGCGGAGGCTGCTTGGGATCCATTGGTGCGTAAAAAGATAAGCCCTTTTTTGATTGAAGAAGAAAGGGACCTGAAAAGAAAAAGCTTAATAGTCATAAAGTCCCTACGTATACTTATTTTTTCAGTTTGGTGTCTAATATTTTTTTTGTCTACCTCAGTATCTAACGTTACATTCTATAACTCATTTTAGATATTGACCATCACGGATGTTAAATTTTTCCGTTATCCAATAAGAAAAAGCCACATGGCATGATTTTATTTTCTAAAAAATTAATTTTCGAAATAACAAAAGATTTAAAATAAACTTAATTTAATAAAAAGTAATATAACAGTAACTTTTAACCCATTTATTCCATCAACCGAACCTAACCCTATTTCACCATTCCCTTTCGTTCTCCCCTTTCTGAAATCAAAATTTGAAAATTCCTAAATCTTCTTCGATTCACGTTTCCAAGTTCAAGGGTTTATACTGAAGGATGTCGAGTTCAAGTTCAAAGCCTAATTACAGTTCAAGGGTTGTGCTTTGTGATTACCTAAAGAGAGCTCCGATTCGCATTTCCAATCAGCCCATGAGTAAATGAATGAAATTTTATGGGTGTTCTCAACCGAAAGAGGTAACTTTGTTTTATGTATGAATTCTTTGGAGCTCCCTCATTTTCAGAAACTGTTACTGGTTTGGTTTGCTTTTATTTTCAGAGTCGGTGCTATTTTTTTCAGCGGGTTGACAAGGAAGAAAACGATAGATATGATGCTGAAGATTTGAAAAATCAATTGAAAATGCTGATGACCGAAAATACTCAATTGAAGGAACTTGTCAAATCATACAAAGCAAAATGTGCCAAAAGGAGGACAAATCTTTTGTTCTATAAGATAGCTTTTTTTACTTCATGGACTGTATACTTTATGATAAAATTTGGTCTTTAGATAGTCCCAATTTCTATTCACATTAGGTACAATTTTTGATGTTGCAATGAAATCTTGATTTTGAAATGATTTGTTTCTACGGAGAAAAATATGTTTATGATATCTTAGCTGATTTTGTAATGACATTTTATGGTGAAATCTGTTTTTTAGTTATAAAAAATATAATTTTTTAATGACAATTTATGGTACCTTTGCACAACAAAATATTGATGTCTAAACAAAAAATAACCTTTAAACAACAGAAACTGTCTCCATTAATAACCTTTAAACAGATTCAAAACAGTTTCAATAACACATATCTTGATACACCAAAATGAACCAAAGCAGTTTGATATGTGTAACAAAATTAATTGTTTTATCTATCTAGTTCATCTGATCAAACAAAAGGCTTAACACATTGTTTTCATCTGCCTAAACAGTTTCTTAACACAAAATATAATTAACACCAGAAAACAGAAATAGATAGATTCTATGGTCTTCGTATGGTTGGTCTAGGGAGAGGCCTCTTAATGGTAAGCTTTGGGCATCTTTCTTTTGGAGTAACAATTGAACTTGTAGCAGGTTGAAGAGATGCTGAAGATGGTGATGTTTGTGATGCCGAAGCTGATTGTGATGCTGGAACTCCTGAATTTGTTGCCTTAGCTACAATAGACGACTTTGTATTAGGTCGAGAAAGTATCACTTGACTTGGTCTTCCAGGCTATTGAAAATAAAGGCACAAAGTCAAGAAAAATAATCACTACAAATTTATTAAAGTTGAGGATAAAATTAAAATTAAAATAAGCTTACATTTAAAATTTGTAGTCCTGTTTTATCATTTGTGTATATGCCAATCCTTTGTATGATTGTTCTCCCTCTTGGCCCATGTGTTGTAACATACCCTTTATTATCTTCTAGTATTCTATTGGCTGTGACCTTCCTCTTTTTAGGTGTAGAATTTTTTGGTTCAGCAGGTGGTTGATGAGGTGATTGAATAAATGGTGAGTTGAGATATGTTAGACACAACATATTTGAAGTCATTAACTTCAAAATGTGTATGAAATCAAGAAATAAAATAAGTATTTAAAACTTACCAAATGCAGACAATGACTGCACAGATAGAGTTGGCATGAACACCATTGGTGGAGTTTCTGCTCTTGATGTAACTTGTGCTGTTGACATGGGTGTAGCTGAAAACAAGGGCATTGGTTTAACTTGCGGTGTTGAAAATGTTTAAGCAGATAGCCTTGGCATTGCTCTAACTGGTGGTGGAGCTGATGGCCTAGGCATTAGTGTAACTGGTGGTGTTGACATTGAAGGAACTGATGGCCTGGGCATTGGTGTAACTGGTGGTGTTGACATTGGTGAAACTGATGGCCTTGGCATTTGGTGTAACTGGTGGTGGAGCTGATGGTCTAGGCATTAGTGTAACTGGTGGTGTCGACATTGGAGGAGCTGCTTGGTTATCTTGTTTGTGCACCTAATAATAACAGTTAAGTTATAGTTAAATAACTTTAAATAATAGTTAAATTCCAATAACAGTTAATTAATAGTTAAATAATAATAAACTTAAAGTTAAATAACAATAAACTTACATTGAATTGTCTTTTGGTTGGACATGTTCTAATATTGTGCCCAGTAGGCCCACATACTCTACAATTCATTTTCAACCCTATCCTTCTCAACCTATTATTGTTTTTCAGTTCACATTCTTCTCTTTTCCTTTTGTGCTTTGCTCTTCCTGGCATTTTTCTTTCTACTAGTGGATCATTCTTGCTCATTTTTGTGCTTTTCCAAAACTTTTCACTTGGAATAGTTGGAAGAACAACACTGTACATCTCATGGTAAACATTTTTCTTATATAAACTATGCACATAGGTTTCTAAATGTTCTTCTCTATAGAGTATGACACACACAGCATGAAGGCATAGAATTCCTGTGAGATCCCACACTCTACAAGTACATTTACAGTCACTAACATCAACTACAAAAGTGACCTCATTATGTTGTACCTCATAGCCTTCAGCCACGTTCCATATGACATGACATAAAGAACTAAGTTTTTTATGTTCTTCAAGTTTGTTTGCAATCCTAGGACATAGTTCACCTTTTCACTTTAGTGACCTTTTTTGTGTTCAACTAGTCTGCACATGACATTGTGTCTAATGTCTTTAAACAATGATATAATAGACTTAAACCTAGCTCCTATTATAGCAGCATTGAATGCCTTTGAGAAATTATTGTCAAGAGCATCACACTTTGATCTAGTAGAAAAAAAATGCTCTGGACCAATATCTAGGATGCCTATCCATAATATCATCATATCCTTTTTTAAGCTTACCCAATTTGCTAACATACTGTTCAAATTGAGATTCTGTTGTAGCCTTGCAACACAACCAAAACATAAGCTGAAGGTCACCTCCTTTGTGACTTTTTTTTCCAATTGGCATAAATATGCCTTGCACAAAATCTGTGCTCCACATCTGGTAAGCACAGAGGGACCTCTTCAAGCAAGCCATACAAAATCATATAAAATAGGCTTGAAAAGACTTTTACATAAATATTATTAATTTATATAATCAAAACTTAAATCTGTGCATACCTTCTGCATGTCATTGAGAATTGTCAATTTCTCACCATTTCCTAGATTCAAGTCATTTTGGAGGTGATTTAAAAACCATGCCCATGTCTCCATGTTTTCCACCTCAACAACTGTCCAAGCAATAGGAAAAATCTGATTGTTGCTGTCTCTACCCACTGCTGACAGTATTTCACCTTTAAATTTCCCTTTCAAATAACAACCATCTAGTCCAAGCACAGGCCTGCAGTACTTCTTAAAGCATTCCTTCAATGCACTAAAACAAACATACAGTCCTAAATTTAGGATTATCAACACCATTAGGTCTCAAAACCATTGAGACGAATATACCCTCTGGATCAGCAATCCTCAATGCATAAACATAGTCAAACAGTATACTAAATTCATGCACAACAGAACCCCTAATATGTTCCAGTGCCAACTTCTTGGCTCTCATAACACATTGTTTGTTCAACTCCACATTTAACTCATCTCTACCAAGTTTCATCATCTCAGACAGTTTCAATTTAGGAATAATCCTAAGCTTCCCAATAAAATGCTTTCCAACAAATTTAAAATTGGCTCTCTGATTCTTAAATGTTACAGAACATTGGTGGTCAGCAACAAGAGTTTTAACTTTAAAACAACCATCATCCCAATATGCATATATAAAAAATGGACAACCTTTTGACTTACAAACTGCCCTAATTTTCTTTTTCCTATTTGATAAAAACTTAAAATCAAACCTATGAGCTGCAATATAAGCATACAAGGCATCCTTTAACTGTTTGTGATCTTAAAAAATCATTCATAGTTCAAATCTAGGTTTAAGGTTTGAAGGATCAAAGAATACCTTACCAATCTTTTAGAAACAAATTTTCCATCTGAATCTGACTCGTAGCTCCCAACATCTGAAGAATCTAGGTAATCAGTATATTCTCCCTCAAGGCCTAAAGCTTCTAATCCAGATTCATCTGTAGCTACTGAACCCAAACCACAGTCTGAATCTGGATCTGTCTCATTTGCAGCAGCTGAACCCAAACCACAGTTTGAATATGAGTCTGACTCATTTGCAGCTGATGAACCCAAACCACAATCTTCATTCCTATATGTTGTACCAAAACAACCATCTAAAGTAATATGTGGTTGTAAGTCTGGTGCACTCACACTTTTGTTTTTTTATCTTCCTTTTGACCAGTTTAAAGTGTGTTTTAATGGAGTTTATCTCTTCATCATCATCGTCAGATAACGCATACTCTCCGCCCACTTCACCACCTACTTTGCTACTTTCCTCTTGGGTCTCATTAAAGCCAATAGGCCCACTATCAGCACTATTAGAATCATCCAAAGCCATGTTGCTACTGTGGATCACATAACAAGTATTTAACATTAATCATATATCTCTACAAGTATTTTATAAATATTTTACATTAATCATACAGTTAGTAATATTTTACAAATATTTAAAAGTCAAAAATTATTATCAAACACACAGTCAATACACTACAAGTTTTTAACAGTTAGCACTCACAATGTTTAGCACAGTCAATAACTCAATTTAACACAGTCAATAACTCAATTATCAAACATACATTTCTTATTGTTTACCAAGTATTTAAATATAATACTTTACTACTTTAAAAAAAATCTCAGACAAAGATACAAAAAAATTTACCTCCACTTTTTATTGTCAAACTCAAAATCTACAGCACCAAAGTTCTTCAACTTTATGCATGTCGTTCACAAGACAAACAGATAAAATCAAAAAATATATATTCTATTCAATATTAAAATTAAAGCAATGCTATTACACAACATAATGTGTATTAAAATAAAAAGAATGCTACCACACAACACTTACTTACTTTTTTCATAAATAACTTTGAACTTCAGCAGACTTCATCTTCTTCGACGTTTCTTCTTCTTTTAATTTGAAGGCTTGATTTCACTATCAAAACAAAAAAATTTTCTAATCAAACCAGTATTTGGGACTTTTGTTAATAGGAGATTTGATTTCTTTTCTTTCAGTATAAACCCTAATTCTAAAAGAAATCTCTTTAGGGATTTTTCAGATTTTAATTTCAGACGGAAAAATCTAACGTCCGTGACGGTCAAAACCCAATCTGGATTACGAAATGTCGTTAGGCACCGAAGTGGACCAAAAAAACGTTAGACACCAAACTAAAAAAACGGGTATACGTTGGACACTTTTCTGACTATTAAGCCAAAAAAGTCCTAAACTTTCGTAAGCTTCTTTTTCACCGTTTTTGGCAAAGGAATATGTGAAGACGAATGTATTTATTTATTGAAAATTGAAATCCCAAAGCACACTCGAATTGTCAAAATTTTTAAACTTTTGGTTTCACTTTACAACACGTCAAGATTCCTTCCTTCCTTGGTTATTTGTTACCCTTTTTTTTCGCTCTCTAGTAAAAAGGAAGGTATAATTATGCTCTCAATCCCTATTCTCCTCTGACTTTTGAAATTTAGTTCTTTATTTTTAATTTTACAAAATTTAGTTTTTCTAAAAATTTAAGTCCGATTTGTTAAAAAAATAATCCGGTTGATAATATTATTAACATATATTTATTAAATTTAAATATGTGACACTTAAAAAATTAAAGTCCAATCGATAATATATATTCGAAATAAAAATATAGGACTAAATTTTTAAAATTTCAAAAAATATAAAGATTGAGAATAAAATAAGACCTAAAGGGTATGGCTTAATTGAGTGAAAAATTTTGAGTTGATCGAGTTCATGTGTCATATTTTCCTAATTCAATTTAAAAAAATTTAAATTGAGTGAAATGAAATTCAAGTCGAATAATTTGTTCGGAGAAAAATTGAGCAAATTAATATCTTGTTAATAATATGACTAAATTTCATGTTAGAACATATAAATTTAAGAATACATACATATATATATATTTGAAAATCCTTTTAAAGAAAAAAAGGTACTTTAGTTTTCATAATTTATTTGTTTAAAGTTAACATTTATCATTTTAGAACAATTTTATTTTTTAATTTAACATTTGCTTTTTTATGAATTATATATTCTATTTTCTATAATTTTTATAAAATATTTGAAATTTTTAACATTCTTTAAATTTAGAAGTTTTTTAAAAAAATGTTGAAAAGGGATCTATTTGCATATTTTCAAATTGTCAAGGACTCGAGTGGAAGTTATAAAAATTGTAATTATGTTTATTTGATTTGTAAAATTCAACTCAACTCGGACATAAAGAATTAAAAACTCGAATAATTTGATTCAAAAAAACTAAATAACTTCAATTTTTTTAAAAATATGCTAAATCGAGTTTTAACCTACCAGAAAATATAAATAAAACATTTTTGTGGAAATAAATGCTCAAAATTACTAAAGAAAAAAAATAAAAACTGAATCGAACCGGATTATAATAAACAGTTCAAAATTTTTAAAAGATTCAACTAAAGTGAGCCATCCTTGGGTGAAATTAAAGATTAAAGCTGCTATCATATAATTTTATTCTCAAACTTTATACTTTTAATTTTTAAAATCTAGTCCCTAAATTTTTGGACACTATTTAGTTGTGTTTCAAAGTATTTTTTTTTATAAATAGTTCTAAAAATAATTAAATTTACAAGTAAACAAAAAATCATACGCGCTTAAGTGTGCTCAACTCGTATTTTCTTAGATGTTGCAATAGAAACCTTGTTAATCAAACTAATACTCAATTAGTAACAATTGGTAATTCTTATATAGTATTTTAAAGTTATTTTTTATTATTTTAAATATATAATTCTTATTTTTATATTATAAAATAACATTAATTATACATTAAATAAAAAAATTAATTCAAATAACAGAATTTTTAAAATTTTAAATCATAAACTATCTAATATTATATTTTCAATCTATTTTTTATTTCATTCGATATTTACATAGTTTTTCAATATAATATGCTAAAATTTTGATATAACTAGCTATTTTCAAATTTTGTCCATCACTCTAAAAAGAAATAAAATATATAAATCTTTATTCAAAGTTCAACTTAGGTACAAGTGTATTATCAGAAAAATTATAAATAGCTGGATTCATGTACGACTTGGTTCATTCATCACTGTTTATGGCTTTCAATTTAGAAAATAAAACATAAATGGTTTATATTTAGGGAAAATATCAAATGCACTAACGAAAAGTTTTTACAATCACTCTTAATTTTTAAGATTTATAGACTTAGTTTAGGGTTTAAGATTTAGGGGTTTATGTGTATGGATTTATAATTTATGGTTAAAATTTATAGTTTATGGTTAGAATTCAGGGGTTAGAGGTTAGGGTTTAGGTTTTAAGGTAATATAGTTAGGAATTTAGATTTTAACCTATAACCCCTACATTTTAACCCTAAACCATAAATTATAACCATGAACCCTAAATTCAAAACTCTTACACATAAACCCCTAAACATTAAACACTAAACGGAGTCCTTAAACCCTAAAATTGGTGTGCTTGTAAAAACTTTTTGTTTTTACCGCTTGTACATGGATTTTGTTTTTTTTTTTTGACAAACCTTAATTTTAATCTTAATCCTACCAAGAGAGGAGGAGAATGAGACTCCAGGGAAAAGAAAGAAAGTGCTCATAATATGTCTAAAACTCATGACCTAAGGGAATATGAGGGAACAAAGACGAGCAGCTTGCCCACTGGACACATTATATTTATCGCTTTGAATAAATGTATCTACATAAAATTAAAACATCTTGAATTAGGAAAAATTATTACATGATCCCTTTCCTATAATATATTGCCATGTAAGATTATTTTTACACATCATTTAAAATTTTGCCAACTCACCTTTCTTCTTCACCAGTTTCTTCCTTTTCTACCACCTACGATTGCCTCTCTACCAGATCAAGGCTAGATGGAGATTTACTGTTAAAGCTCTCCCCTTTTATCATTATTCCATATCTTTCTTATTAATATAGTCCATTTTCTCTTTCTCACTTTGTTTCGATTTTTTCCATTTAAGATTTTTGCTTTCTCCCTCTTTGTTTTTGTTATTTTCCAGTTTACCTATTGAGAAATGCATAGGGTTTTTTTTCTGATAAAAATCAAATATAAAATCTTGGAATTATTTATTTATTTTATCCGCCAATTTTGACTACACAAAAGGCTAGATGAAGGAAGCATTTTTTTCTCAAAAATATTCTCAGACTCGTTCAAAATCAATTCACATTTTCATTCTGTCCCAATAACTAAAAACTAATTTTCCAGTGAAGAATAAAAAATCTAAAAAGTAATAAAACTCTGTTAAAATTCAGATTTAGTTTATTCCCTAATTGCCAGGTTTTCTCAAAATATGTCTTTTACTCTACGACGATTCAGATCCACTTCTCACCACTTGAATTTTATTGAATTAAACAAATATTTTTATTGAATATTTGTGTGTTTAAGATATTTTTAAGATCCATGCCACTTTGTGTGAAAAAACTAGAAATTAAATTTCCAAGCATTTGTGGCCGAAAAGGAAGAAGCGTGTGAAGAAGAATGGTGAGATGGCAAAATTTTAAATGATGTGTAAAAATAATCTTACATGACAATATATTATTGGAAAGGAATCATAGATGATGTGAGGAGGAAGGTTCATGTAATAATTTCTCTTGAATTCGAGTATTGGGATTGAAAAATATTATATTTTTCCTGTAAAACCTGAATTGATTCCGAATATCATGAAACTCATATAAATATTAAATATCGGAAGTCTTGGAATGAAGTTATAATGTTGTGGTGTAATAGCAGAGAGCATCTCTTAAATCATGGTTGATACTAAATACGGATTTTAATTTTAAATAAATTTTCTCTTTATCAATATATATTGTTATATTTTGATACACAAACTGTGTAAAATTATTTTTTACACAATACTTCTTTAAAATCTAAAATATAAATCCTTAACCAAAAACTCTAAATTTTAAATTTTAAACTCTAAACCCTATAACCTAAATCTTTAAACTCTAAACCATACGAAGCTGCATACAAAAGACATGCACATTTAATAAGACACACATCTTATATACAAAACTACTTGAACTCGAATCTCTTAAAATAAACATCTTTTTTTCACTGAATTCATTCGTTAGGTTCATATTGATATTTGAATCTTAAATTTGTTGTATATTGCTTATATATATATATTAAAAATAAATATATAAATCAACTAAAATTCAATTTTTATCAACTGTACGGACCATCTAAGAAAAACACCTGTACTAAGCCTTCTTTGTTGTTTAATCATTAATTGCGTGCAAATTATTCATGAAAATTAGGTGCCGGTAAGAACACCAAACGGACACCACCTAAAAGTTTCCAATTTTCTTTCACCAAACTTCATTAAACTTTTTCTAAAGCCTGCCATTGTCAGCCCCATGAATGTTTTATGAGATTTCTAAATTAAAAAAATTAAAATTTTATTTATATTCGTTTAATATTTAATGAAGATTAATTTTTCAAGATCAGTCTTTTAAGATGTATTGTTCTTTTCAACAATGATATCATTAAGAATTAAACATGAACCCTATCCTAAAACTGTACCTTGTGGTGTCACCACACATCAACATTTGTTGGTAATCCACACCCATATTTTGTTTTCATCCATCCGTCAAACGAAGCTTCCAAAATTGGTACAGCACAATCCATTGACTTGGGTGGGTCTCCACCATTATTGCAAAGCTTTCTATTGCTGTCATGCTATGAACAATTATTACATTTCCCTTCAGTTTTCAATGATTAAGAAAGATTGGACATAATAGGCCGGTGATCAATTTCACTTATGTACATAATCCAATGCACCATCTATTTCTTAGTTCTTACAATACACTTCCACACACACTGTTGCCGTTTGCAACATATCATAGCCAGTGGTTTTCCTAATCAACTACTCAGCGAAGGACCAAAGTACATGCAGATAGGCGGATTGATCCTCATGATTGAAAGTATGGCTGATGGTATGGTCCAAATACCGTCGCCACAAATTAAACCTGAAGCACCCGCACCCACGTAATCCTCTGCATCCTTCTGGTTGATCCATTCCCATATGTACAAGATTACTGTTCCGATAAACATGTCAACAGCAAGGTAAGCTCCGATATAGAACGGAATTGCCATAGCCATTGGAATAGGAATGAACTGTGAAATTTTCTTGGGGGTCACGTCCCTCAGTAGGTTTACGATCAAAGCACCTACGAAGAATCCAGCACATAAAGCCAAACAATGCTTGGGCAGCTACGAGAAACCCTCGATACCAAGAATGGCCATTTCCCTGAATATCACTGCATAAGGTGCTTTGTATGGACCATCAGGTGACCCAACTTCAAAGGCAGTCCAAAACATCCAGAATGTGAGTGGAGCAATCAAGCATCCCTTAGTAGAGAATAAATGGTCTAAGAACAATGAAAAAGATATTTGCATACACATTGTGCCTAGAAGTTCATAGTAGTTTCAGGTATTTCGACAAGGTAAAATTACATATTTGAATTAAGGAAATATAGTTATATATCTATCAATGAGTTTAACCAAGAACTACAATTTTACACAAGGAAGACCATATCAGTAGAAGTCACTCGGCAGTGACAGTATGACTTCAGTACTTTTAAAGCAATGAAAACCATGGCAATAAAACAGACCGATACACAAAAACAAAGGAAAATACATGGCATACTCACCTATAACCTCATTAACAATAGGAAGTTTGCTCTGTTGGGTGCTCTTGTTGCATATTTCCTTTGCAGTTATATATATTATCTTGATCAAGTTGTAAAGACCACCACCGAGGATAAGAGCAATAGCTATGAAGACCTGTGAACAAGTGATGACGCAGAAAATTTCTTTAGAGAAGAGCATTTCAATTAGGACAAAAAGACAGGGAATAAGAAAACCAGGACAGAACCATCAGAAACTTCCATAAAAATAACTGGACACCAAAATTTTCACTGTACCTTATACCCATAAAGACCTTTAAAATTATTGCTTTCCAGGTCAGAAGGGTACCAATCCCCAGCATGAGCAGAAATGAAGCGCCAGAGGAAACCCCAAGATATGACAGCCCTGAGAAGAACTGAGCAGTTTACTATGTGTGGGCAAATAAGACCACAACCAACATATTTTGGCAAAAGTCAAAATAGAACCTGTAAAGGAAGTCATGTGAAACGTTAACAATAACATTAAAACATCAGCAATCATGTTAATGTGATTTTACTCAAATCTAAATTACAGTACAATTAAAGCTACTAGCATACAAATCAAGAAATGACATCTTGAGTGCACCAGAATTATAGACATTCGTGTGGCTTCAGAATACATTCAAATCAAGTTTGAAGTCCTTCTAGGTCCTTTCTTTTCCTGTTAGTCTTCTACCTCAACTGGTAACTTATTGATCACTATGGAGTACCAACTCACTATACATATAACAATCAGGGACGAAGCCAAGATTAGACAATGGAAGGGGTAAAGTCGCCTAACTTCAAAACTAATAGGGACCTAATAAGTATTTAATACAAAATTTGGGAGGGGCAAGGCTTAATTTGAGAAATACTCAAACTAGCCAGGACTAAAATTATCATTAGACAAAAAAATGGGAGGAGCACGGCCCCTCCCGTTCACTGAACACCTCCATCCCTGATAACAATGCATCACAAATATTTGAATACCATCAACTTTACCCTCTGGCTAATGGTAATAAAGGTTCTATCATTCTCATAACATATACGAGCATTCTTTCAACAGGGGTAAAAAAGGAGAGGCAGCTCACATGGGGAACTAGAGAGAGCTTACGTGTTTTTGAACAGCATTAAGCCAAAACTGGGAAAATTATCAAACCCACAGGAATCTCCAATACCACTGAAAAACCACTTGAAGCAGCTCCAAACGAAACTTATGCTTAGATATTTACCAAGACACTTGACTTGCTTCTTGTAACAAACCATAAATATTAGATATATGTATGTTTACATGTGTGTGTATATACATAATCAGAAAGAAAACAATCTAGTTGTTAAAGAACAACACCATTCTCACTAATTATTCATAAAGCGAAGTTTATGATTTAAGCAGCTGTTTCATTGATATTATAAATGCAAGATTGTTAGAATTGGAAAGTCCTTCTGTTATTCATCATCTACTTTGATAAATTAATTAGAAGATGGTTTTCTTTCCACTAAGTTTCTGATTAAGCACTGCATGCCTACACCAATGGAAACTGTATGTGGATCTATGAAAAGAAAATAAGCACAATGTATATAATAAGTACCCTGCAAGCTCAGCACCAGAGTGAGTATGAAAACTATTTATCAACATTGCTGTGGCCGTCCCACTTGGATAAGTAAGCTTATAATCCAGTATCATTACCTGATAAAATACAAAGATAGATTAGAGGGTTAAATTAGAAAATTAAAATTACATACTATGAGAAAACCTTCTAGCAGTGTACTCTCATTGGTAAAAGGAATAGTCAGAACAATAAAACAAAATATATTACATCTCAATACCAAGGCTTTTTTTTTTTTATCAAAGCATGAAAAAATACTGATAAGTTAAAAGCCAGTAACATCTATAATTAATTTAACAAGAAGGTTGAATATAATCAATGCCAATATTAAAAACAAAATTAGTCACAAACACTTTACTCGGGCGAAACTTAGCATATAGAGAACATCAGCTTCAAACCAAAAAATTGAAACTTTAGTTGAAGTCTAAACTAACTAAAAAAAGGAGTATATAATAAAGATTGCAAGAAGCTATAAGCACATACCTTACGAATAGGAGTGAGACTAAACCGCCCAAGAAAACTGACACCAAAGAGAAAACCAGTCATCCACCATAAACCCGGGTTCTTAATATCTTCAGCTTGGTTTCCAGGGTAATCAGGACCAATAAGTTGATAAGTTCTCTCATCCATTGCAATCATATACGATCCGAATCCCCCTGTCAAAGATAAGATATTACACAAAACAGCGGAGCTAGTAAGCATAGGATTCAATTTAATTACTTAATTTAACACTTGAAATTAGGCATCCTCAATACTTTTAAGTTAAATCAATAAATCAACTCCTTGCATACTTAAAATTTTAACTTACTAGGAATCATTTCTTAATCATATACAGATAAAAATGATTAATCTTGGTATGATTTAAACAAAACAAAAACAAGCTAATCATTTCTGCATCAAATAACGAATTATAATCACTAAACAAAATTAGCAAAAAATCGATCAAATTTAAAGGCTTTTTATTTATTATTTACCAGGCCGTAACGAGCGACGACGCAAGTTTGAATGACGGTGTTTTCTTGTTTAGTAAAAGGTGTGACCTAAAACCCTAACTTCGTCAAAAAACCGATCCACGATTTCACAAAGAAGAATCCGAGCAAACCGGCTCCGACATTCAACGATGGGATAATCCCGACGGTTAAATTGAGCTTGTGCGTGATGATACAAAAGAGCGTCCCTAACAAGGCGCTCACGACCAGACCTCTGATCGTGATCTGGTCTTTCCATTCCGGGACGTGCTCCAACTCGATGCCGCCGCCATCGCCGTCGTGGATGCTTTTCTTGTCGACAATCAACGGCTCAGATATCTCAGTTCCCATGATTCTCAGATCCGGTCGGGTTTTGGGGACTTTTTCCTTGTTGTATGCGGGGATTAAATTGGGAAGAAAAAATTGTACGTTTGGGGATTGGATTAAGTTTTGGAATGGGCACGAAAATGAGTTGAATGCTTGTTGTTTGATCGAATGGTGAAGTGACACGTGGCTAACATAAAAAACAAATTTTCCTTTCATTCTGAGTTATATTATTCCAGCCGAAGCCCATGCGTGTCGTGTCAGAATTGAGTTGGATTTCCCGCCAAAACAATATTAAAATATTTATTTATTTTTATTAGGAGTGATTTAAACAAAAATATTAGATTCCAAAAAAGAATTTAAATAAAATTAAGTGTGTTTAAAATAAAAGTTGGGCTTTTAGCCTTTTACGGTAATAATATATTTCTATGCCATATTAGTGTTATTTGATAGTATTTATACTATGTAAATATTATAAACACATTAGCTTATCTTTTTTTGTAGATTCACAAAAAGATTATCTTTGTTTGAAATTTTAATATTTTAATTTAATAAAATATTTATAACTACTAAATATTATATTTGATTATAAATACATTAGACTATCTTTGCTTGTAGATTGACAAAAAAATTCAGGATTTATTATTTATATTTAAGTTTGTTAAAATTAAGACATTTTTAAAATTTAGTAAAAGTACTAAAATATTCTATTGAACTTGCTCAATAACTTAGGTTGCCCGAACTTGACTCCATAATAATCGAATTCTTTTTCTTTTTTTTTTCAAGTTGAACTTAAGTAACGTGCACAAACAATCACTGGGATGTTACCAAACCCATGTACACTTAGGAGTAAATAAAACTCAACTCAATTAGAAAAAATCAAAATTTTCAATTTGGCTCGACGCGAAAAAACTCAATTTAATTTTTCTAGAATCATAATTTTATAAACTTGAATTGACTTTAAAAAAATTCAAATAAAGTTTGAGTTATAAAATAAAACTTCAAATAACTCAAATTTTTTAAATTTGATCAAGTCTTTCAACTCTGCTTGATATATGTATATCACATGTGAAAAAAATATGAAATATATATGGATATCATATATAGTTATAAAAACCATTCAAATTGAAACTAATCAGTGTCATAGCATTATAAATATTTCTAATTTAATTTAAATAGAAACTCGAACAACTTGACTCGACTAGAAAATTTTTCAAATAAAGTTTAAGTTACAAAACAAGAGTCGTCAACTCGATCAACTCAAAATTTTTTGACCCAACTCGATCAAATATTCACCCTATATACATTACCTCGGAATAAGATGAAAAATGCCCCTTACAATGGTGGCAACCATACTGATGGAGAGCAGATGCACCAAGATAAAGTCGAGAGCTGGTTTTCTCAGGGATCAATGTCCAAGGCAGGAACACAGTATTACAAGCCCATCTCAGTCCTGCCCCAGCCTCAATACGGGGATACTGGTTCAACTGCTGTATGTTCAAATGGGGAGCACTGGATCAAAACAGATGCAGACTGTAAGTATCATGTACCCCCTGAAAATGATATAAACCTTGGTACAAATTCCAACTATGTTAGACATTCATTTAGACAATTTTTTTATATATTACTGTGATGTTAGCATATAGACAGTAGCAATGTAGACTGTACTGGGCTTTGCAATCAAGTAGTTGAGTAATTAGTTTTTTCCTAACATATGTCTGCCCATCTTATGCTGCTACTGCCGTTCTAGACTTGGTGCTGGAGCCGCAGTGAAGGAATGCCGACAAATGCTTACTAATAGCTTTCATCCTTCAATGAGAAACTCAATCTTGTGGCTTTACATTATCAACTCCGCCGAAATGTGTTCGAGTGTGTTAACGAACTCAATAGAAGTCTTGTCTGAATTCTTTCTTGAGAAAATTCTGGTCCACAAGTAATGCACCCCAAAGAATTCCATCATTGAGAAACAAAAATACCTGAATTTACTCTGAAAACTTGAAGAAAAGGAGAGAAATGTCAACAAACCAGGCAATGTTCTAAACTAAACCACTAGCTGCTCTTCCCTCAGAAATCCACCCATTTCCATCCTCCAAGATCGATCAACTAAGTCTTCTAACTCTCTGAAAATAAACCAAAAAGCTTCATAGCGCATACAATCAAAAGAGATTCAGAAACAACTGCAGGAAAATCAACAACAATTGTATAGGTCCCTCTGTATAGAATGGGGATTGGATACATAGGAGATATGACTTTGTAATTATTGAGTTGGAATACAAACGCATACATTCTTAAGAAAAAAGAGATTTAGAAACAACAAATTTTGATTTATTGTGTCTTGGATTTCATCACTATGATCATTAAAGGGTTTAAGCACAACACCTGTCAGCTTGGTTTGTTGAGTTATATAAGTCATTTAGATATTGTACAATTAAAATATCATTCCAATGGAAAGAAACTGGAATGGGAAATCAAAAGCCAAGACTAACACACATTTATCCAAAAAAAAGGCAGGACTTACTTGAGATCATGACTGACAACAAGTATGGTTAATTCTTTCTTCAGATGCTTTAAAAGTTTCACAACATCTGCACGTGCCTTCCAATCTGATTTTGCAGAAGCATAAGCAACAATAACATTTAGAAGGTAGAGAAATCTGAAAACGAACTATTTATAGATCATGCCGAAGCCAATCCATCAGCAAAGTTTGTTGGTCCTTTTGAAATCACTTCATAAGTCATGCTCTATCTTGGAGCTTTAGTTTCTAAATTATATCGTAAACAGAAGATAAAAGAAATGAAAGAGAAAAAAAAAAACAGAACAGAACAGAAAAAAGCAATGTCATACCTAGACCAGCAAGAGGCTCGTCCAATATTAACAAGTCAGGGACTTGTGCCTTCAGCCATTAGATAATGAATCAGAACAAAAAAGAAAAACAACAGCAATCAGTGTCCAGAAAACATGTCGTGATATAAATAATCACACAAGAATTGGCATAGTATATATCTTTGTTTAAAAATTGTACTGCATATCTCAAATTACTCTTTAGGTTCTTACTAATTGAATTGCAAGAGCAAGTCGGCGTTTGTAACCACCACTCAATGAGTGAGGATCTTTATCCAAGGAGATACCATTCAATCCAACCTAACATCATTTAAAGAATTCGTCTTAGATTAGTTGAATATGAACACTTTAAGAACAAATACCCATTAAATGTTGATAGGTGAGAGGCAAGGTTTAATGACCACATGAATATTAAAAAAAATTATACGAGCATCAATCCAACCTAAATCATTTAAAGAAATCATCTTAGATTTAGAAAAGATGAAGCCCTTAAGAACAAATACATACTGCAAGCCGTAGATAGGTGAGAGGGGAAGTTTAATGACCCCAAGTAGCTAAAAAAAGATACGAGCATGCATACCCAGTTAAAAGCTCTTTGGAGACTTAATGCAAGATGCTCCTTCAATTGAGGTCCACCCCTTTGTCTTGGCCAGCCAAATGTAACTTCATCAAGTATATTGTCCGCTGCAAAATACCTAGCCAGTAACATACCATATAACATTGTTTAGAATTTATAAGAACGTGAACTAAGATACAGATCAACTTACGAAGACAATAATTAGAAGATGAGTTCAAATTACTAAATGGTCATAAACGAGTAAAGCATTAACCAAATAAAGATTCATGTTGCTTGACTGGCATAAAATATTGCATTAATAACAGAAGCAACAGTTTCCATCAAGAAGCATGGAACCAGAAAATACATATATGTAAATGAGACAACTTTGAAAGATTGCAAAAGCATACCTACTTCAAAAAACTCAAAAGTCCACCAAACATGCAAAAGACTCAAGAAGAAAAAACTATAAGAATGCAGCTATCAGGAGATCCAAAACCCTATCGGACAAACAAAGACAGAAATTTTCAGTTGATATGAGGTACCTCTCTGGGAACTGGAAGACAATACCAACTCTTTCTGGGACTAAAGATTTCGGAGACTGATTTGGTTTGCCTTCATCAGTATATCTCTGAATATAAATAGAACCAGACGTTGGCTTGCTCAACCCTGCAAGTAGCTGAAAGGATAAAGAAAAATAAGAAGACATACAAGGTATATAAAGTGAATGATAAAAAACACACATAAACATATATGGCAGACCTGCAAGAGAGTAGTTTTTCCACTTCCACTCTGTCCAAGAATTAGGCCAAAGCTGCATCAATTCACAAAACCACTTACTCCATACCAAAAAGTCAGCTTTGAATCATGAATTCTATGATATGACTTTAGATCTGCTTCAACATAGTATGATTTGCAAATATGGATAGAAGGTTGACAGGTATTCCAGTGTCTTATGACCATTCTCATTTTCCTTTTCAAGAGCTTACATCCAATCAGCTGATAAATTGCCTAATGTTCCCAAGAGTATTCCCTATGCAACATAAATTATAAAATAGTAATTTTCTATTATTTACAAGTAAAGCATTTACCTTTTCTCCGGAAGTGAAAAGCTAACTCCATTCAAAAGGTTAATCTGTGTCCCCGGAGGTCGATAATGAACATCCTTAACCTTGAAATTAGAAGTGTTATACCAATATAAGTACCAAGATGAGCATCAACAAGAAGATTACATAGTTTTAGCAAAGTCCATCACTTTCAATATTATCATTCAATCAAAACATTAAAAAAAATCTATAAAATAGAAATGTAGTCGTCCTATCCACCAAATTTATTCCCCCAACATGTTAAGCTACAACTATAATTATCACTCTAATGAAGACAGAAAAAAGTAAAAACAGCAAAAAGAATCAGTTAATTCCTTAAAATCATAAAAAGATTTTCTATTAGTTAGAATTTGAATTCAAATAAAACTAAGAATTAAAAAAAAAACTTACTTCCAAGCAAGAGTAATCACATGTGATTTTAATGAGTGGAGTTCTTTTGAAGTTCAACCTGCAAAAAAGAACATATATATATATATATATATAATTTGAACAATTTTCTTTATTAACAGGGATTAGTGACATTATGCTGGTTAGGAAGCTTACATGGACGGCGGTTTCGAGGAGATTAAGGTTAATGGTTCGGTAATTCTCGAACCGAACAAAGATGAAGCTGAGAAAGCAAAAGCCGCCATTCTGTGCTCGGAATTAGGGTGAAATTTAAATTAAGATTATGAAAATAGAGGCGAATGAACTTGTGACTACGTGGTGGAAGATCGGTGGAACGTGGTGGAAGACGGAGGTGCAACCGGCGTTTGGCTGAGAATGGATGAGTCTTTTATTATTATTTATGGTGGATTTAGGATTCAATTTAATGGACCAAATAAGCTATTGGACCACCACAGGAAGCCTAACACTTTTTTTTCTTACAAAGTATAAACAAATGAAAAATATCTGCACTTATAACCATTTGAATCCAGTAAAAATTAAGTTTTCTACCGTTAATTAGGGATGGCAGACGGGTATATTTTTGTAGATTTTATACTGTACTCATTTCAGTTGGAGTGAGAATGGGTATAAATTTAGTGGGTAGTGGGCGGGCGTGGATGTAAAAAATCATATCCGTCGTGAGTAGTGGGTAGCTGATGAATTTGAGACCTTACCCGCACAGTATCCGCTTGCATCCACCCACCGCACCCCGTATCCGCCAATAACTACCCACCATATAAATTTTGGACCATTATAAATTTAGGAATAAGTTCACGACTTATTTTGTAAACCCTAAAATTTTAAAGGCCGTGCTTTATAATTTAACTAAATCTTAGGGTATGAACATTCTTTACAATTGTCTATCGCCATTAGTTAGTTAGATGTAGTTAAGTAAAATTTATATCGGCATAAATGTGCTTTAGTTAAGTTAGCTATAGTTAGTTAGTTAGTTGTAATTAAATTTATACATGTGTAAATGTATCATATATGCACTTAAACAATCAACAAAATATGTGAAGCTTTACTCTTCTTTACACAAGTCTATAGTTTATTTTTACATAATTCAATATTAGTGGTTGCTTGCCAAGTGGGTACAAGCGGGTACATGTTAGGTGGTTAGGGATGGCAAAATTACCTGGCCCCGACCCGACCCGGTGTGCCCCGACCCGACCCGATCAGGTTTTTTCTTATAATTTTTGGGGTCGGGGCGGGGCAGGTATTTAAAAATGTAAAGTCAGGTCGGGGCGGGTTCAGGTATGATATAAAAATTTCCTACTCCGGTATTTATTTTTATTATATTTATAAAAATATCACTATATATAAATACTTTTAGGAGTTTCAAGCTATTTTTTTAGTTTGTGTTTATCGTAAATTTTTGTTAGATATTGTTCAAAATTTAACATATCTGATTCTAAAAGTCAATGGTCGAGTTTATTTTTTTAAATATGTATTTTTTCTTCATATGAGTAATTTAATTGGTTTTATTTTATTTTTTATATAGTTTAAAGTCTGAGAAATTTATATTTTGTAAATATAATGGTCGTTCGACCGAATCTAACATTTATCGTCGACGAAATTTAATATATATTTTTTTACATTTTTGGGTTGGGTCAGGGTCAGGTTTAGGTTTTATAAATCGGGGTGGGGCGGGATCAGGTTTTGGGATTAATATATCGGGGCGGGTTCGGGGCGGCCAAAAACCCGCCCCGCCCCGTTGCCATCCCTATAGGTGGTGGGTATGGGGTAAATTTGAGAATGTACTCACTCAGGCGGGTGTAGATTTAAAAAATAGTAACTGTTATAAATAGTGGGTAGATGGTTGATATAAAAATTTTAAGTGGGTATAAATATCGGGAGGGAGTATCTGCACTCGCCCTGCCAGTTACAATCCCTACCGTTAATGTTAAAATTTCAGGATTAGGGCAAAAAGCTCAACATTTACTTCTTATTTCAAGAATTTTCTTTACCATAAATAATTTCATAATAATATAATTATTTTTTTCTTTTAATATGTACTTTTTTCCTACATTTAAATTTAGGGAAGTTTTAATAAGGTACATGTTAATATTAATCTATGTATGATTCATTCAATTTAAACGAATTTCTTTGATTAAAAAAAATCTTATAATTCGAAAAGTAATTTTTCTATACGATACATTAACATTTCAAAATTTTCATATTTAATACATTACCAAACACATATAAATAAGGATATTAGTCATCTTCATAATTAGTTTTAACCTAGTCTTCTCTTCTAAATTTCATAGCCATATTCATAAAACATCTCATTTGGATAAAGACAAAAAAATTTATGAAGCTTTTTGAATTCTTTGATGATGAATACTAATTTCAAGAAAAGTGTTACTTTTATTTGCACATTTTAGTTTCATATTTTATTTTTATATGAGTTTTTTAAATAAATTTAGTCTTGTTTTTCTCTTTTTAGATTATTGTATTTGTTATATATATATATATATATTTTTAATAAAATCCAGTTAACTTGAATTCATCAATATCTATCGAAATTACATGAGATCCGCTAAGGTGCTTAAAAACAGTAACAAAATTTTCAATCACATCTAAATTCACGTGTACGAGATCCACCATGACTCAACCACCAATTATTCTTAATAAATACATGTTCAAGAGACTCACGTCTCTTTGTATGACCAATTTAGTATTGATTCATGTGGAATTAGGCAATAATCAATTAAGCTTCTAAGAAATGTTATCTCAAGTAAAACTTTAATTAAAAATGTTATTGAATAAATCTCTAAATTAAAGAGACATCTTAACTGAGCCATATTTAAAAAATATATAATTATGTATTAGGGATTATTTAATCACAAAATTTCAAATAAACGTTCAGTTGAGACAATATTTCACCGACGAACTTACTTGACCTTCTCCTACTTTGGCAGGGGCAATTTGTTATATAAGTCCATTTCAAACAAGAATTCCAAATTCATTAAAAAGAAAGCTCATATAATAAATGGGTTTACTTTTCATACACAGGCTGTGTAAAATTTAGCCTGCGTATTTATACTATAAATCTAAATCTTAAATTACTAAACAGAAACCTTAAAAAATTAAACCTCAAACTCTAAACCTTAAACTCTAAATATTAAAAATTTTAAGATCAAAACCCCTTTAAAAAACTTAACCCCTAAAACTAAAAGATTGTAAAACTTTTAAATGACCAAGTTAAAGTTTTTCTCATAATAAATTAGTATCAGTCAAATTAGACAATAATGAAGTAAGCCTTTGAATGAAATGTTATCCTAACTAAGCCATTGTTTGAAAATTCTATGATTAAGTTTCGAAAACTTATTTAATTGCAGATTTTTAAATGACTAAGTTGAAACAACATTTCACTCGAGAATTTATTTGATTATCGTTTAATTAGACGGGTCAATTTGTTATATAAGTCTAAAAGAATCAAAGGTTGGTTTCAAGGACTTTAACACATATATATACCTAAACCCCTCTTTAACTATTATAGATGCATTTAGAAGTTGATTAATGGTAAAATGAGAATAATATCAAACTTTTAAATTCTCAAAATTTGAGTATTTAACAGCAAACTTGAGACCATAAGGAAACCATGCATATTGGTCAAAACTAAAGCTCAAAGTGCATGACTTTATACTAATTTATATTTTCCTTGGTAATGACTGCTATAGTGCTATATCACAAGCACTGATGGATGCATACAGCTCTCTAGGGAAGCAATTGCATGTTTGCATCCTAATTTTTTTCGGAAACAACTTTAAATTAGTGTAAATTTCTTCATTAATTTTTTTTAATTTAATATTTAAAGACAAAAAAATTTGTATATCCATTTTAAAAACTAATAAAATATTTTATACCATTCTTGATTTTTAGATCCCCTCACTGATCACATGCTTAATATTGATTTAATTCCACATCAAAAAGGTAAGTATACATGCAATATCAATCAAAAGTATATATCTATCATGCGACTCTTAGTTGCATCAGGAAAATGTTTAAGACCTACCACCACATTTTCCAGAGCAAGTAAAGATCGGATTTTGACTTTTAAATTTGTGGATCTCATTTTATATATAATTGTTTTAGTCATAATTATTTGCTGCATTTCTATTGTTTATGCATGGCAATGCCATGGTAGCATTAGGTGAAAAACTAGTAACTATGGTTGGTGTAATAGTGAATATACCACCTCACCGTAAAACGACAGCTATACTTTTAGATTTGTTTCCTTAGTAATGTTAACATTATAAGAATATCTATTAAAAACATTATAAGAATTAAAATTATAAATATAAATTTTAAATTGTTACCAAAATTTTTAAATACCAGCTTAAATTTGACACAAAATATATTTAAAATATGTGGTTCAAATTTTAAATAGTGTGAGTCTACTATACGGATAAATTGGATCTAACAATTTGAAAAAGAAAAGTTCAAAATTGAATGACAATCTATGCATTTTAAATATATTTTTAAATATATTTCATATCGTTGGTCATGTAGAGTTTCATCCCTTTTAAATTTAATTTATGGCGCTTGTTTTTTATTTGTGTTTGTCGGTGATTATGTAGAGTTTCATCCCTTTTTGGATTGTTTGTCGATGTAATCTATAACAAATTGTCGTTTTTGAAAATATGAGTGAAAGTCGGATGTTGGTTTTGGGGATTTCATCTAGTGTATGTTTTGATAACTCTCGGGATCCTTCTTAAAATAAACCATAGAAATTTTCTTTGGTGCAAAAAGAAAGTGTTTAATCTAACTGGTGCAACACTTATCTTTTCTTTTTAGATTTATTATTTTCTTTTTTGTTGTTTTTATATATATTCAAATACCCAATCATCATTTACTAATGGGAAAACTAGCGAAAAGGGATGGACATAATTTGCGAATGTCTGGAATTGAGGGAGGTATATATATTGAAATACCCAATTTCTACAAATTGGACTCGAGTAGGTACGAAAATTTAAAAATTTTTTTTTATTAAAAAATTTTTATTTATTTTTATTAAAAATCTAATTTTGCCCCCTTAAAATTTTATAAATTTGTCCCTCTTAAAATTTTATAGTTTTGTCCCCATTAATATGAAGTCATTCGTCACCCTTTGTCACAAGGATTTTTCATTAAGGTTGCCCATTGTGTTTGACTTGAAAGATAGGCCAATAAATAAAAGGAGGCCAAATGTAGTAAGACTAGTAATTTGATGGGAACAACCCCCAATATTTGTCTAAACCGGAAATGGTTTGTTGTTAGTGGAATAACTACTGTGCCACTGACCGAGTTTTCTTCCACCTTTTTGGCAGCTGATTTTGCCAATCCATAGATGAACTGTTATTCATTCAAGAATGGCAGCTGCTTCTTAGAAAGTTGATTGATTTTCCAGAACTTATGACGGGTGCAAATTGAATTATGAACCCGAACCTTAATTTTGTTACTTCGTATAATCATTCTTTAAAAAGGATATTTATTATATTTGGATCTGAATTTTAACACCAACAGTTTCTCCCTTAAAGTATTGAACAATTTCATGAATTCTAAACTTAATCTGTTACTGCATATTGCTTCAATAGAAGCGTATATTAAATTATATATGATAAGCTTTATAGCAAAACATCTTAACAATAATGTCTTGCGTACGCAAGGACGGAATCAAAATTTGAAGATTGTGGGACAAACATAAATATTTTAAAAATAGAGGGACAAATTTAAAAGTAATCCTTTTTTTAAAAAAAAAAATTATATACATAATAAAGGTAAAAAAATCCACCTCTTATCAAAGATAGTGAAATTGAGTTTAAATTTCAATATTAGTAACTTTTTTGAACTCATGTTACTTGTAAAGAAGTCATTGTTGCCAGATTTTCCATAGTTGGTCTTCTTCATTGTCTATAGAAAACAAAAAAGCATTTCTCTATAGAAGTTTCAATATAACCCCCTAGACCGGCATACACAGAATGACCATATCTAACAGGGCACATCTCAACTTTAAAATTCCAAGTAGAAAACATGTCGGAAATTCAAGCATTTAATTCGAAAATATATTTGCATAAATTATATAAGATGATGAAATTATATATATAAACATTTCAGATGATAGTTACAAAATAATCTATATCAAATATAGCGATAAATTCCCAAATCATAATCTCCCTACATCCCAAAATATAGGTACGTGTCACCCTAAAAGAACAAAAAGTTGGATAGAAACATTAAAATCTAGACAGAGTATTGAATGTGCCGTTCCTCCGAATGTCAGGTACATGGTAGCTTATCCAAAAATATCTGAAAGGGAGAAAATTTAAGGAGTAAGCTATATAGCTCAGTGTGTTCCAATAGTGCAAAGTTAAAACATATACCATAAACAATGCAGTCAACAATTTATTTCAAAAAACATAGGATTCAAGTAGCAGTCAAGTTAATTTTAATTCTCTATCCACTCTCCAACCGAACTTCAGTATGCAGTTCCCCAGAACTGCATCTATAAAGGCGTTAACCCAGGCCCATAGGGCGTAGGTGCCATCCTAAGGGGATACCTTAGGTCCAGTAGGAATTACCCTAGCCGAAGCGTAGGAATCACCCTAGCTGAAGCATAAGAACCTGGTACAGTAGGAATTATCAGTCGATCAGGGATGAACCTGCAGAGATTTCATATCATATCCCAAGTACCCCAATAAAACAGTCTAAGCAATAATTTCAGCAATCAGTAGTAAGCAGTAATAACAGTAAATATAAAGCATGCAATTATTTTACGAAAAAAGTAACCAGAAAGCATGATATTCAATCAGATACTCAAGCATAAGTCAGACAGATAAAATGATCATGCTTAAAATCAGGAAACATGTTATGTTTTCGCAAAATCAAAGAATATCAGTCATGTGCACGTGATCAGTTCAAACAAAACATTTAAAACTTTTATATAGCACACAAGGAACACACCTCAAAAGATCAGGTGGTCAGATGGCCTACTGAGCACCAGTGTTACACTCTGATGTAGTGCTAGAACAAGTCACAACGGGATCACGCGATCGCACATAATGAGAGGAGCTGGGCTGGGCAAATGTACGATCGAGAGAGTCACTGGTACCCAAAACAAAAGAATCATGGCCGAAACTATCGTAGCTCCGACGACGCTCTAGACGGTGATGGACGGATGACCTAATGATAGGGTTTTGGTCGCCTTGGCACGAGGAATACGACGGTGGTGCTGGCGTCTCAAACGAATGGCCACGATGGTTAAAAAATACGAGAAACAGTGGTGGATGAGGCTTAGTTCTCGTCGAATCTTTCAGGTGGCTTCACGGTGAATAAATAGGTTATCATGCGACTGGCGGTCGGGGGGTAAGGTCGGGACAGAATGACGATTTCGTTGGTGAGGGCGGTGGTGGCCACAACGGAGCGGTAGATGAGATCGGACGCTAGACGGTGGTTTGGGTGGGGGAAAAGTCTGGGAAAGCTTTGGAGTATCTGACTTTTCCCCTTCAGATTCGAAATGGCATTAAATGATAACCATTAATTGACTATCAATTGTGCTGGAGTATGCCCAAAGACCAATCATGAGATGGTTGTAAAAGACATACTTATTTTATCATGTTTATTAATATAAAGCCATTATTATTTTTCAGTCTTATTATGTGCATTTATAAATAAACTGAATTATAATATAGTTAATCTTGAATGTCCTTAGTCTAGTATTATTGTGGGCATGGACAACAATAATATATTAAGACTAATATGTAGTTGATTGATGACAAAGTGTTGTCATTGACATGAAGATGTCAAAATCAATACATAAGTATGTGTTAGAGAACAACATATTGGACTGACCCGCTATGAGCATGTTTCTTGGATTATTATGTGACAATCACAACATAGCTCATGGTGATAACTACATGTATGATCCTCAAACTTGATATCATCATTATTTCAACATCGTGAGTGACATATTTTGATGTGGTCAAACGTGTATCGTAACTGACTACACTATAAAGACCAATATTGGATATGTCACAATCTATGTAGCATAATATGGTTGATCAAGATAGGATTTGCCCCTCCTACATAATAGGATTAATATCATAGGTCACTTGATTGAGTGAGACTAGAAAATGCATGACCATGCTCGAATAAATTGATATGAGATATCATAGTTATTCGTTTATAATAGTTTACTCAAGATATCAATAAATATTAGATGGACTATACAAGTGTGACTATTCCATGACTTGTGTTCGATCTAGATATGAGGACAAAATGATGTAATATATGAAAAGAGTTAATCACGAAAAAGGTTATGTCGAACTACGACTTCCTGTAACTTAGGAAGCAATGATGCATTGCTAGATGCCACTCATTGCTTGTAATATTAGAATTGTTCTAGATATTACTTCTAACGTTACATGAACCTACAAGGGTCACACCTTATGATTGAAATGAACAAATATCGACTAGATAGCATGTGTACAAACTTGTTGTGCACATAATAAGTAAAAACCGAAATTATTATAATTTTTGTAATTATAGATAATCTTGTTTATATATATATATATTTTAATATTGTAATGATCAAATACTATTAATACATATATCTCTAAAGAAACCTAATTAAAGTAGAATCAGATTATGCATATTTAATTATATTCGGATAAATATATTGTATATTTAATGAATCCGAATTTAATTAGAATTAGGTTTTTGAATGCCATATAATGGCATAAGGTCTAGCAGCCGAAAATATATCTTTTGCGAAATCTCTAACAGTTAGAGAAGTAAAATATTGTTCGTTTCATTCGGTTGGACTGCGTAGAGATCGGAACGCTGTTGTGACGACTTGGATTCGATACCGTGCTAGAAGAATTGGATTCTCCTAATTCCCTGTGGTTTTTTTCAAATTTATTTAAGGTAACGTTTCATCCCTTTTCACCCCGGATTCGTTCCTCGTACATAGATCACTGGCGGAATACGTCGGATAATTTTTCCGCTGCGTCATGGGGTGTACCGGTGTTTCCCAACAAATTGGTCATCCAAAAGTGGCTTATTTGAAAAAAAAAGAAACTAGGATTTAAATTGCAAAAGAAAAAACTTCAAGGGTGTAATTGAAAAAGTAGCAAATGTTAAGATTTTTTTGCAATTATACCAATTAAATATAAAAAGCTTACGTCACTTTACTTTTTAGCATTTTTAATAGTTTAAAGGTGATTACAGGGTAGTATCTGTTTATATATATTTTTAACACTTTGACAATGAACATACACCTTTTAGAAAAAACAATTTAAACTTGTCTCTTAAGATGAACATCATTCACTTTTTTACTGAAACACTTGTTGGGTTCTATTTTTCAGCATTCTTTAATATGTTGTCATGGTAATTATCCGTTTTTAAGCCATAAACTCACACGTATTATGGTAATATTTGTTCAAATTAAATGAATGAATCAATTTTATTGTCAAAATCAAAATAATCAAACTGAATTTCTACTTAACCTAATTGAAGTAAGCAAATAAACCAATTTGATGCTTTTTGTACTTTTTAAATTAAATAAATAAATCAAATATATACGTGTTTTAATATAAATTATCACAATTGGATATTTAAAGCTTGCATGGTTTCTTTTAATGATAAAAGCTATATTGGCATTAATATGATGATCTTTCCAGGAAACTGAGGAGGAGTAGGCACAGTCACACATATGCACCCACCACCCGATTTTTTAAATATAAAATGAAATAATTTTTTTACACATGTGCGGGAATTACATCAGTTTAAATTAAACTTTATTTAAAAATTGAACTATGCTTTTACCTCAGTAAATTTCATTTAATTGGAGTCAAATCTTGAATATAATATTTTAGATTTAAGTTTAAATCAACTTCTTTCCAGAGAAGGAAATTTAATTCTACTTATAATTCAAGTTTAAGTTAACTTATTAGTTAACTGATATTTTTATAAAGAAATAATAATAATAAAACATGTAGCGTAAAAAATTTAGTTCGTAATTTCCACCACGACCAAGTTCGGACTCATGTGGGTTCTAGAAGGGGCTCTTGCCCCTGTACGAGGGAATTTTTTTTAATTTTTGTTATATATATTTTAAAATAAATTAATTATGAATTTGTACTCATGTAGGTTTTTGGATGAGCTTTTGCCTCTCATACGAGAAAATTTCTTTAAGAAAATTGATTTAGAGTTTATGGTTAGGGTTTAGGAAATTAAAGGTGGATATATGTTTTAGGGTTTATGATGTGAAATTTAAGGTTATAATTTAAAATTTATTTTTAATGCTTTTAATATGAGACATAAAAAGAGACATACGAATCGAGAATTTTTATTCCTAATTTTCAAATTTATATTTTGTCCCGAACTTTCATTCCGATTTCATCCCTTACCACGACAGCTTTAACCCTATAAATATGACATTATTTTTTCTAACCTCCATTCTTCTGAGTTAATTGAATTTATACTTCTTTTTAGCTTCATTTCAACCCGCCGCCTCTTCTTTTGCAGTAAATTCCCTTTGATCTTCTTCTTCATCTTGGATATATGGAGAATTATCAAATGTTCTTTCCTGTCTCATTACCATCAAACACGGCACCAAATAATTCTAAACTACTTTTTGACAATTCCCACGGGGATACCTCGAATGGGTTGTTGTCGGATATGAAGACAGACAAGTTTTCCCAGGTAGCAGAAGTTAAGGAACTGGTTGAAAATGGTAGATTTGTTGGGTCCGAAACTGAGATAAAATCAACAGAGGGTGACTGTTGCAAAAACAAGGAAAAGAAGGTTAGGAAGCCTAGGTATGCCTTTCAAACAAGGAGTCAAGTTGATATACTTGATGATGGATATCGTTGGAGGAAATATGGGCAGAAAGCTGTTAAGAACAACAAATTCCCAAGGTTTAATTTTGTTTCATTCATATGATTTTCAGCTTTTTTTTTTATCTTTCTGATATGTTCTAATGTTGCATTGGATTTGCATGTCAATGATGATCATCTTGATTTGAGTAAGATAGATCGTACGTGGTTTTAATTGTTTTTTAGTATTGGGTAAATTACATCAGTAGTCACCGAACTATTACTTCTTTTCTGTTTTGGTTACCGAACTATTTTTTTTAACAAATTCATCACTGACACTATATTTTTTCCTGTTTTGGTTTAGGGTGACCAAAACAGGAAAAAAAACATAATATTAGTGACGATTTTGCAAAAAAAATAGTTGACCAAAATAGAAAAACAATAATAGTTTGGTGACTACTGGTGCAGTTTACCCTTTAGTATTTGTGTTTAATATTTGTATTTTACCAATATTCATACATAATATGCATATAAATTCGACTTGATCTTGGAACTCCGCATGTATCCTACTAAAAAAAGAGAATATTATTATTTTTAGGTGATCTGAATTTGAGTACATTATTAAAGTGCTGAGATTGATTAACAAATTAAAAACGTGATTTTGAGCTCATCAACAAGCTGACGCTATAACGTTTGCATTTACAGGAACTACTACCGATGCACCCATGTAGGATGCCATGTAAAGAAGCAAGTCCAACGTTTAACCCAAGATGAAACTGTGGTCCTCACCACTTACGAGGGGGTTCACACTCATCCCATAGACAAGCCAGTCGACAATTTTCAACGTATCTTGAATCAGATGCAGATTCACACAGCCTTCTGATTTACATATGAAAATGTTGTATGTATGTGCCTTGGTAAGCTAGCTTGATGTGAAATAACAAACAAAAGTTTGTAATCTCAGAGATGTTCTTTTGTTTCTTTTTCTTTATGTGTTAGAAAATGGGTAATTATATTTAGAGGTTAGACCAGTTTTTAGTAAAATTATGAAAATTTAAAATTTTCAAGATATAAAATTAAATCATCAATATAATATATTTAGTAAAATAATATGAGAATTTGAAAATGTCAAGATTGTCCTGGCAGCTCTTGATCCATCCTTAAATTAGATAATGTGTCTTTAAAATTATTAAAATAATTAATCACGTGCTTTATGTTTAGATTTTATTTTTAATTTATTTCCTTTCATTTGAAGCGGAAAATGATCACAACCTCAAACTTCATTACGTTTCAGTCGGATGAAAACTACTTGTCACTATAATTAGGCTAAAGGATACTTTTGTTCATGAGTTCGATTCAAAAAATTAATTTCGTCTCTCGCCAAAAAATACATTTAATATGGCCCTCAGTCTGCGAAATCGATCAAATTGACGCTTTGACCGACGTTGACCGTTATAATGCTAACGTGACAGTTAACGACGATGACGTGGCAGTACGCGTCGGATGATGATGCGGCAGAGGGGGCTGAATTAATTATTTTAACTGAATTCAAGGGCATAATTGATTTTTTTACCGAATTTCGGAGCATAACTGATTTAATTGAAAGTTCGATAACTTACTTAATCTTTAAGCTAAAAAATATATTAATATTTAAATATTCATAAAATATTAAAAAACTAAAAACAATATAATGAATTAAAAAATTAAGTAAAAACATTAAAATTAAAAATATCAAAAATTTATAAATATAAAAAATTAAAAATATTTATAAACCATCGGAAAAAGTCTTCGACTGTTTCTCGTTATGCTAAGCGTACTAATATTCCTTAAACATATTTTTAATTGAAACATCCTTGTATTAGAGTAATAATAAAATAAAACTCTCCTTCATTTTTCTACATCAAATATTAATGAGCATCTTTTTTATGTAGAAAAGTGAAAGAAAATTTGAGTTTTATTGTTACTCTATTACAAGGTTGATTCCACTAAAAATTTGTTTAACGAAAAGTAATACTTAAACTGACGAAGTCTAAGACTTTTTCGATGAAAGTGTTTAATTTTTAATATATTATAAATTTTTTATTAAGTTTTTATATTTAAATTTTATCATTTTATAATTTCTAGTATAATTTTAATTTTTATATAATTTTAAATTTTATTTTTTTAATAATTTATTTATTTTTATTAACTTTATGGATTTTTATTAAAAAAATTGACGAATATTTTGATTTTTGTGAGAGTCCTCACTTTGCTTATTTTTAAAGTTATCAGGGACCCAAAGGATATTTACTCCAATTTGTTAATCAAATTTTCATATATTCCAGTTATAAAAGTTCAACTCGAAAAATTAAATTACTTATCTAATTTTATTCAAAAACTAAATAAATCGATTAAATTAACTTAAAATTTAAACAAGTTATTTATCCAATTTTAATATTTTTAGAATTTTAATAATTTCGTAAATTCTTGTTTTTAACTTAAATATTAAATAATTTATCGAACTCTTAATTAAAGTCAATTATGCCCCTGAACTCGGCAAAGAAATCAATTATGCACTCGAATTCAGTTAAAATAATCAATTCAGTCCCTTCTGCCACATCATCATACCACATGTACTGTTACATTAGCAACGTGGACCGTCACGTTAGCAACGTAGACTGTCATGTCATCACTGTTAACTGCCACATCAGCATTGTCACGGTCAACGTTGGTCGAAGTGTCAATTTGATCGATTTCGCAGACTGCGGGACCACATTAAATGCATTTTTCGACAAGGAATAAAATTAATTTTTTTGATTGAACTCAGGGACAAAAATACCCATTTATTTTTATAATTATATATTTCTTCTATTCGGAGTATATTTGGAACAAGGGAAAGTAAAAGAACCAGTTACCCAAGATTTTATGTTTGTGCGAATTTTTAGTAAGTTTATTATGAAATTTTAAGAAATGTGAAATTAGATAAAATAATAGAAAATAAAAAAATATAAACTATATTAAATTTAAGATTTTGAAGGGAAATAATTTTATCGAAAATGTTTTCGGCTAAAGTCAAAAAGTTATACATTTAAACTTTTTAAAAAGTTACTTCAACCTGGAAATTTATACAATAATGTTATAAAAAAATATCACTAACATTTGACTGAATAATTATTTTGTCTTTTATTTTTTTTGAAACACTTTAACATTCAACATTTTGTTTTGAGTCAAAATGAACCATTTATAAATGAAAACTGTTAATCAACTGCGATAAATAACTTGAAATGACATGATAAACTAACAAATCAGTAGAAAAAAATAATTTATATCTTATATAATTTTATAAAATTATTTTTGACTGTTGTGTTATTGTGTCAAATTAACACTTTTGTCTATATGACACTGCTATGTTAACATACATTGTCATTCAAGTTTGTCACGTTAATTTAAATAATTTATAATTAGTTGACTAACAATTTAAATCCACAAAGAGACATTTTTAAATTAAAATAAAATGTTAAAGGATAAAGTGTTTAAAAAATAAAGCCAAAATAATTGTTTAATTAAACATTAAGATCATTTTGGCACTATTTCAAAATTGTTTACTGCTAAAAAACATTTTTCAAAATAATGATTATTTTTTAAATAGTCTAAATATAATTATAAGATAGTATCTGTTCATAAATATTCTTAACCCTTCGACAATAAACATACACCATGTAAACAAAGCGATTTAAATTCGTGTCTTCTAAAAATGAACATCTTTCATTTTTCTACACTTATTGGGTTCCAAAATAATGATTATTTAAATTAAAAAAAGTTTAGAATGAATATATTTTATTTTTAAAAAATAAATTGAAATTCAATATAATTAATTACAAGGTAATGGTCTTAATTTGTTTGGAGATTGAAGCTGATAATATAAGAGGGAAAAAGGGTTAAAAGTAACAGCGGTGTTAGCTGTAGCTGAGAAGCAATTAAGATCCATTGAACAATATAGCAGCGCAGGTGTCAAATCAGCCTTTTTGGCTTGGTTGTTATCCAGTCAAGATTTAATGAGCTTTCTTTTAATAATCAGTCATATTTATTATTGGCTTAAAAAAGAAGAAGTAAATTTTAGCTGTTTAAAATATTTTTTTTTATAAAAATAGGTGTTTAAAGTTTTTAAAGTTATAATTTTAGGTATATGACAGTTAATGGGTGTTAAAAAAAATTTAACGAATAAAAGAGTGACACGTGGCATATTTAGTTAATTATTTTTTTCAAAATTAAAAAATATAAAAAAAACTTTTAGTTTTTCAAAAAATCTACAAAACTTTAAAAATTTTATAAAACAATCCCGAAATCCCTAAAAATACCTAAATCGAAATCCCCCAATCGCTGCCGCTGAACACACCGGTTTGGTCGCCGGACCAAGGCGGTCATTTTCCCTAACGCAACATCGCCGAAAACGGCAAATGGCGTGCAGCCGAACGTTGAACGCAAAATCGATGTTCGGTTGGCACGTCGTTCGCCGTTTCCGGCGAAGCTGCGTTGGGGGAAATGACCGCTTTGGTCTGGCGACCAAACCGATGTGCTCAGCGGCTGCTATCGGTGGCGGAAGTGGCAGCGATTGGGGGATTTCGATTTGGGTATTTTTAGAGATTTCGGGACTGTTTTGTAAAATTTTCAAAGTTTTGGGTATTTTTAAAAAAATAAAAAAAATATGTCATGTGTCAAGCATTGATTGGTTAAAAGTTTTTTTTAACACCATTAACTGTCAGGCACCTAAAATTATAATTTTGAAAACTTTGGACACCTATTTTTGTTAAAAGAAATACTTTAGGCACCTAATGTTCAAAAAGGGTATACTTTGGGCACCTATTTTTTATTTAAGCCTTTATTATTTAATTTAAATTAAATAATTAATGAATTAAATACGACTAGTTATATTAAAAAATTATCTCAACATTAAAATGAAAAATATCAAACTGTTACATTAAACTGATTAAATCAGAGATGTTTGTTTGATTCGAGCTTCGATTTAATTATTTTAAAATTAGTATTATACTAGGAAAGTCTTTTGATATTAAAAAAGAGAATAAGCCAACTTATCAAATTTTGCTTCAAAACATATATATATATATATATATAACTTACTCTTTGATGATGTATTATCGTTTATTTCAATAAAAGTACATAATATGTCATAAATATATAGGACTTAATTAGGATGGACCGTGGAGGGCTGGAGAGAGCGGCGCCCCCTAAAAATTTGAAATTCTTATACGATTTAGAAATTTTTAGAACTTTTTTATGTATTTTTTATTAAAAATTTATTTTCGTCCCCCTTAATTTTTATAAGTTCGCCCCCTAAAAATTTATAGGTTCGCCCCTAACCTAAAGTCCTGCGTCCGTCCTGGACTTAATCTTTGATGATGTATCATCGTTCATTTGTTTATAAAAAAATATCGAAAATTGTTTTCAAATATCTATTTGACTTAATTTTTAATGACACATCTTCGTTTAGTTCACCAACAACATACAGTCTATCAACGCATAAAATAAAATTTCATCAGAAAAACATTAAGAATTTCATGTTTACACATTTGTTTTTATGGCATACTAATGCTAATTCAACCATATTGATGGCACGAAGATCAGATGAACAATGAAGATTCTTGTCAAAAAAAATGAACAATGAAGATGGATGAAATCCAAGGTTGACGGAAAGTCACGGTTTCTAAAAGGAAAAAACTTTGATACACATGCCGTGTAAACTTTAGTTTACACGTGCCTTTTAGTTTTAGAGGTTAAAATTTTAGTTTAGAGTTTAAGGTTTAGGGGTTTAGAATATAATGTTAGTGTTTAGAATTTAGGGTTTAGGGTTTTAAGGGTTAGGGTTAGAAATTTAAGATTTGGGTTTTCTAGTGTAAATACACATGCTTGTGTAAAATTAATTTTACACAACCTGTGTATCAAAGTTTTACCCTTTCTAAAAACCCTAAACTTTAAATTATAAACCAAATATATATAATTGACGTAAACGTAATTCAACTAACATGTTTGTTGTACATTAACATCAAAAGCAAAGATTCATGATAGATAAAAAGAATACATAAACATATAATGAATAGATGTGGTTGATATTGGCACGGCTCAATCAGACAAAAGGACTCGACCATCGAGAGATTTGATCAGATTGAACTATACCAACATCGATTAAACCTTTAAACTCTAAACTCTCTATCCCATCACCAAGCAGCAGCAGCAAGGTCTCGCCGATGAATATAGTAAGAACACAGGAATCGAATGTAGAATATATAGATTAATGGTGAGGATGTTGAAATTAACCTTAGATTTATATAGGAAAAGAGCAGTGAGCTGTCAGTGTATGTGTTAAAGAAATTTCATAATTTGGATCCAATCTATTGCACCTAATTTGTTAAAAGATATGCCTAAAATAGCTGGAGGACCCTCATTCTGCATTAAAATATTAGTTAATTCAAGGCCATAATTTGCTTTCTTGGGTAATTAGCAACAAAGGCTGTTTTTTCACCTTGCAATTTCAAGCCAGAAATTTTGCTTCTCTTTTTGCTATATAATATTCGATCACCTTTCAAATTTGAAATGGAACAAATTAATCTCTCCGAAAAATAAACAATTTAGTCTCTATCAATTTTAAAAATGAACAATTAAGGATAATCACGATTTTAATGTTTTCCATCCACTTTACATAATTTTGATTAGTATAATAACAAATCTAGCTCGAATGTTTGTATATTATGTCAATTTGATCCTGATTCCAAAAAGTTCAGCACATAGTTTACACATTGGCAAATGTTGTGGGCTTGATACAAGAATTTAGTCCCAGTCCTTTTTTGTGTGCCATAAAGATATGAAAAAAGCCATTGGTTCACCAATCTATCTTCAGCTTGATACAGAATCTAACCTAACTAGTTTGTCTCATTTCTCTTTACTGTACGTTTGCTATTTTCGTATTATTTATTCAGACAAGCTAAACACATGATAAGCATGTTCCAAGTCGATTTCATAGCTTCTATTTTGGATTTGATATCTATAAAAAAACAAATGTAATTTTCAAAAATTGATCCGATCCGAACCTAATTGTTATTATCCTATCCAACATAATAATACCCTGGAAGAAATCCTTTGAAACAAGCTTTATATAGCCTTGGACCGCAAAATTCCAGGCTTTCAAAATTACCTTTTGTGTCATTGAAGTTGTATTTTTTGGGGTTAACTGTACCATTAGACATTGTTTCGTTTTAGCAGAAAATCATCAACTCCTTTGGTCATCACTGTTGGTTGTGACAAGATAAATACTAAAAACGTTATCATTTCACTCACTTTCTTCTCATTCGATGAAATCCATCTAAAGATTTAACCTTTTAAATCGTCAACTCCCCCTGTCATTTTCGCATAAATGGGGAGATTTAACCTTCTAATTCATTTTCAGAGTGCGGGTCAACATATTAATGGAGATTTGTTTTAGCATTGAAGAACAATCACACTGATCTTATAGTAAGTAAGGCTCCATGTTATTTTTCAATTTTATTTAGTTTTATTGTGATTTTCATCTTTTTAATTTCTTTGGTTTAACTTTCTAACTCTCGTTGAACTATCTGTTTTATGTTTTCATGTTCGTTGAATCACCTCCTTGAAACTTATAAACTGATTTCGGACTCGATGGTCGAGTTTTGGAGGTTTGCAGGTCGATGAAGAGGGAGAGCAAAGACCATTGTTTTTGTACGATAGTGGAGTGAAAAGAAACGATTACGTGAACCCGAAGTTCAGGAAATTCGCCGGTACCTTTGCGCACATCTCCAGCAACGAGGACGCGATGAAGCATTTGACTAAAAAAAATCAATGTCTAAAGTTGAGTTATCAAAATAAAAGTTTTTAAACTTTAGTGACTAAAATAGTAATAAAAGTAAAGTTAAGTGATGATTTATGCGATTTACCCTTCAAATATTATTGGACTCAAAGGGTTCCTTGTTCATTAATTGTTTAATTGAAAAATATGTTCCTTAAGTATGCTCTATATTAACTTTCGCCATCTATAGTATAAAACGTTAATTTTCAACCCTGACGTTTTCACCATCATCACTTTTATCCCCTGTTAACAGATAATGCGACACAATGACAAAAGGTCATGTGGCAGTACTCGATAGTCATGGCAAAAAATAAAAATATAAAATGGTTTTAATTTATTTTTATATAAAATCATATTGATTTAAGATTTTGTATGAGAAATTTTAAATAATTTTTGGATTTTTAAATTTAATATTTTTAAAATATATTTTAGAAATTTCAAATATATATATATTTTTTAAAAAATAAAATATTTTATTTTTATATTATTTTTATTTTTTAGATTTTTTTCCGAGGGGTGAAAATTAACACAATCTATACTTCAAGCAGTATCCAATTTATTAGTTAACTAATATGAATTGAGTATCGCAGAGGCCCGTTACGAGGACAACACTCTCAATCTACTTTGTTTCGTTCATAACACTAGTATTCAACAGTCATGAGATCGATTAAGAGAAACGATTTATATACATACAAAATAGCTCACCTTTACGCTAGCACCTGCTTTTCCCTTTTATTTCTTTCATTATGTCCTTTCCTTTTATAAGAGAAGGGATTGCAATGTAATGCTTAGTTTAGAACTTAGACTTGTTATGGGAAAAGAGATTGCAATGCTAGGATTTGGAAACATGTTATTAAGAGAAGAAATTTTAAATTTAGAACGTTAAAATTTGAACTCGGATTTGTAGACTATATTCTTTTAAAAAATAATTACATCGAAGAATGAAATTAAACTCCGAATTTTAGTAAAGGAAGAAAAAAAAAAGATTGGAATGAAACAATTATTAGAAGCCAATACAAGAAGAGAAACACTGTTTCACTCTCCAAAAAGCAACACTTACAATACCTTACTTCTCCTTCAAACACATTCTCTTCTTTCTCACTAAGTTTAGCATCATATCCCCCTGCTTGGCCACCAAGAAAATAAGTTACATTCATCCCTACATAATATAATATTTTCCAAACACATCTTCTTTCCAATTTGTATTGGAAGATATCGAAGCTCTCAAAAATCTTCAAACCCTTTGCTTTGAGAGCGAATTCGAGCAAGAAAAAGTGAAAAGAAAGGAGAGAAATCATGAGTGCGGATTGGGGACCGGTCTTTGTCGCAGTAGGCTTGTTCATCCTCTTGTCGCCGGGATTGCTGTTCCAGCTGCCATCGAGGACTCGAGTGGTAGAGTTCGGGAACATGCGCACAAGTGGGATAGCCATCCTAATTCATGCCATAATATATTTCTGCATCATCACCATCTTGATCATTGCAATTGGTATTCACATACATATCAGAGTGATCTAAACTCTCATACATAAGGCTATACCTCTTCCTTTTCTTTCTTTTTCTTTGCCTCTCCGATTTGTTTCCCTTAGAATTCTACCTTGTGTCTAGCTAATAACTATTCCGACGGAAAACAATCTCGTCGGTAAAAATTATTAACGACGGAATTAATAATTTCTTTAGAAATAATAGTTATTAGCCCCAAGAAATACAATATTTTGAACAGATTTTCATGTCAATAAATGGGCTCTATTTTTTGCTCTTTCAACTCTTTCTCAGATTTTCATGTCAATAATTTCTATTTTTTTTCTTGAAAGGTTTCTTCAGTGTTATATTCATTGTTGTTTACAGGGGAAATCTTGGAATACGTACTAATGAAGCTTATTTATTGCAATGTGCTTCCATTTGTATGAATTTTATTCTGGAGTAATAAGATTTTTGATAATTTTTATATTTTACCATAATTGATATTTCGACTGAACTCAGCTATCTATATTTTTTCGAAATGCTCTCGTTATTTCGATCCTACCTGCCTTTTAATTACTTGGGCAATCCTACAGGTGCAATCCGATTGCGCTCATGCTACTCGACTTTTACAGGTGCAATCCGTTAGTTCGAGCTATTAGTTCGCTATGTGGTCGTGGTTGGTACATCAAATTCCAATGGATTTCTCGCGAATGTAACATGGTTGCGATGCCATGTCCAAGTTGTCGTTCTCCCAGCAGTATCAGCTCTCGATATTTGATTCAGCCTCTGAGATGGTTCAGCCGTTACTGGTTCGTGACTCTACTGGACATGCCCAGCTGTAGCTTTTAAGCTTTCAGCTCTCTCTTTAATTCAAAAAAATATATATATATATATTTCATGCCGTAAGTGGCTGATGAGTCTTAAAAAATTTCAATTCTTTTTACAAATACCGAAATTTAATTTTTGGGTAAACTATACCATATACCACTCAACAATGGTCGTTGACTCGAAAATACCACCGAACTTCAAAAAAGTTCAAAACTAACACTGAACTTTAGTTTGTGACTCGAAAATATCACTCCACCGTTAATTATTAACACCCCGTTAAGTCAAAATAACGTTGTTTTGGTGCGGCTGTTTTGAAGCATAATTTAGCCCAAAACGACGTTGTTTTGCTGGAGGAAAAATTTTAAAACAATGCCCTTGAAGGGGTTTGAACCCAAGACCTTCAAATATAAGGGTTAAGCTTTAACCACTAAATCAACATAATATTATATAATGTTTAATAAAAAATATTATATATCTCAAACTACTTGAGATTAATTCAAATTATTTTATGAAATAAATAATACTATAAATGATATTAATATATAAAATAAAAATTTATATTATTTTTATATTTTTATATTTTTATATATTATAATATAAATATATTATTTTTAAAACCCCAAAATATTTATAAAAATAATATATTTATATTATTAATAATATACAAAAAACTTCTAAACCCTAAACTATTAACCCACAACCCCCATCCCTCAAACTTAAACCCTAAACTTGAGAGTTTAGGATTTAAGGTTTAAGGGTTTTTTTATATATATTAATGTTATGAATATTTTGAGTTTTTTAAAAATAATATATTTATATTATAAATAATATATAAAAATATAAATATAATATATTTTATTTAAATTATATAAACTTATCTATTTGGTTCAATTAAATTATTTTATGAAAAAATAATACTATAAATAATACTAATATATAAATATTATAAAATATATTATTTACATATATATATATATATAAATATTATTTTTATGATTTTTATATATTATTTATAATATAAATGTATTATTTTTAAAAAATATTTATTAAATAATATATTTATATTATAAATATTATATAAAAACTATAAACTCTAAAGCCAATCTCAAACCATAAACCTTATGGTTTGAGGTTTGGGCTTTGTAGTTTAAGGTTTAGGATTTAGGGTTTAGAGTTTTTATATATTATTTATAATATAAATAAATTATTTTTATAAATATTTTGAAGTTTTTTTAAAATAATATATTTATATTATAAATATTATATAAAAAAAACAATACACTTTTATTTATATATATTGATGTATATACGAATAATATATTTTATATTATTTATATATTAATATTATTAATAGTGTTATGTATTTTATAAAATAATTTGAATTAATCTCAAGTAGTTAGATATATAATATTTGTGGTAAAATATTATATAATGTCAAGTTGGTTTAGTGGTTAAAGTTTAGCCTTTCTATTTGAAAGTTTTGGGTTCAAACCCATTCAAGCACATGATTTTAATATCTTTCTTCCAGCAAAACGATGTAGTTTTAAATTTTTTTAAAGTTCGATAGTATTTTCGAATCAGCGGCCATAATTAAGTGATATGTGTTGTAGTTTTGACATAATTTAGTCTTTAGTGTTAGTTTTAAACTTTTTTAAAGATCGAAGACAACTACCATATCAAAGCTTTCACAAGACATATGGTACATTTGTGTGAAATTACTGAAGACAATTTCGAAACAAATTAACTCCTTGTTCAAGATAAATGGTTAATGGTCAGAAACATACCAATTACTCAAGAAGATAGAATCTTGTCTAGTTAGATAGTTTACGCATATTGCAAAAACAGCTAGCTTATGAGTTAAGTTCAAACCGAAGAATATGTATATTTTAGTTACCTGGTCATTTAGCAAAAACAAACTATGTCAATTATGCAACTACTCAGTGATTCAACTCGTTATTATCAAACATTAAGAAAAACAAACCTCCTCAATAGTTGTATCCATCTTTCCACCACGGAAATACTTCACAGCAGATCAAAGTATAATCTGCGGTCAAGCTTAACAGCAGTAGATAAGTTGAAGCAACAGAGACATGACCATAAGAACACCAAATCAGCTACCCTAACATGCCACATCAGGGTTTTGTTACTGGATAATGGAGGTTAACTGTTAATTAATCGATTTGTTAGTAAATAGTAACGTTAATAATTATTTTGTAACTTCTGAAATTTCAGCGGTGAAAAAAGGAATTTACTTAGACTTCAATGACTGTTGGTGTAGTTTACTCTTTATTAAATAACATTACAAATCTTACCTAACAAGCATATATATATATATATATGGTTAGAAAGAGCTGCTTGAATTGTAATCAATCAGTACCATAAAATTATAAATAATTATCATTAAATTTGAACAAAAATCTAAATAAATATATTTTATTTGACTTGAAATTTATAAATTCAACTAAAAAATATTTAAATAAAGCATGGATGACAAAATAATACTCATCAACACGATTAACTCATACTTTTTGACTTAACTGGATCTATTCCTAAGCCAAATTGAAAGACATGCTTCTCAGTCACGCCTTTCAGGAGTTTGAAAATAAAATCACAAAAGTTTCATATCGCGCCCTTGTGGAATTTTTTTATACCACATCGACCAAATTTAAAGGAAAATTAAATTTAAAGGACTAAAATGTTCCTATTCATTTTCACTACTTTTCCCGTTTCCTTTGTCTGTTAATTAATATATAATCAACGGCTAAGATCGTCTCTTTCACTCCCATCTCTTATCTTTTCTTAGAATTCTCCCCTTATAATATATCCTCAGATCTTAAACATTTTCGTAACTTTCTACCAAAAATCAAAGCAAAACCACAAGAAAGAATGGACGCAATTGATTCAGTTTTCGATCCGCTAAGAGAATTCGCTAAGGATAGTGTTCGTCTCGTCAAGAAATGCCACAAGCCCGACCAAAAAGGTTACTCAATTTTCCTATCTGTTTTTCCCCGCTATTGTTGGGTTTTGTTGATCGATAAGAATTCTGATTGAAAGATTCGCTTTTCTCCAGAGTTTACGAAGGTGGCGTTTCGTACAGCGATCGGATTCGTGGTTATGGGATTCGTAGGGTTTTTCGTCAAGCTCATCTTTATCCCCATTAACAACATTATTGTTGGATCTGGTTAGGTGCGGCTCGATTCTTTCCATTTCAATTTTATTTTTCATGTTGCTTTGATGGTTTATTGTATTATTATGTGTTATTGATGTTATATTGATCTTAATTTATTCGAACATTTTAAAAACAAAGCTCTGAAATCCCCAATCTCTGAATTTTTGAAATCTGGTTGTTGATTACTCCAGGAAAGCGGAATTTGCCTGAAAATGTGGTAGTTGTATCATTTTATTTATGAATCCTTGTTGGGCATATCAACGGTCATTATTATGGAGAAACTAGAATGAAACAATTTGGGTAAAATTCACATATGGTAGCTAAACTTTGTTAAAAAATAAAATGGTAACCAAACTTTCAAATGTTACAAAATAGAATTAAATTTTGTGTTTTATTACAAAATGGTAACTCGGCTGTTAAATAGTTCACCTGACTATTATGAAACTTTGTATAATAACACATTTAGTCATCCATATTTACACATTCAATTAATTTAATCATAATCCAAAAAAAATCAATAAATTTGTCCTTCATCATTTGCACATTCTTTCAATTTGGTTATATTATAATTGGAAATAATATTAATTATTGAGATCCACTAATTGGCCTAAGTGGCTATGGATGTTCATCTTGCCTCATTTCGTATGAGTTCAAATCCCGGCATAGGAATTGTAATATCTCTATTTAATCAAAAAAATAATTGTAAATATTTAAATTTATACCCTGAATTTAAACATATTACATGACGAATCAACTAGAGATGAAAAAAAAAAACTATTCCATCACCATCCAATCCGCTTGAAAGTTAATCAAAAGACACTCCAGATTAGCAAAGCAAATTGAAGTTCGTTTATCCTTTTATTAGATCCCGCCATTACCATTCCATAACATAATAAAATACTTGTCGTTTACTGCTTTTTTTTTCCTCTAATTTTAAGTTTTACCCTCTCTCCTCTGTTCATATAAACTTTGCTGCATCTTCTCATTTTGGATCAGTTTCACCTTTAGCTTCAATCAATAGCCAAAAACGGCGGTAACTTGTTTGGATCCGACTCGGTGTTTTCATTTTTTCTGGTTTCTTTTGATCTGCTTGACGTCTGGTTAATGCCTAATGGTGATCCGTCTTTTGCTTCTGTTTTTAATGTTATTTTCAGCTTTGAAGTTGTTTAATTGAAAATGGGAGTGGAAATGAACTTCAAGTAATTTTATAGCCTAATCCGGAGTGTCTTTTGCTCAACTTTCAAGTGGATTGGATGGTGATGGAGTAGTTTTCTTTTCCATCTCTAATTGATTCGTCATGTAATATGTTTAAATTCATGATATAAATTTAAATATTTAATATTATTTCCAATTATAAATTGGACCAAATTGAAATAATGTGCAAATAATAAGGGCCAAATTTATTGAATTTTTTCAAATTATGACAATTGATTGAATGTATAAATATAAAGGACTAAATGTGCAATTATACAAAGTTTCATAACAGTCACGTTAATTATTTAACGGCCGAGTTACTATTTTGTAACAAAACACAAAGTTTAATTGTAATTTTATAACATTTGAAAGTTTAGTTACCATTTGTGAACTTTATCCAAACAATTTTAATGCTTAAGCTTTTCTTTGAATGGTGATTTTATCTTCCTTGAGGGATATTGTACTCAACTGATCAATGCAATTGTTTTTTTACACACAACTTGCAGCAAAAATGGTTGTTGCAACCAATTTTGCTACCACTAATAAGCAATAGAGTGGTCCAAACTTGCGGTTTATATAATATAATGAAAAAGGCCGAGAAAGAGTTCAAGATGGGGAGTTATTATGTTCCTCGAATTCGGGTTTGAATGTTGGATATGTGTATATGTTCGAGATGGATATGTTGAATTTTTTTTCATAAGTACTTTTACTATCATTTAAAGAATCATTGGAGAGTGAAATGTCCATACTCTTTGAAACTCACATAAATATATTGTGTGGTATTATTAGGTCTAGAGTATGTTGGAGCCGGATGGCATCTTTCATTCTTTCTCAAGATAAACCAAATAATGGTAGCTTAACAAACTGATTCACAGACATTAATCCCTCTACTTTGAATGCAACTAACATCCTCCGCAAGCATCTTCATTTATGAATTATTGTGTATTGGATTAAATTTCGCCATGTTTCCTCTGTTCTCATGTTTGTTGTTACCCGCGTGGATCTTATTACCAACTTGCAGGAAGCATTAGAATTGGTAGACTTCTCAGCATGAAGGCAAAAGATTTTCAGACATGGTGTATTCTAGGTCACTTTGTATTCAGTTTTGTTTGAAATGATTTTCGTTTTAGTACTGCAATAGCATCTTGTTCAAAGAAACACTATCTATGTGACTTTGGTCCAATGAAATCGTATGCTTCGTTCTAACCGTTTTAAAGGTCAAACTTAAATTGAATTATAGTAACTGATTTAATAAGTAGTTTATATCTGGAAGAAAATATGTGACTGCATATCCTGGTACACTCTCAAATCATACCTTTCCAAAGAGTCAAATCACATTAAATCTCTTTGTTTACTCCATTGATCTATATATATTTTTTAAAAAAATTATCCATATACATTAGGAGCGGGCATATTAAACTTTAACCGTTAATCGATATAGCTATTGTAACTGATATGGTTAAACAATTTTAATTAATTGAATCGCTAATAATAATGGTTAATGGTTAATATGCTCGAAGAGATAACTTCATTGATTTTAATATGAATAAGCATGTGGGAAAATATTATAATAATTTACAGATAATTAAACTGCTAATAACAATTAACTGTTAATTGTTAAAACGGTTTGTATACATTTACTGTAAAAAAATTACTTTCTCTGTCTCACTCAATATGTCCCTTTTAACCCATACTTGTGGGTATTGGATCGGAAACATACAGAACCGGTTTGGGTTTGCCGCCAGCAGTGGCTTTTCGGGAATTGAAGGCATTTCGGAATGGTGATTTAAGAAATTGAGAAAAAGAAATTAGGTGTTTACTTTATTTGAAGAAACGATTTTGTGATGAATAATTTGGGGAAAGGGGGAAGAGCCTATTTATAGGGTATAATGAGCGCGGGATTTTGAAAATAATTTTGGAAGAAGCTTGCCGGGGAAGAATAAACGGCGGAGGAGGATAATTTGGGGATTTTAAGGAAATGGGTGTATGTGTCGTGTTTTCATTCGAAGTGAATCATAAAATTTGAAATTTTGATGGAGCGGATAACGGTCGAGCGTACAATGGAAGCTTTTGATGTGAAAATATTTCTATTTTGAAGATTGGCGGGAAGTTAGGTGGAAAATTAAAAATAAAGGGATGGAGAGTGGTTCACACGCGTTACGGTTGTTTAAGCCACGATGTCTCCATGTGATATCGCACGTTTTACGTGGTTCACCACTTGGCAAAAGCGTCTTTTCCAGTTCTTTTCCTTTTATCTTTGTAAATAGGAAAAAAAATATAGATATATAGTTTATGATAATTACATAAGAAAAAAATACACTTAACCATTTAACCCTAACGTATAATTATTAATTGAATTTTTTAATAAAAAATTCACCTTTTATTAATTAAATATTATTTTTAATATATTAATTAAATATTATTATCTTACAATCTCAATTAAAAAATAAAATTTAATTAATTAGTTTTAATTAATACAAGGTCTAAACTACTCAAACATCCACATGCTTCTAAATATAAAGATAATAAATTTTTAAGTGTCCTTAAATCTACATCCTATTGAATGTCGTAATTTATAAATGCAACCATATCAACTGAACTAAGGCTTTTTTAATATTATCAAATTTAATATAAAAATAAATTATATTATAATAGAATGGTATTTACTTTCAATTAGGTTAATTATACTCTTGGTCCTTGTATTCTTTCAACTTATGAAAATTATTTCCTCCGATTTCTATTTCCTTGAATTTAATCTATCTCCTTGTCTTATTTTAAAATTAAAGTCTAGGTGATGACCTTGTTAATGGACTTTCGTTAAATTTTAGTAAGCGAAATTTTAGTATTCGAAGGTTAAGATGTACCGTCGGACAAGAGATATTACATTCGAAAGTCTAAGTAGAAACAAAAGATATCATATTAACAGAACATGTTAACATCAGGACCAAATTGAATCTTTTTCAATATATAAGGACCATATTATAAAGTACATAGAATTGCCATGGAAAACATGCATATGAACCGAATAGAATTCAAAAACCAACTTACAAATAAATCTTTACCATGTAGGGTTCTTTTGAAAATATATAAAAGTTGAGGGATCATTATGTAAATACTTCAATACCACTTGGATACCAAAATATGTAAAACACACTCATATATAAGCAATAGGACTCATCATAGCTTTATACAATGATCTATTAAAAAACAGAGCTCTAGTTTAAATCAAAGTTTTCTTATGAATTTTGTTAAAAAAATGGTTAAGATTCATAAACAATTTTTTACTTTACATTTTAATCATTTGATTAATTAAACTTTCATCCTTCATATTAAGCAAAGTTTTGGGAGTAAAATGATTATTTTGTAATAATATCGAGTCTTATAAGTTAATAAATTTATGCTTATACAATCATGACTTGAAAATTATGTAAAACAAACAAGAAAAATATTTCGATACTTTGGAACTTATTTAGTGTAAAATGATTAATACTGAAAAACAATAAAAAATAAGGCCGATCTCTTAACCTTAAAATCTGAAACAAGACATTTTTAAGTAAATTAACTCAAAATCGTACTAAAAACATAATTTTTTTACATTTAAACATTCTTCATTCAACCTAAAAACCTCTCATATATCATTTTAAACCTTCATAAAATCATTGAATCAAATTTGATAAACTATAAAATTATGAGTCGAGTTGATTTAATTTTTTTAAGACTAATCAAATTTTATACAGTCTTATTTAAAACTCTTTTTTTTCTTTTTTCTCACGTAAGAAAAAAAAAAGATAACCGAGAGAAAATATCCTTCTCATGTATTTTGCCTCATGCTTAAATAGATATAATCCCTTTATTTTTTTTAAAATTTTTCATATAAAACAAAATTAATTAGTTCTTCTTTCTTCATCATCCCATCAAAATCAACGATATTTTCATACTAGAAATTACAAGAGAACCAATTTCCATATTGGAGCATACTTAATCTATATTTAATAAAAATATACTTAGTCTCTAAATTTTACATACTTACAAATTGATCCATATCGATCCAAACTAATAAAAATATTCTTAATTTTTAATAATCACTTATGAACCAAAATTCTTAATAATTTGTATTTAAACTCTTTCAGATAAAATCAGTTTTTTGGCTTTCGTATTTTGAAATCATTTCAATTTAGCCCAAAACCTTATTCTTGGCTTTTCTTCATTGATAGACAAATGGCATGCATCTTTTAGTCCAATAATAATATTAAAACTACTAATGGACTCAATATTTGATATTACCAAAATTTTCAGTGTTATACATCAAGAAATCCAATATCAAAATTTTGAGGGTGTAAATTGTATAATACAAATTGAGGGATGGGGTCATGTAGGAGAATTTAGCTATTTTTTAATATACAATTTTGATATAAATGTATACACTACTCAAATCCATTCTACTTGTAAATTAAATGATTTCCAAAGAGAGAATGGAGGACTGAAAGAAGGCTAAGGAGCTGTTAAACGCTTAAACATATTTAAATTTACGTCCTTCCGTGTTGTATCAATTATAATATTAATTGTACTAAACTCAATCGATCGTAGAATTTTCTATTAATATACATGTAATAGTTGATTAAAAAGCAACGCATTTAAAAAAAAAAACTATAACTTCTTTAGTGGAATTAATATAATGCTTAATGGTTGATTTGTTTTCTAAACTTCCCAGTTTGATTTTTAAAGAGTTTTTTTGTTTAGATCTATACTTTATCATAGTTGGACAAAAATCATTTGTTCGTGTTCGGTGCTTTTTTCTATACCTCAAGTTCAACACTAAAAAAATAAATGTTAATTCTTAACCTTAAATTCTAAATACCCTACACAATAAAAATACACCATACCCTTAATTCCCTAAACATTAATCATAAACCATAACTCTAATCCTAAACCTATTTTTTAGTATGGGTATAAATAAGGGCACCAAAAAGGGCAAAAAATTTCTATTCATCATCGTTAAACATTTCAACAGAGCAAAAATCCTCTGCCCCCTAAGTATGCCCCTTTCTATGTCCTAACACTAGAAAATACTAAAAAATTAAATTTTAAGCCCTAACTATAAAGTCTAAATCCTAAACCCTAAATCATACATCCTAAAAAATACACCATACCCCTAATGCCCTATACCCTAACTATAAACCCAAAAACCATTTTTTTAAAGAGGGGTGTCAAAAGGGGCATAGTTAGGGGCAGACGATTTCCATCCCAGTTCAACCATTTTTTTGAATAAAAATCCTGACATTTTTGGTGTGTCTATTTATGCACTCACGCTAAAAGATTAGGTTTAAGATTTAGAGTCAAAGTTTAAGATTATAGTTTAGGATTAGGGTTTAGCCATTGGGATATGATATATTTTTAGGGTTTAAGATTTATAGCCTATAATTTAATTTTTAAGTGTTGGACATAAAAATGAGCACCGAAAAAGGCATATGATTTTTGTTATTTTTTTTCTCTTAAAAACGGACTGTATTCAACTTAATGCTTGATTTGGTCCCTAAACTGTACTGTTTTTCTTACTTCACTTCCTAAAGTTTATTGTTTAGATTTTAAATTAGTTGTGTTTTGATACCTATTGTATGACATTACTAAAGTGTTTATGGTATCTAAATTGTGTTGTTGTCATATGAAACTCCCCACATGACTGAAAATGTAATTGAGTTTTGCGAAATTTCTGAAACGGAAGAAGCACAGCAGCGTGGATTTACAAAACAGGAAATGTTATAATGTTGGTTTAGATTTTACTCTTCCAACAACCTAATGCCAGTCAGGGCACAAAGGTGAGCTACACAAAGTTATTCTCTTTAGTTGGTTATGAAAGCTAAACAGAGTTAAGTTGAGTCGAGGCCGAGATATCAATAGCGTCCACTACCGGCCGTGGAAAAAAAAGGACTCTGTTTCCTTTTCTTTCCTTTCTTTACCGTCTCATTCATCTTGGGTGTCTGTAAATTTTCGGTAGACATTGCTCTGTAGATTACATCGGCAAATGAAGGTGTGCCTGTTGTTCTAGAGCCTGAACAAACACAAATGGTCGCAGTTTACCCTTGGGAGGGCTTGGAAACTTGTAAACACAACACATAAGGTGTAGCTTGAAAAACATGTCTGAATATAACGGAACAGAAAAAGGGAAATTCCTAGCAGATAAGTTTCACCAACTAAAAAGAACCATGTTTTTTTGCTAGTACACTGCTCTCCATTGCTTCAATTGGATTCTTCATTCGAAAGTAGTATGAAGCAGAAGTAGACAAAATTAGTAGTTTTCAAAGAGCAAAGCTTACCACTTAGAAACCTCAGACGCTTAAAACACTCTGGACTGCAGGGGGGATCTTGGATAGCTCAACTTTGTTTTTTTGTAATTGCGGACAACCGAGGATACGTACCGAATGCAAATTGGAGAGGCTTTCCAAGGCTTCCTTGGATGGCAGATGCACCAGATTGTTGCAATGCTGGAAACTCAAAAATCGAAGAGAGGAGAGGTTTCTCAACCACTCTGGCAAAGCTTTCAGTCCATCGAAGTTCCCGACATCTAGCTCTTCAAGTGTGGTGAGGTGCTGAAGTTGATGTGGCAAAGAGCATGGTTTATCCCATCCAACCAATCTCAATTCTTTAAGGGAAGAGTGGAGGTGGTGGATGGAACCAAGACCTGGGAATTCCTCTAGATCTTCAAAGAAGGGACCCATTCGCAATGTCTTCAAACTTGTGAGGCACCCAAGGCTTTCTTCTGGGAGCCTTTTCAAGTTTCCACAACAAGAAATTCGCAATTCCTCCAAATAATTCCATTGTCCTACAACTTCTGGAATTGACTCGAGATTACTGCAATTGTCTATGAGCAAGCGCCTAAGAGAAGTACAAGTTGACAATCCAGATGGTAGACTTGTTAATCCTTCACATCCGCTCAGCTTTAGTTCTAACAGAGAGGACAAACCATCTATGCTTGGAATTGAAATCAGACTAGGACAGTTTACAATCTCTAACATTTCCAGCCTTGTGCTTGCAGATAATCCCCCTTCTATCTCCCGTAATTCTTTACAGTCGAAAAAGTTGAGTTTCAAAAGAGATTGAGATCCGCCATTCAAAGGAATGGTCCTCAAATTATGACATCCATTTATGTATACACCTTTTAGACATGTGGAAGCAAGTAGTCCCACTTCTATCCTACATAATTTCTCACAACAAATCACTTGAAGCTGTTGAAGAACAGAGAATCCACCCTCTACACTTGGAATTGACCTCAAGTTCTCACAATTCTCTATTGTTAAAGTTTTTAGACTAGAGGAAAATGGCTCATCGCCTATCCAACCTAACTCAGAACATTTGAAAATGGTGAGTTTCTCCAGAGATGAAAATCTACTCATTCTTGGAACGCTGTTTAGATTGGGACAGTCTATAATTTCCAACAATTTCAGTGAAGGAAACACAGGAATAGTTGGCTCCACATCTAACCACTCCTTTACCTCTTGCATTTTCTTTAGGGTGAAGATCTCCAATGCAGGAAACAAGATGATTGGCTTATCATTATCACAATCGTTCACATAAAATTCATTTCTTATGCACCTCAAACTGTCTAAACCTTCCATTTCAACAAATTTAAGGTTGGGATATTGCCCGAGATTCGGAAGATTCTTCACATTCTTGCAATGAAATAGTTTCAACTCCACTAGATTAATGGGTTGAAAAGAAGCACTTGGGTCACCACCAGTCTTCCCTGCCAACCATGATGGACAGCTCTCTCCCTTATAATGCTCAATACTTAGGCTTTTCAAATTTGAGTGAGGCTCCAACCCTTCCAATACTTCCTCCTCCTTACCACATCCTTCCCTCCAGAAGTCCCATCGGTAACGCAACACGTGTAATTTCTTCTTCTCCCACAATCTTGCTCCCCTAGCTTCTTCTTTGTCTCTAACATTCTCAAGACCATCTATGACCAATTCTCCTCCTAGTTCAACTAAAAATCCCAATTCTCCAATTCCTCTTCCCCTTTCTGTACCCACTCTAAATACCGGCAACGTCTGAAGACTAGTTAGACATCCAACCTCGACAGGAACATGATGTCCATCACTGATATATAAATGCCTCAAGTTGACTAAATTTTTCATTCCTCCAGGAAGTTTTTCGAGCCAACATTTCTGCAACCTTAATGTCTCCAAAAGGTAGAGACGAGTTATGGAATTCGGAAGTCTCCTTAAGTAAGTTCTTGATATATCAAAGTATCTCAAATGCTTTAGCTTGCCAATTGACTCTGCCAATGATCCAATATTAGCACCGCCAAATTTAAGAACCCGTAAACCTTTGAAGTCCCTTACCATGTGGATGAAGCTGCTGGAATTTAAGAATAAAGAGTGCCACAACTTCACACCATCAAACACATTTTGTTGCTTAACATGAGAAATGGACTGTGCAAGATCATGAACTAAATCATGCATCTTGCAACTTGTAATACATCCCTGCAAATCCATTTCCACATCTTGCAATAAGGAATTTGATAACAAGTCATTGAAGTACTCATTACCAATATCCTCAAATGCCAGTTTTGGACTTCCTTTGGATTGTTGAAGAAAGCCTTCAGCCATCCAAAGTTGGATCAATTGCTCCCTTTCGATCCTAAAATCCTTAGGAAAAATGGAACAATATGCAAAGCACTGCTTTAAAGATGAGGATGACAAACGATCAAAACTTAATCTCAGAACACGTGCAATCCCTTCATTCTTTTCTAATGATCCCCAAAGAGAGCTATCTCTTAGTGACAACCACTCGTCTTTGTTCCATTTGTTGCACATAGTTCCGCCTATAACCGTTGCGACCAATGGCACACCTCCACATCTATGAGCAATATCCCTCCCAATAGCTTCCAGTTCTGGAGATAGGGGAGAGTTTCCAAATGCTCTTTCTTTGATAATGGACCAGCATTCCTCATGTATCACTGCCTTAAGATGATGCCTGTGATCAGGGGGAGTTTCCCTTACTAATGCAACATTCTCACTACGACTTGTGATAAGAATGCAACTTCGTTTACTTGTATTTATTCCCAGCAAACTGTCCTTTAAGTCCTCCCAATTTTTAATGTCCTCATCCCACACGTCATCAAGGATAAGTAGGAAGCTCTTCTCCTTCAACTCCTTCCGTATTTCTCGAAGTACAGCATCCTCGTTCTTGATCTCACAAGGTTTTCTGGTTAGAGATTCTAACATCTCCACTAAAATCCTTTGGGCATCAAAATTTTCAGCCACACAGACCCATATTATTGTCTTAAAATGGTTCTGTATTTTGTCATTGTTGCATATGGACTTTGCTAAAGTAGTTTTTCCCAAACCACCCATGCCTACTATGGATACTAATGACAGACTTTGGTGAGGGTTTGAGCTAATCAAGATATCAACTACTTTTAGGACATCGGCTTCCCTTCCAACAACACGTGATGAGTCCAAAAGGGAGTGGGAGCCTCCTACTCCACCAATTATTGGAGCTGCAATTTGAACTCGTTGTTGGAGTCCTAACTCTGTGGCTTGATGGTTAATATCCTTAATGGATTGGCTAATGTTCTTAACCTTTTTGGCCATCTTTAGAGTAACTGCCATGGGATTTTTGGAGGGAGAAAAGAAGTGACTGACCTGTGTTCTCTTTCGTGTGTCCACCTTCATGCGAAAATGTTCATAAGAAAGCTCATCCAGTACATCATCGGCCCTAGAAGCAATATGGCTGAGCTGCTCCAACCAAACTTTGACAGGCTCAACAAGTTGCCTACTCTCAGCATCTTGCAAGAAAGCTCGAGTGAGAGCGAGGGAGGAACGAAGCTTGTTCAGATAGTCCTGGAAATCCCATGCAAGGTTGATTTGGCCTTCAAGCATAGAGATAGCCTTGGATAGAGCTACTTCGACGGCTGCACCGATGAGAGCTTGGGCCATTTTTGAATCAAGGTCTCAAAGCAAACAATAGAGAATACAAGTGAATGGAGATATGGGATCAGTAATGTCAGGCTGTCAGCTGTAGTATAATTTAAACGAATCTTAAAACTTTGAAGAAGTCCTTCAAAAATACCTAACATTATGTTGACTAATGACATGGTTGTCTCATTCAGTTTAGTCAAACAATCAATATTGGAAAACTTTATAATCGAATGTGGAATCATTGATATTTTAGTCTGGGTTAAGGCTGAATTAAATGAACCAAAACTTACAAAACCCTTGTTCAAAGTTCAACTCACATTAGTCAAATCTACCAAGCTAAGTGGATAACTGCACCCCTAATAAATCCCATACTAAAATAAATAGTAAGTATTTATGATTGAAAACCACTGTATAGTGAAATTTTGGATGCATGGGAGCAGGGTAGGGTAGGGTAGGGTAGGGTAGTTGTTCCTTTTGACATTTTGCAATTGAATAAAAGCAACCCTACAATAGAAGAGGCCAACTACCCACTCTTTCATCAGGGCTCTTCCTGATATTTTAGAGGCTCTGATCAAATCAAAAAAATTATACTCCTAATAATAAACATTAAAAAATTGAATTTTAAGAATAGGTAGCTAATAATAAATATTAAAAAATAAACAAATTTTAAGAGTACGCCTCTAATAATAAATATTGAAAAAAATTTAGCCCAAATAATAATTATTGAAAAAAAAATAGGCCTCAAATAACAAATATTGAAAAAATGAATTTTGAGAGTATGTCACTAATAACAGTTATTGAAAAATAAGGCTTAATTCACTTTTTGCCCCCTAAACTATATCTTTTTCTTGTTTGGTACCTAAATTTTTTTCAGGATAAAATGCCCTTAAAATTTTCGACTTTACTCATTTTACCCAAAAAAAATTAACACTGTTTAAAAAAATTTGCTCTGGCCAATAAAAGCTTACCACGCCATTTTCTTTATTTATTTTTAAATTTTTAAATAAAATTTAATTAAAATAAATATATTAAAATATTTATTAATTTAATTATATTCCAAAAAATATCCCCATCGTCTTCTTCTCCAATTTTCCCTAAACCAAATCCTACACACACACAAAAAAAAAACATAACAAGCAGGACAAGACTCATTACAATATCCTAAAACAAATCAAGCTGCTGCATCATCATAATTCGCCATAACTCCCCCCAAACAACTAATTTAAGTTTGTTCCAGTACCCTTCACTATATTTCAATAGTCTCAATTAATTTCCCAGTAGAAAGCAGGGGAAAAAACACAGAAATCGCCATCACTATATTCGAACGATTATCCTCCTATTTAATATGTTTGGTTCTCATTTTAGTTTCAATCAAGAAAATAAGGGCTTCAAAAAAATTTAAAGCTTCAATTGATGAAATCCTCCTAAAAGCAAAAATTTTAAAACTTCAATTTGTAGAGGCTTTTATAAAAAAACCATTTAAGAAAACGGGGCTTAAAAAATCAATAAAAATAAAAATAAAATAAAATTCATGGATCAAAATCCGTAAATATTTCATGAGCTTAAAGAATCCCTAAGCTTCAATCCCGGAGAAAGAAGACGGGTGAAAAAGGAGGGGAAATGGGGTTGGAGAAGATGGGTTTATTAAATATTTTTTATTAATATTATATTGTATTTATATTATTATTTTATTTTATTTTTATTTTTTTATATATTAAACAAAAATAATTAAGTGATGCGCATTCTGATTGGTCAGGACGGATTTTTTAACAGTGTTAGTTTTTTAGTGAAATGAGTAACGTCGATAACTTTAGGGGTACTTCGTCCCAAAAAAAGTTTAGGTACCAAACTAGGAAAAGGGGAATAGTTTAGGTACCAAAAAGTGAATTAAGCCAAAAAATAATAATATTAATAGCATGTCTCTAATAACAAATATTTGAAAAAATGAGCATCTAATGACAATTATTGAAAAAATTTGAACCTCAAATAACTAGTATTAAAAAATTTAGACCACAAATAATAAGTATTGAACAATTTAGACCCCTAATAATAAATATTGAAAAAATTAATTTTAAGAGCAGTTCCCTAATAACAAATATTAAAAAAAATTAAATTTTAATAGTAGATTCTAATAATAAAAATAGGAAAAAAATGAATCTTTAATAACAAGTATTGAAAAAATTGAAGCCCTAATAATAAATATTAAGAAAATAAATTAAATTTTTAATAACAAGTATTGAAAAAAAGAAGAAACAACATTATTGAAAAAATTAGTCACACAGAACTGATAAAACAGAGAGTACAGAGGTGCTTACGCGCTATCTAGCCTATATGGGAGGAATAGTACGAGGAGAAAAAGGTCTTGGAGTCATCTAATCCTGGTCTATAAGCATTTTTGGCAAAGCCGAGACTATAAGAAATATTAAGAGCCAGCTTGACATTGCTTTTGAAAAATGCAGTGGGAAAGTAATTTTATAAATTATTTTTGAGTTATTTGGTTTAAAACATAAGTGTTTGGTATTGCTTTCAAAATGTACTTTTAAGTAAATAAAATATCTATTTTAGATATATTTTTTAAAAAAAATATAAAAACCAAAGGATTGATGATGAAAACGAGGATATATAAATAATTTTACTTAAAAATACTTTTGAAAAAGATAAAAGCTAGAAATTTTAGCTTTTAAAAATTATTTTTTACACCAAGCTGAAAAGTAGTTTTAACTTAAAATTTTATATATTTTTTTATTATTTTTAGTCTCAAACCAGTTTTTGGAGCCAAAAGTTAATTTTAAAAGCAATGCAAAACATGACATAATTAGCACAGGAAAATGGGCACATGGTAAACTCCTATACTACCAATCACAAATACTTTATTGAACCAGTAAATATTTACAACCAAAGTGGCCAAGACTTGTACCATCGTTCACTATCAGCGGTACCAACAGAGGTAAATGTCAAAACTGTCAAGAAGGCAACACCTGAAATTTGCCTGAAAGAATAAATCTTGGAGGAGGTTCTCGTGGTTTGGACGAGAGTGAGCCATAGGTTGATAATGAAATACAGCAAGTGGTTACAATTGATCACCTAAGTTCTTTTCCCTGCCACATATGTAGAACTTCCATGAGCCACAATGTCCTGATAACTGTGAGTAGAAACCTTGTCTGCGGATATTTATTAATATTCTTTGCAATCGTAACACAACTAGTTTCTCAATCATTCCAGACATTAAGTTTTCAGCGTCCTGAATTCCATGCATTACTGTACTGTGAAGCAGAATTTGTTTACTCTCTTCTTCCAGCATATTTCCAGTTTTCACGAACAAATTCCAAGTTCAATTATGTTACTTATCATCATTTCTGCCATTTAGATTGCTAATATTCACATGCAAAACGGCCCACATGAAAGGAAGAAGAAGAAGAATTAAAACATGTTATAATCTTATCATTTTATTATTCCAATGTCAGCTAAAGCCAGTCAGGTCCCAAAGATGAGATAGAAAGGCTACACAAAGTTATTATCATTGTTTGGCCATGAAAGCTAAACAAAGTTGAGTTGAGGCCAAGATATCAATAGCGTCAACCACCAGCTGCGGACAAAGGACCTGCTTCCTTTCCCATCTCATTCATCTTTGTCGTCTGCGAATTTTCAGCAGCCTTTGCTCTTGATATAACATTGAGAAATGAAGGTGTGCCTGAATCTCTAGAGCCTGAAGAAATGCAAATGGGAGCAGGTTAACCTAGGGAGGTTGGAAACTTTGAGAAACAGATTTTTATAACAAACACATTAAATATCTGCAGAACTGGAGAACAGATTAGTAAAGAGTTAACATTTTATTATATAAGTATGTCAATGAGGTAGGTTTTCAAAACTATTTCCATTGAAACCATTGTTTATGTGAACTGTCATCAAATGAATATCATAGAATATACAATCAGGAGTTGAAATTTTTTTTTGAACAAAGAGTTGAAGCCTTTTAAGGCTTAAGAAAAGTAAAGCTTACCCCTTAGGAGAACCAATCAACAAGTGGGGTGCAGGGGACCTTGCACATTTTGACTAGGTCTGTTAAATACGTAGAAGCAAGTAATCCCTCTCCTATTTTACATAATTTCTTACACCCACTTGGAGATTAGAGGAAAATGGTTCATCGCCTATCCAACCTAACTCATTATACTTGACAATGGTGAGTTTCTCAAGAGAAGAAAATCTACACATTCCCATGCACCTCAAACTGTCTAAACCTTCTATTTCGAAAAATTCACAAGACTTGGAAGATCCTTCACATTCTTACAATCAAATAGTCTCAACTCCACCAGATTCACGGGTTGAAATCAAGCACTTGGATCACCACCAGGATTCCCTACCAACCATGATGAATAGGACTCTCACTTCCCTTGTATGAAGCAATTGTTAAGCTTTTCAAATTTGAGTGAGGCTCCAACCCTCCCAACACTTCCTTGTCCTTACCATATCCTTCCCTTTCATCATCCCATTTATATATCAAATTGTGTAATTTCTTCTCCCATTCACATAACAACCATGAAAAATGGACCTTAAGTTCTTACAATTCTCTCTATTTATTTTATTGATACTAGAGGAAATTGGTTCATCGCCATCCAATGCAACTCAGAACACCCGTCGATCTTCGAGTTTCTCAAGAGAAGAAAATCTACTCATTCCAGAAAAAAATTTGGGTTTATTTTTGAATCGGAAATCAGCTGCTCCAACCAGAGTTTGACAGGCTCATCAAGTTGCCTCCTCTCCGCATCTTGCAAGAAAGCTCGAGTGAGGAACGAAGCTTGTTCAGATCGTCCTGGAAATCCCATGCAAGGTTGATTGGGTCTTCGAGGATGGAGATATCCTTGGATAGAGCTACTTCGACGGCTGCACCGGTGAGAGCTTCGGCCATTTTTGAATCGGAAATCAGCTGGAAAGAAAGTCTGAAAGAAAACAACAGAGGATAACAGTAAACGGGAGCTAAGCTAAGTGATACTATAATTTAAAGGAATCTTCTTTATTGAAAAAGTTGGAAATTTGATCGGTGATTATTAAAAAACCCTTCTTTATTGAACACGTTAGGAATTTCAAGGATGGTGTGCCATGTACTGCCTTTATCGAAGCACACCATGTGCTGCCCTTCTGGCAGTATTGGTGTGAGAGAAGGTAAGTGTTATTTATTTATTTTGAGTAAATTATACTTCTATCACTCAATTATCTTTTCATTTTTATTTTAATTATTTAATTTTTAATTTAATTATTAAAATTCTAAATTATTCTTATTTTAATTAATTTATATTATTTTATTAATATTTTTCCATGACATGTCATATTTTATTATTATTAAGTATAAAATGATTTAAAATAAAAACTAAAATCATATTTTATTATTATTATTAAATATAAAAATATTTAAAATAGAAAAATAAAATCATATCTTAAAACTCAAACCCCAAATTATAATCCCAATAAATCTCAAAATCATCCCCTTCCCTCCCACCAAACACATCTTCATCGGCCGAGACCCAAATCACGTTTACGTCCATGGAGGAAGTTGCTCCAGGGATCGTAGTTGTCCCAAGGGAAAAATGAATGAAAACCACTTTCATGACTCTGTTTTCTGCTGTGATTCCAAACACCCTGACCAATGGAGGAAAGTAGGTCCTCACATGTTGATCCCGCGTGAAAACAAACAGAGCTTTGGTCTGTACTACTCCCCCTTTGATCGAAAAGAAATCAGAGTTTACTCAATTGAGGAGCTTGAACCAAAATACAAGACCGGTGAGAATCCAAAAGAAAATAGATTGAGTTGAGTTAACTCACCAGGTTTAGAAATAAATGGGCCTAGACTTGGTTCAAGGCTTCTAGGAGGTTTGGGTTTAGAAAATTATTTGAGGTTTTAATTTTTAATTTTAAATATTTTAAAATCATTTTATATTAGTTTTATATTTAATAATGATAAAATATGTCAGATTATTAAAAAATATTAATAAAATAATTTGGAGTGATTAGAACCGGAGCAATTCGAAAGCTCAGTTATTAAATTAAAAATTTTGAAAGTTGAGTGACCAAAATAGGAGTCAGAAGATAGTTGAGTGATGAATGGTGAAATTTACCCATTTATTTTTTCTGTTCTCTCTTCCTTACTATTACTAAACCTAATATAGTTTTATTGAAAGAGACAATTTCATCGTCTAGTCTAGTGTAAGTTTAGGGAGCAGAAACAATGAGAAGATGTCTGGGAGTATGATTCGGTACTTTTCAACGAAACCCAATCCAAAAATGAAGCCAATCGAGCTGGAAACTCCGCTAGACCAAACCCAGATCACAGCTGGAGAACTTCGGCATTCTCAAGGAGCAATGCCCCCTCACCCTTAGCCATCCAAAATGACTTATTTGATAAAAATTGAAATGTTAAGGTTTAAATTACCAAAATAAAACTTTAATGATGCAATTGAGAAGGTGACAAGTGTTGAGGGCTTTTTTGCTATTATACCATTTTTCAAATAGAAAAAGAAAAACACCAATTGGCACTAAAATTCAACTAATTTTGAACGCACAAATTCAAATCAGCATATAGTTCATCCAGTCAACAAAAAATTATGGGTAAACTACTCAAACGACCACTCAACTATGGGGTTAGTCACGATTTGACCACTATATTTTCAATTGTGGCAATATGACCACTCGACTATGTAATTAGTCTCAATGTAATCACCATATCAAATTAAGATATTATTCTATTTTTTAATTTTAATTTTATTCTTCGGATATCTCGTTTACCTTAACGGCCGAGACTGAGAGCAGCCTCGATGTCGAGCCGCCACGCAAAACCACCGTGACCGCCACCAGCGCTATCCATTTTCCAGACATCACACGGCAACACTATAGTGGAACACTTGTTCTGCCAGGTGAACTGCAGCCTTACCTTGCCTGAAAATGCCGAGCAATAATTAGGTAAATTTTCTTTAATCACAAGCCAAACCTTTATCTCTGACGGCGACACCGGCAACAGCCACTCTTTACGCCCTTCCCCAGCCGTCAACATCCTCTCATACGCCCCGTTAACCCACTGAACCCTATTCAAACCGTCGGATATAAACCCTGGACACGTGTCGGCCTCCCACGTCCGTACTCCCAAGCTCTCTCCCTACCATGCAAGCATCCGTCACGCACTCCACCGTAACCCACGACTCAACCACCGTTTTCCTTTCCTTTTGACTCACCACGGCCGTACGATCAGGTTCCTCCGAGGGTCCGATACGATTAATCCAACGGCTGTTCAAGTTCAACTTAAAAAACGAAGGTAGATCTTGGTTATTTTCCTCCGAAACTGCACTGGTTCCATCGTTAATTGAACCAATTGCTTTAGTTTTGTCTGGTAATAAATTCAAAGTGACAATCTTTTCAGTTTTATTTGAAGCTCGTTGATCATGATCTGATGGTGGTGGTGGTGGTGATGGTGGTGGTAGACTTTTCTTTCTCTTAATATGATTCTTTCGAACCCTAACGTACTTTCTTTTAGCTCTTGGCTTACAAAGCAACAGGTTTTTGTTACCAAACTGACCCCCACAGGAATCAGACTCTCCGCTCACCGGTTTCGGAGCGATTGGCCGGAATCTTAGCATTATCTGATTGATGTTCACCGTTTTGTCCTTCGAACCCCAGGTGTATCTTGCAAATTTCCATTTCTCACCACTGTTATTCATCATTTCGCCGCCGGAAGGGGGAAAACACAGATTCTCTTTTCAGTTTTCTCTGCTTTTCTCTTCAAAATCTCCAATCATTTTTCTTTCTTGAAATTTCGGTTTTAGTTTTAAGGTTTTTTTTTATGAGAAGCATAATCATCGCTGCAAGTTGACAGAGAAAGCAACACGTGTTTAGGGCAACTATGAAGAGTGGAGACGTTTGATCTGATAAAATATCAGATGAATCTACTATTTTATTTTTATTATTATTATGATTATTAAGTTTAATATTAAAATAAGGGTCTAAACTATCTATTTTTTTATTGTCTAATTATTTTATGTATTTTAGGTGTCTAAATAATAATTTTTAGATCAAAATAGGTGTTCTGGTTGATCTTAAAAAAGACAAAAAATGATAGTTGGACACCTAAAAGGAATGAGCGGATGTACATTAGAATTTGAGGGTACAATTGAGCATACTTGATTTGTTTGGGTATAAGGTTTTCTATAAGTTCATACATAATTTTTCTTAAGAAATATTAGAATTTATCTCACTTAATTTGTTATGGTACGAGGCCAACAATACTTGTTCTAGTGATATAAAATCTCATATACCTCATACTCCACTCTCACCCTACTATATAAAAATCGTAGCTCTGCTACCGCTAAAAGGGACAAAAAAATTTAAACACCTAAAAAAGGAATTAACTTAGACACTTATTTTGATATTAAGTATTATTATTATTATTATTATTATATTTTAATACCATTAATAGATCTATACATAAATGAACTCACTAAAATATCCTTAAAACAATTTGCGGTGATTTTTTTTAATATTTTTGCATGATTATAAGGTAATATATATTTAAATTTTTAACTTTTCAATGACGTACACATACCGTTTATATATGGTACTTAAACCTAGATCATCTAGATAAAATATATCATCTTTTATTATTGAAACCACTCTACGGTTTCACAATTTGTGGTGATTATTTATGTTCTCTATAAGTAATCTTATAAATTATTAGTGTATGAGATGATGATAATATATCCAATATTAATAAATGAATATATTAACGACGTAAGAAATATAAAACTAATATGATGAAGCATTTCTTCACTTAGATAAAATTATATTCTTAATAATATTTTCTTGAAATTATACCACTCAAAACTGATATTAGTTAGAATTTAATTAATATGATTATGGAATATATTAGACAACAATGGATATAATATACAAAATGATTTATTTATATACATATATAATATTATATCCTTTCAAGTTTCAATCTTAATAGAGTTTCAAAACTTCAAGCAAAGTTAACATTCAAACTAATATATATGAATTATCAAATTCGCAGCTATACTTATATTATAATAGATAAAATCAGCTTCGTTACATAAATCAGTGCTAAGAGATATTTTATATTTTATAATATGAATCATCATAGTTTAATTTTATGATTGTATATATATTAAATTTATTTAATATTTTTAATGTGATTTTATAATTGTATATATTAAATTTTATTTTGAATAAAGTTTATTTTATTTTTTTCGTTCATAACGTTAGGATTCAAACTCTTGTCATTGTTTAAAGGACTTAATACCTTATTTTGTTAAATAGTTGATTGTAGATAATACAAATAATATTATTTAAACCAATACAAGTTTATTTTCTTAATATTCTCATACGATTACATGATACTATCTATTTTTTACTCTTTGCCCTTTGAAAATACTCAAACACCATATAGGCAAGACTGTTCGGACTTAATTCTTTTAGCAATAGCAACATTTTCTTTTTCCCTCAAACCAAATTCCTCATTGAGTTGAGCAAGTATATTTGGACAAGTTAATTATCTTTGTTTTCTCGTCTCCCCCTAAGTAATGGGTTTTAAACCTACTAAAAATACTCTCCTTTTTTTTAGAGTCTCCATGTCTCTTCCCTCTAAGTAATATTATAATTAGATTTAAAAAAATAAAAAAAAATACCCATTGAGTTGAATTTTAGTTGAATTAATACAGCTTAAATTTCATAAAAGTAAAAGAGGAATGTGGGGCCCACTAAAGCCAATCAGAAAAGGCTTTGTGTTGAGCACTGGAGAAAGAAGATGGCCATGTGGATACCGTCTCGAAAACGGATCTTGAATTGAAAAAAATATAACAGAAGAAGCTTTAAAGGGGGGAGGTTCGAGAAAGTGAATACGTGGTCTGGCTTCATTAGCTTTTTAATTTTACTCACCTTTTACATTTATTCTTCATCTACTCGCCTTATTCTTCTTCCACGTTGCACTACAATTAATTACAGTGGCCAATGGCTAACCAAGCTTTGACATGACCATCTTTGAAAATTCATACTCCAATGAGTGTTGATTAGTTTCAATTGTCCTTGTTTAGTTGAAAACAAGATGAGTCATGTGTACGCACCAAATGAGCGCGTGGAAGGATTGGTATAACAAAACGACAGCATGACAGTAAGAAGAAGGACGCGTGGCTGGATGGATTCGATAAGGACGTGGAATCATGAATCTATGAAGTGGAGAGGCATGTAACATCCCGACATACAATTGGATTGATGCCTTTTTCCTGCTTCTCCCACGTGTTTATTTCTTTTTATCTGAATTTACTAACGAAAATTATTTTTACGGACAGTTCTGCTGTGAGGCACTAAAAACCAGCTAAAAACGATATGATAGATTGTAATTCAAAATGTTATTAGTAACTCAATGTTTAATTTTTTTTATCACTTTAGTCATTTTTTTTGTCTAAATAATTACCTAAAATATTATTTTTGTTCAAATTTTACACTTGTTGGACGAAAATCGTTAATCAATTAACGGTCAACATATAAGCCTGATGTAGCATGTCTGCATGGCATAGAGATGACATGACGATGCCACGTGACACTTTGCTGACGTGACATTTCAAAATTTTATTTATTTAATAAAAAATATTTTTTAAATATTTTTTAAATATTATTATATATATTAAATAAAACATCCTAAAATTTTCAAATATTTATAAAACAGTCCCCAAATTCCTAAACCCCCAAAATTCAGCCTATTTTGTCGACGTTGGTCTCGTTACCGGCGACGAAACGAAGCACCCTTCTCTCACCGAATTACCCAAAACACCATTTGTCGTTCGTTCTGTCGTTGTTCATCGTGAATCGTTCAAATGAACCATTTTACGATTTCGTCTTCGTCCGGCGTTTCGCACGATGTCGATCGATTTTCGGTGACGATATGGTGGGGTAAATGATCGTGATAGTTCGGCGACCGATGTGGTGGCGGCGGCAAAATCGACTCAAATCAGAATTTGAGTTTTGGGGAGTTAGGGATTTTGAATTTTGGGGGCTATTTTGTGAGATCTGAAAATTTTAGAGATTTTTTTAAAACTAATTATTTTTTAATTTTATAAAAATTAATTATTTTAACCAATCAGATGATGTCACGTCAGCAAAGTGCTACATGACGTCGCCATGTCATCTCCCTATGCCATGCAGACATACCACGTCAGCCTCAAGCATTATCGTTAGTTGACTAACGGTTTTCATCAAACAAGGGTGAAATTTGAACAAAAATGAAACGTTAGGTGGTTGTTTTGACCAGAAAAAATAATAGAGAGGGGCTAAAGTGACTAAAGGGTCGAACGTTTGGGCTACTTTTGACCTTTTGCCCAAAATTTATAGCAATTTGGGTTGGGCGTGGATAAATTTTAAGTTGCAACATAAAATAGTACTTAAATAATCTAAAATGTTACACGCTTCTAACTTAAAATGTTACATATTTTTATAATATTTTCAGTTGTAACTCATCTGTCATTTTTAGCCTTAAATTTGGATGTCGTTTTTTTAGATTCTTCCTATTTCTACATGCAATTTTTAGTATGTAAAAATACTTAACTGTTTTTAAACTTCATTTGTAAACAGTGACAAAACTTGGTGAGAGAATTTGGGGACACCATAAAACTTAAAAAATGTTTTTTAAATTAAAATTTTTAAAATTTGAAAAGGCTTAACTTGAACTTTTAAAAAGCATGGATGGATATTTTTAAAATTATTCAAAAATTTTAAACTTCTATATGATTCCCCCCTCCTGAAATACTGTGGTAATGGCTATCGTGTTTCAAGCCAAAATCCTTTTATTTCCTCCTGTAATACTAGTTATTGAAATTAAAAAAGAAAAAAAAAAGTGAGACAAAGAATAATATATGTCAAAATAAATTAAAGGCTTAAAATTATTTTTTTGATCTTTTTAAATGCACAAACTATCATTTTCTATTTATTTTAAAGTAAAATTAATGTACATATTTTAACAAAAAAAAATTATAATTTAAAATATTTAAACAGAATAATTTGAGCATTTATTTTCTGCGGTAACGTACTTTCTCTTAGTTCTCTTGCTAGTAACCACCAAGTTCTTGCTATTAAACAGAGAACCACCGGAATACGAGTCTCCAGTCACTGGCTTTGGAGCAATCGGCCGGAATCTGAGCATTACCCGGTTGGTTATCGTCTTATCGTGTGCACCCCCAGAGCACTTTAGCATGCTCCAGTGATCTCCTCCACCCTGCATCTCTAGTTTTTCGAAGAGGAAAAAAGGGAAAAGCCCCAACCAGAACACTCTCTCCGTTTTTATTTTCGAAATTGTTTTACTTCTTTTTTTCACCTTGTGATGATGGTTTACCGGAGAATAATGAAACGATAATCGTAAACGGCAATAGCCGTGGCCAAGATCTAGGGACACACGTGTCGTGATCTCGTTCCACGACACCTGAAACAGTGAAGGCGCTTGATTGGTTGAGTGGGCAGCCTTTTCGAAGCTCCTGATTGGCCCAAAATAAGTTGGCCAAGACTACGTGTCTTAAACTCCGTAAAAATAGGTAGCACGTGTCGGCGAAACGCATAAATGTTTCCCTTAGCTTTATTACTTTTCGTCTTTTTTTGTTTAAATTTTCTGAGTAATTGGGAGATCTCTTTCCAGATTATGTCAACACGTGGTGCATTGTTACTTGTTTACTAAGGAGTAAGTTTAGTGTACTGTCACCATCCAGTATACTCGCAGTGAAGAGCGTGAATGCAACTGTTTCAATTTCCACTAATAATTTGAAAATAAATAAGGGTAGTATTTAATATACGGTTCGTAAAAAATAATTTTATAAATAGTGTTAATATGATTACATGTATTTTTTAAAAAATTTGAAAGTAATAAAAGTTTTCATCATTTAATACTGCTTATGAGTTTATTTTTCATTAATAGTATATTAAATATTAATCTTATTTATTTTCAAATTATTAGTGAAAGAATAAACATTAAACCATTAGCAACTCGTTTAATCTACTCAATATGGAACTAAAATACCATTTTAAAAGGAAAAAAGTGTAAATCTTTAACGAGAGTAGCATATTTATGGAAAATTTAACCCAAATTAATTACAAAAAAGCAATTTACCTTGGTACTCTTTTTTGTACTGAAAATTTTACCTTGGTACCAACTCATTAAACCATGCACCGAGTTATTTAAGCAATGGTGTAAGCACGCGCGGGACTGAGAGTGCGGCTAGATGAGAACTGCTTTGAACTGATGACGGTACGTGAAATGAGTCGTGGATGGTCTGATGTGAGGGAGGATCTTTGGATAGATTTGTGACGTGGAAGAAACCCATTGGATGGAAAATAAGGGAGTTCGATGGGTCCAGGTGTCCCCTAATTTTGCAGCGGTGTCTTGCAATAGAGAAATTATTATATGAATCCGACTCATCACGTCATCTATTGTCTATCTAATAAAATTCTTTCATTTCGGCATAACTTTCAAGTAACTATTTACTTTTTAATGACACGCAGAAAAGATGTGAAGATTCACCTTGAAAAAAAGAATGAGATGAAAAATTATTATTGAATGAGACCATAGATGACGTGATGAGCCAGGCTCATCTAATAAGTTTTCCTTGCAATAACACCATTAGAGTGATTAGAATGTAAAAGGGAACACCCCTATACAATAAAACCTCTATAAATTAATAATATTAGAACCACGTAATTTTATTAATTTAAAGAGATATAAATTAATCGATAAATAGAGATTTTTTCTGATTCAATGAACTTACATTACTTGTCACGAATAAAACATATACATTGTATTGACTAATTGAATGATGTAATGTACAATGTGACTAATTAAATATAATGCACACCCCTAAAAAAGTTCATTGTAGTACGTAGTACTGGTTAAAACTTAATGCAAGTTCATGTATGGTAAGAAAACAACTTTTCAAAATTTTTGTTGGAGTATGAGAACGCAACACTGGAATTCTTGGATGCAGTAAGAAAAATCAGAGATGAAATACAATTAGATTTAAATTTTAACAAGAAGCAAACAACAACAGAATCATAATTACTAAGTTGTCCTAATTATATTTGTAATTTTATAGAATTATTAATTTATAATATTGTAAGGACTATAAATTTATATAAGGATCTTTTAGAAAATTATTATCTTATTAAGCTATCAAAATTATTAGTTTAGACTTTGAGCCTATGTCAAGACCAAAAAAAAATATTATTTTAAAAAATAATTAATTTATCGATTATTAATTTATAAATGTTCTACTGTTTTATTAAAGTTTTTTTTTTCATACATCAACCTCATTTATGGGTTATTTGTTGGATCTGGATCGGCGACATTTGTAGGGGTAACTTGTCTGGTCCATCGAGAAGCAAGAGTCCGCGTTCTCAAAATCCGTTGTGAATTACTTTATATGGTAAAGGGGGAATTTGATGAGATTATGGATTGACACAGGTTGGATCAGTTTTTTGGTAGACCCGAATCTGACTTAAAAATAAATACTTTAAATCTTAATATAATATATCTATAAAAAAGTTTAATTTTAGGTATTTAATTGTAAAAAAAAAAACTAGTTCTAAGGATCTAATTATAAAAAATGTGAAGAGGGGCATTATTGCAAAAAAATCTTAAAATATATGAGAGAAATACACTATTAGTCTCGAATCGAGTCAAATTTTTTCTCTCTAAACTCGAACCCGATCAGACATCGCCTTAATAAAGAGCCAATTCGAACCAGTCTTTTTTACAAAAATATATATATATATATATACTCAATCGAATGGGGTGAAATTCCCATCCCTAGATGAGATCAATGGGCATAAAGTAATGTTTGGGAGCCTATTTGTAACATAGTTCGTGAGATTTTCAATGGAGGATGCCTACATCCTTTCCTCAACAAAACATTGCTCGTTTTGATCTCGAAAGTCATAAATCTGGATTTTTTTTCGCAATTAAAATCTATCATTCTGTGTATTGTGTCACATAAAACTCTAACAAAAGTGGTTGTCAACAGATTCGAGATCGTGTTAAAATTGATTGTGCCTAACAGGCCAGCTTCGTGGCAGGATAAAATATCAAAGATTCGATTGTGCAAGAAGTAATCCACTTGATGAGAAGCAAGAACAATAGAAAATGCTGGTTGACAATCAAGATAGATCTAGAAAAAGTAAAGTCATGTTCGATAAAATTTGTCAATAGATAGTAGGTTCCCTCAAGTCATAAAAAGAGTTATTATGCATTGATGAAACAATGTTTGCAGTGTTAATGGATGCCAATTCGTCTCTCTTTAGATGGTCCTAATTTGTTATGATTTGATATTCTTTTGTGAAATGGAGTGAGGGCCAAGCTCGAAACATGAAAAGTATACTTCAGAAGTTTAATGTCTTTTCTAGTCATAAAGTCAACGATAAACAAACGAAGATGTTTTTTTCAACCAAGTGGACTTTGGAAACTGTAGATTCCGAAAACATGAATGGTTCTAATACCCCTCCCTATACTCATATCCACCTAAAATTTCTATATTCATTACCTACTCAATACCTACGGCGGGTACAATTTTGAAATTCACACCCGCTCACGCGAGTACATTCTCAATACATCCTCACACTCACTACTCAACTGGATACCCACCATCCAACTCATACCCACTCGTCCACTTGTAACTGTCCGTACCCGCCTGACAAGCAACCACTAATATCGAAATATAAAAACAAACCATAAACTTTTGTAAAGAAGAGTAAAAATTCACATACTTTATTGATTGATCATGTGCATATATATATATATAGTACATTTAAACCAATATAAATTTAACTATAGCTAACTAACTATAGCTAATGTAACTAAAGCACATTTACACAGGCATAAATTATACTTTACAACATGATTAATTCAAGCTCGATCATAAACCGTCATTTTTTCAAACTAAATTAATTGAGTTTAAAGTCTACAAACTTAAGGATTAACATATATTTTAAAATAAATCATGATCTTAGTACATAAAACACCATAATAAAAGATATAAGGAAAGTCTACAAACATAAATGGTCCAAAGTTCATATGGTGGTAGTTAGTGGGCAGACGAATGTGGGGCAGATGCGGGCGGATATGATGCGGGTAAGGTCTCAAATCCATCACCTACCTACTACCCACGATGAATATAACTTTTCACATCCACACCTGCTTGCTACCCACCAAACTCATACCCATCCCCGCCCAAACTGGGGTGATTGCAGTGCAAAATCCGCGAAATTGTACCCATCTACCATCCCTATTCCAATTGTAAAAGATGATTTTTTTTATTAATGATCCGAGTTTAAACAACAGAGTCTGCGGTTGTGTATGAGTTTATCCAAATTTGAAACTAAATTAAAATACTATATTATAATTGAATTAAAGTATTAAAAAAAGTAAATGCAAATTCTATTATTACTTTATTTGGGTTATCAAAGAATATATGTTCTAGGCATGTACCTAGGATTGCCTCTACTTAAAAGAAGTAATATGATGGCATTTAACTTAGTGATAATACCTCAATTGGTAAAATACGTTTAAACCGAAGTACATAGAAATATATTTTTAGGGTTATAATAATAACTCAATTTTATTTGTGCTAATAAATAATCATCATCGAAAATTATCAATTCTCTACATTGCGAATATTTGAATTATTTTATTTTGCAATATAATTATTTTGAAAATAAATTTCAAAAAAATATTTTTATAATATAAATACTTTTAGAAAATAAAAAGATAATTTTAATTAAAAATATAAAATATTTTAAAAAAATATTTCATTATAAAAATAAGTATTGTTCAATAAAATAAATTGCATATAACTAAGTACTAAAGTGGTATTTCACTACTATTTTAGTCTAAACAAGATTATTCGAGGTACTTGTGACCAAACACAAATATTTTATGTAAGAAAATAATTTTAATTCAATCTATTGGTTTCGTGTTTGATTTTTAAATAATGTTTTAAAATTATTTTACCTAGAGATTATCTAAAAGTACGAGAAAATATCATTATAATAATATTAAGGGTACTATAGGGTTGGTTTCGATTTGACTGCTATACTTTTAGTTTTGGCAATACGACCACTCAACTATGTAAATAGTCTCCATGTGACCACCTGTCGTTAAAACCTAAAGGAGATAATGACGTGGCAGATAGTAAAAATTTGGTCCTAATTTGAATTTAATAAAAATAAAATTAAAAATTCAATTAGGTAAGTGCATGCCTTAGCCACTGCACCAAGCACAAATTTGTGTTATGAATAACTAACTTTAATATATGATTTATTTGCCTTAGCAAGGTAGCATTTTTAAGCCGTTTAGTCTCCAAATGTACAGATTCAACTTTTTTGCATGCACGTGCTTCTACTACTCGGCTACTAAATTCTTGATCCAAGTTGGCCAACAAATCTACTTCTAATTCTCGGGTATAAATAAACCTACAAATGCACTTCTTCTCCTTCATGCAGCAATCAGGGATATTCAGATACCATGGAATCACTGGTTTTATACTTATTCTGGAATCAAACAATGTCCTAGTGGTTATGCATAGCGCTTAACAGCAAGTAATAAATAACCTTACATCATGATCTAATATGAAAAAATTCCTTTCAAGAAAAATAATATGAAAAATTCCATCATGCTCAGGCAAAAAGCCATCTGTGCTGCCAAATTACTTATGTGTGATGACCTATATGAAAAATAATGCTTTATAACAGTTGAGCAATAAGCAGCACATACCTGCGTCTTTAGTGGGCATCGACAAATTTACTATAAACTCTTCGCATGCCCCAGGCAACAACTTTCTGTAAAGGGAATCTTCTTGCCTAGCTAAACATTTTTTAGTCTAAAATAAAAAAAAATATAAAACAATACTAAAAGTCTCTGGGTGAAACAATGTGCATAAACAGTTTAATGAGAAACTGGTCATTCAAAGTCCAAAGAGATACGGTGTATGCATATATGATAGCGGAGGTTGCTCTGGTTTCCTCTGCATATTCCTCGGCATTCTCGAATGCTTGCATTTACCTTGTAGAATCGGTTAAGGGTATTGTATTGTACAGAATGGACTGTTGGAAAAGAATTTTAGTAGGTCTGATTTTGTTAAAGTAGAGCTTTGCATTGCTTGGGCCTTGGGGATTACTAGAATGATGTATTGTAGCCGACTTCTGCTTCTAGATAAATGAAATGGACTTATCCAAAAGCAAAAAGAGAGACAGTGTACATAGTTCATTATAGGATATCAGGCTCTATAACTTTTCCTAGGGTATACAGACTACTGTATATAGTCATAGAGAGTGCTAGAGTTTGCTTATGAGCAAGTTGTAAACAAGTAGCACATTCTGCACTTTTGGATGAGTGGAATTTTACTGTATATAGTTCATGATGTATCGTTTCGTTAATGGAGACTAAACGTTAAAAAAGTGCTACTTTGTTAACGCAAATAAGACATATATTAAAGTTAGTGATTCATACCACAAATTTGTGCTTGACACAGTGGCTAGGTCACGTACTTGCTTTCAATTCCTACCTTGGCTAGTTTTCTTCATTTCATTTTCCTCATCCAACTAGGTAACACGTGTCACCACTTAATTAAAATTTTAATTTATTTTATTAAATTCAAATTATGACCAAATTGATATAATGTATAAGTAACGATGACCAAATGTATAATTATATAAATTTTTACTAACTGTCACGTCATTCTTTCCGTTATGTTTTAACGGCATGCTGTCATATTGAGACTACTTACATAGTTGAGTGGTTATATTGTCACAATTAAAAGTATAATGGTCAAATCGAGACCAACATCATAGTTGAGTGGTAATTTGAGTAGTTTACCCTAGTATTAATTACCCTTTCAAACCACATGTATTTTTTTTTATTAAATTCACAGCTGGATTAGTATCGAGCTAACTCATGACACTAACTAACTCAATAAACTATATATATAATCATAAAATACCCTTCTAAAAATTAAATATGTCCTAAAAAAATAATTTTAAAGGTTTTGATTTCTTTACAATTTATATATTTTAATTTTGGTAACTTTATAATTTATAAATTTTTATAGATTTTAGAGGGTTTTTTTATGTTTTGTGATTTTTTTTTTACTTTTTCCTCCTTACATTTTTGGTAGGATTAAATGATATTACTTTGTTTGGCAATTAGCAGATAGCTGATAACGAATTACATTAGCTAATAGTTGATTGCATTACTGATTTGACTAGCAGATTGTATTAGATGATTGTATAAAAATGTTTGGTAAAAATTAACTGATAGCCGATAACTGTTTGATTATTTATACAAGCAAAATGACATCTAATGACATGATTCTATTCAATACTTATTTTAATAGTTCATTAGTTATCATTATTTTGTATCTATTAATATTAATTAAATTATGAAAAATATTTTTTAATACAAAATTACTAAGCATATTTGAAAAATCTATATATTAATTTTTTATTTATATAAATAATTTTAATACAATTTAATTAATTGTTAAATTTAAATACAAATTTAAATGTACGAGAGTAAAAAGAAAAAATCACAAAAGTATTAGTTTACAAATGTCACAACGTAAATAGTGAGGATGAAGAATTAAAATAGAAAAGTTTAAATTTAGGTTATTTGGATATTTTTTATAATTGTTAAGGGTAAAAGGGTCTTTATAACTCTTATGTCAAAATATCTAATATCAAAAAGCTCCTATCAACAGGTTTTTTAAAATTAGAGGTTTCACCCCAATCCGCTATTCACCAAACATCCAAATTAGCGAATTTGACCTGTTAAACCTCTAATTTTGGCTCAAACCACTATTTATCAAACAATGCCATTATTTTTATTTATTGTGTCATGCCATTTTAACGATATAACAAACGATTGAGTTCCAAGAAATTACGAAATTATAATTTAAATATTTATTTCATCCAAAGAATAATTTAAGTATCTAACTAAAAAATATAAATTAAGTGCTTATTATTATTTTGACAAAGACTACTTCTACTTCTACCTAGAGGGGGAAGGGGGAGACTCTAGGGGAAGGGATGCTCCTGCTGGATCTTGAACCCAGGACCTAAAGGAAGGGGATGGGAGCATGTGAGCAGCTATGACCAACCGGTTATCAACACTTGCTCAATTAAGTACTCATTATTAAATTAAAATTTATGTAAGAAAACACATTATTAAGACTTTTAAAGATATCATTTTATGGGGTAAACTTTAGAAGAGAAATTATTTGACACACAGTCAAAGTAAACTTTATTTTGTACAAGGAAAAAACTTTGATACACAGGCCGTGTAAACTTTAGTTTACAAGTGCCTTTTAATTGTAGGGGTTAAGGTTTTAGTTTAGGGTTTAAAGTTTAGGGGTTTAGGTTGCATGATTTAGAATTTATGGTTAGTGTTTATAATTTAGTGTATAGGGTTTAAGATTTAGGGTTAGAAATTTAGGACTTGAGTTTTTATAGTGTAAATACACATGCTTGTGTAAAATTAGTTTTACACAGCATGTGTATCAAACTTTTATCCTTTGCACAATCATGTCTATTTTAGAATTTAAGATTTAGTTTAACATTTAGGGGTTTAAAATTTAGAGGTTGTGGTTAAAATTTAAGGTTTAGTGTTTAAGATTTTATGTTAGAGATTTAGATTTTATATTTTATAGTTTAAATAAGACTGCTTGTGTAAAAAATTTACACTTACTAAGATAATAATTATATTTTCATACAATTACACTATGGCATTCACACTCTTAAAAATATATAAAAATAATAATTATTAACTTTCTAACGTGACATTATTTACATAGATGTATTTATTAAATATTTTAAGTCATAATTTGAACTATTCTATGTTATTTTAATTCTGCATATATTGTGAGTAAACATATTTGATCGGTTGATCAAGCTGTTCATCTTTATTCTTTATATTTTCTTAAGTCATAAGTTCTAAACCTGCTAAGAGCGTTCTCCCTTCTTTTTTCTAGTCTCTTATTTCCATCTTCTCGAAGTAGAATCATGATTAAAGGATTTGTCAAAAAAAATTTCATATATTACATGTATGTTATATTCTAGTTACAAACCACATGTTATTTTTCCCATATTCACATGAAAATTTGGGTCTAATCTTTACATATTAATTATGAATTATATATATTGGTGTAAAATCTCCTAAATCTAGTAAATCTTACGAGATTCTGAATATTTTTGGGATCAAGTTAATTTTTTCATTAAAATTTTTTTAATAGTCTAAAGGTGGGATCAAGTTATTTTTTTCATTAATTTTTTTAATAGTCTAAAAGTGATTACAAGATAATATCTGTTTATAAATATTATTAACTCTTTGACAATACGCATACACCGTATAGACAAAACAATTTAAACTCGTATCTCCTAAAATAAACATCATCCGTTTTTTTATTAGAACACTTATTGAGTTCTTTCGTTAAAAAAAATTAAATTTAAAACCTTACTGAGAGGACATTTAAAATCTTACTATTCAATCCAACAAATGTTAGTACGTATTATGAATTATATATTTTAGTTCAATTATTTTCCACCGATAATTATCTATTGATTTGATCACGACATCGCATCGACTAAAATAAAGAAAAACATTGATCATGATTACGAAATGAATGATGAAAACACATTGCAGTCTCAAAATATCTACAAACAAATATTTAAACCTATTAAGATTTATTTTCGTTTTCCTTCGTGTTTCTCAAAATTTTATACTAATTAATTCATATTGTCCCGTGTCACATATTAAATTCAAGACTTATTTAAATAATACTAAGTTACTTACTACATAGATTAACCCGTTAATTTCAACTCTATTAGGGCCGGTTTAATATTACTTTTAGAAAATGCTGTATAAAAGTAATTTTAAAAAGTATTTTTGAATTGTTTGATATTAGAAGTGTTTGGTATTATTGTTAAAGTGCTTTTAAGTAGATAAAATATTTATTTTAAATATTTTTTTAAAATATAAAAAAAAATAATATAAACGAAGATATATAAATAATTTTACTTAAAAATAATTTTAAAAAAATTAAAAGCTAAAAATTTTAATTTTTAAAAATTACTTTTTCACACTAAACTGAAAATATTTTTTACTTGAAAAATTATCTATTTTTCATTACTTCTAGCTTTTTACTTAAGCAAGACAAAACATCGCATAAGATTTACAACGAACCAAAAGCGATCTTTTTTCCTTTTTGAGGAACCACCAAAAGCAGTCTTTCTTACTTTACAATGGGTGGTTTTAGATCAAACTGAAGTAATTAGACTTGTAATTTTAATTGTAAGCTTTTGTATCTTCTAATGGATCCTCTTCACCAGTACCTGTTTACCATTTTCAGCACCCTTGTTTATCTTTTGTGTTGCGTTTACTTTTATCAGTCGTCCAAAAAACGAAGCCGAAGCCGCCGTGCCCCACCACAAGCCGGCGGTGCTTTACCTATCATCGGCCACATGCACCTCCTTGGTAGTCAGCAACTCACCTACAAAACATTAGGTGCCATGGCCGACAAATATGGTCCTGTTTTCTCCATAAGGCTAGGATCAAACAGAGTGCAGGTTGTAAGCAGTAGGGAAATGGCCAAAGAATGTTTCACTGTCCATGATAAAGTCTTTTCCACAAGACCGAACACCGTTGCTTCGAAGCTTCTAACCTATGATTCCGCTATGTTCGGGTTCGCTCCTTATGGGCCGTATTGGCGCGAGATGCGCAAGATTGCTACGGTCGAGCTTCTATCGAGCAACCGGATCGATATGCTCGAACATATACGAGTTTCGGAGGTGAAGACTGCGATAAGGGAATTGTACACCTCATGGCTTGGCAAAGGTAGTGGAGAAACTGGAGTGTTTGTGGATATGAAGCAGTGGTTTGGGGATTTAACTCATAATATTGCTTTGAGAATGGTGGGAGGGAAAAGATACTTCGGACCGAATTGCTGTGAAACCGAGGCTCAAAGATGTAAGAAATTAATGAGAGATTTCTCTGATCTGTTCGGCGTGTTTGTGTTGTCTGATGCGATACCATTTCTCGGGTGGCTGGATTTTAAGGGACACGAAAAGGCCATGAAAAGAACAGCGAAAGAATTGGACCGTTTCGTTGAAGGGTGACTAGAGGAGCATAAACAGAAGAGGCTCATGAGTGGAGTGATAGAAGAAAAATACTAATCAATAATTAGATGGTCTAATGACATGAAACAGTAAATCTATTTAAGTAAAATTAAAAGTATGAATTAAAATAAATTAAATTGAGAGAGTTAACATATAATAAGATTTTGTATTATCTGATTTAAATTAATCTGTAATTGTAATTAAATAAAAAATAGTAAAAAAATGGGAGAATGTGATAATTTAGTAAATTTACACTTTCTGACAGCTTCTGTATAATATTGACCCAAAACTCCGGCTTCATAAAGCAATAGCAATGGCGATTACAAAAATATCCCCACTAAGCTTTCCCCTGTTCATAACATTGACGATTATGTTTCTTCAACCTCTGGTGCCATCAATCATAATCGAAGAAGCAACTGTGCAGGATCTCCAACTTGCTTTTAGGAACAAATCACTCACCTCAAAGCAACTCGTTGAATATTACAGGGATAAAATCTTTATACAAGATCTGTTGCTTAAAGCGGTCATAGAGGTTAACCCTGATGCTATGCTTCAAGCTGATGCCGCCGACAAAGAGCGAGATGCTTTAGCGCCTGGGCAGTCGCTTGGTGACCTGCATGGAATCCCCATTCTGCTCAAGGATAACATCGCAACCAAGGACAAAATGAACACCACGGCCGGTTCACTTGCGCTGCTAAGATCCGTTGTACCTCGAGATGCAGGCGTTGTGTCTAAATTGAGGCAAGCCGGGGCTATAATTCTCGGAAAGGCTAGCATGACTGAATGGGCTAATTTCAGGGGGCAAAGGATGCCCGGTGGCTGGTGTGCTCGGATTGGCCAGGGAAAGGTGAGTTGGGGGGGGGGGGTGGACATCAACATTTTTTTAAATGAATGGTTAATATTCTTTATGTTATGCAGAATCCTTATAATACAAAAGGAGATACATGTGGGTCAAGTAGTGGATCAGCCATATCAGCAGCCGCGAATCTGGCTGCAGTAACACTCGGGACGGAGACCGATGGCTCAATCCTCTGCCCATCTAGCAATCAGGCCGTCGTTGGCTTCAAACCTACTGTTGGTCTCACCAGCCAAGCAGGAGTCATCCCTATCACTCCTAGACAGGACTCGGTCGGGTAATTTGCTAGACAATATGTATTTTGTTACTTATTCACCGGCTACTGCCCTACAATAAGACCATATGCTCTATTGAATTGAAACAGACCCATCTGTAGAACAGTGGCAGACGCAGTATACGTCCTGGATGCCATTGCAGGCCAAGATTCGAATGACGACGCTACTATTGAAGCGTCAAAGTACATTCCAACTGGTGGCTACAAGCAATTTCTAAAGATTGATGGTCTCAAAGGGAAAAGACTGGGGTTACTCAAGGATGTTTTCTTTAATTTCGGTGATGACCCTCATTTGGCTCAAGCTTTCGAGCGTCATTTCTCCACTTTAAGGTATCAATATATATGATAAGTTTCCCATGTTAATTCCATCCGATTTAATTCAATTTCAATATTATTTCCTGCAAAATAAGGCAAAGAGGTGCAGTTTTGGTAGAAGATTTGGATGCATCCAAGTTTAAGGAAGCATATGACGGCATCCAGGAATACGAAATTCTAGCAATGACTGCTGAGTTCAAATTGGCCATAAATTCTTATCTAGAAAAACTTGAGGTATCTTCGGTGCGATCTTTAAAAGATCTGATTGAGTTCAACAACAAAAATTCAGAATTGGTGAGTATTTCCACTTACATTGCTCTTTTTCTTCCCATTTTCCTCGGAATAACTTTTTCCAACCATTCGAAGATATGAAAATTCTCAAAAGAAAATGATTGTACCTGTGTTGTATACGAACTGAAAAACATAGCTTTTATCTGCAATCAACAATTATTGCTGGGGTTCTGGTGGCAATGCAGGAAAAAATCGAGGAATATGACCAAGAGCTTTTCCTTCGTGCCGAAGCTACGAATGGCATTGGCGACGCAGAGAAGAAAGCGATACAAGAATTAGCAAAAAGGTCGACAGATGGTTTGGAGAAGTTAATGACAGATAACAAGCTAGACGCCTTGTTAGCACCATTTGATTATGCTGCGTTTATTCTTGCAACTGGTCAATACCCTGGTATTATTGTTCCGGCCGGATATGATGAAGAAGGGTTGCCGTTCGGCCTTTGTTTCGGAGGATTAAAGGGGTCGGAGCCAACCTTGATTGAGATAGCTTATGACTTCGAGCAAGCTACTAAGATCAGGAGGCCTCCTCCATTCACTCGCTCGAGTTATTAGCGTTGGCTTGGCTTTGTTGAAGCAATAGGGCTATCCATCCATGACCATGTTGAATGGTTCATGTACCCTACATCCATTATGTACTACTCTATTATCTGAATAATGAAGCCCTTCTCTATAGTGGTATCATGTGGTAATTTTTACATTTTAATTAATTTTTAATATTTTTTGTTTTTGAACTTATGTTTTATTTTTTATTATTTGAATATTTGTACATTTTTAATAAGCCATCAAACTTAAAAAAAATCAAATAAGCTTTTCGACTATACAATATTAACACATAGACTATTACATTAATAAGTTGATTGTCACAACAATAAACTTGACAGTTATATTAACACAGTAAATGTTAAATGATAAATTTTATTTGTCAAACAAAAACCATATTTCGACCATGAATAATTTATTTTATATAAAAAAAGTAAAAGATTTTTTTTCCATTAGTAGTTTTGTTTATCGTAATGCACCCAAAAAAATCAAATAAAGGCTTTCGATTTATGAAATAGAAGTAATTATTCTGAACTAATTAATTTTCTCACTTTTTCTTCAATTACATCTTCCCTTGTGTAACACGTTTGAAAACGAAATCCTGATATTTTAGCATGATCTGTGGCCGGAAAATTACATCTCCTTAAACAGGTCCCAGCCCAGCCAGCCACTCCTTGAAGAAAGATAATAGGGATAAAATAATATTTAGCCATTGAATTTGACAACTTTATTCAATTTAGTCCTTGTATTTTTAAATTAAGTTTGATAATATATTCGTACGTGTTTTAAAATTATGTCCTTTTAAACATATTTACGTTCTTGATATTTTTTTTGTCACATCAATGTTAAAACACAAACAAAATCTCCACAATATTAATTAGGTAATTCATAAATTGATGAATAAACTACTATAATTCTTACATTGTCCCAATGCCAAAAAATTGTTAGATTTATTTATTTTTATTCTTTTAATGTTTTATCTGGATGGAGTTTTGCAAGTTAGTTGAATATTGATAGTTAGATTGTGGGATTATATAGGTCAAATTCTACCATTATTCCCTATACCATGTGTAAGTTGTTAATTTAATCCGTATACTATATTTTAGTCGATTTTAATCCATTTACTTTTGAAATTTTAAAATTTTAGTCCCGATTCAACTAATACAAAGACAATATGACTAAATTAAAGGGATAAAAATTATCAAATTAAAGAATACAAACTAAGTATATAACTTATACATGGTATTGAATTTTGATACTAATAGAAATTTTAATCCATGTACGTTTGATTGAATAATCTCTTTAGCTCATATTCTTTTGTAAGTGCTTTAACCTTGAATGTTCAATTTAGGGACAAAATAGTCCCTCCATAGATAAAAAGTGTTGGTTAACTAAATCACTCTAAAATAATGTGAAAAACCTACCTAGCATCATATGCTGGCATGGCAAAATGGCAATTTGATAATTATTTTTTTAAAAAAATATTTTTATATAATTTATTTTCACCATTTTTGTTGAAACTGAACAAACAAAAACTTACAATTGAGGGAAGTCTTTTCCATGGTGACATCTTGAGGAAAATTTTGTCACCAACATCATACTCGATGTGCTTGCGCTTCCGGTCTGCATAAGCTTTCTAACGATCAAAGGTCGCTTGCAATCTTTCCTTGATTATCTGAACCTTCTCCTCGGTTTGTTTGATCAAGTCTAGCCCTACTATCCTTCTCTTATTTAGCTCGGTCCAACACAAAGGTGCTCTATACTTAAGCCCATACAAGGCCTCAAAGGGAGCTATCTTGATGCTTGATTGGAAATTGTTGTTGTATGCAAACTCGACAAGTGGTAGTTGCTCATCCCAACTCTTTTCGAAATTAATGATACAACTCCGGAGCATATCCTCCAAGATCTAGATAACTCGTTCGGACTAACCATCGGTATGAGGATGAAAAGCTGTATTGAAATGCAACTTGGTGTCCAAAGCCTCATGTATCTTCTTCCACAATCTTGCCGTGAAATGCGAATCTCTATTCGATATGATCGATGATGGCACTCCATGCAACCTCACTATCTCTTGGATGTACAATCGCGCCAACCTCTCAAGCGTAAAATCCATATGCACAGGTAAGAAATGAGCAGACTTGGTCAATCGATCCACTATCACCCATATAGCGTCATGCTTTTTTAGGGTCAACGACAAACCCGTCACAAAATCTATGGTTACGCGATCCCACTTTTATTGTGATATGGGCTAAAGCAAGCCATAAAAAACTTGGTGCTTCGGAGCTAAACATCTTGTCACAAACTCGGAAACAACTTTTTTCATACTAGGCCACTAATAAAAAAGACAAAGATCTTGATACATCTTGTTACTACTGTTGCGCGTAATAAGTGCTACGCAATTGTGCAAGTATACACGTCGCAAGTTATAGTATAAAAGATATCGTCTCCACAGGGATTGGTGCCACTTCAAGAATCTAGTCTCTTGCAATCAGTAAAAGTAAAAACACAAGTAAAGGATTATCAAGTTTAACTAATTACTAATCTAGAAAGCAATAAAATAAACTAAAAGATGAATTCAATTGAGAGAGATAGGCTAGGTTATCGTGAGTTGAGGTGTGATAGCCGATTGGATTGTCTTGGTAAAAGAGTGCATGGGCAACTCAGTTGCCGTGGCGACTTGCACAACGGGGTTGCCTTGGCAACTAATTGATGGTTGCTTGGGCGACTAGTTGGGCAACTACTTGCGATCGGGCAGCAACTTCAAGGTTCGGCGGAGCGTTCTTCAATGGTTTCTTCTTATCCCTAAGTCGAAACTCTAGCTACTTGTGCATGCCTTGATAATACATCCTGCGTGAATCAAGGGTGAACAACAACCAATCTTGCGCTCCTCTTAGCCGTTGAAATCCTTAACTTATTCCTAAGCCGGATTAATCTTCACCATCATTGGATTGCATAAAGATCATATTCATTCGTTTCTTGAATCTAACTCTCCCGATATTAGATAAATGGATGAAATCACGAGATCCTCTCCCAATTCACTCGCAAGCAATAATAGGAACCAAGAATGAATAAACCTTGAAATAGAAAAGTGCAAACTCTTATTACCTAAACAAAAACCAATAGTTTCTCACAACCACAAAACACAATAACCATAGCCAAGTAAATTTAGTTCATGGCTAGGTTCCAAAGAAACACAAGATAATTAATCCCTAGCATGAACCCAATCGAACAAAGATGAAGGAAGAGGCTTGTCGAAATCCTCCTTGCCCTTGATGCTTGTCGAAAATTCTCTCCTCTTGCCCTACTTGGACTTGCCGAAATTTCCCTCTTGCTCTCTACTCTTGAATTGTCGAAATCTCCTTGATATTTATAGGGCTAGGCCAAAGTCCTTCTTTGAGGAGGAGTTTGAGTTGGAATTAAATTATCTTTAAAGAATATAATTCTTTATTATAATTTTATTCCTATTAGAACTTCTCCTATCCTCTTGGAATTTAATTCTTCTTTAATCTCTGCATGGCAATCAAATTCCTTTGGGCTTGGACCTTGCTCCATGTCATCTTGGGCTTGTAAAATCATGAATTTCGACATCCATATTGCTTTTGGTCTTTGTCGACAAATGCCATGGCAACTGCCTTGCGCGTCTCCATGCATGCACCGCCCGCAACTAGCTCGGCATATCCTTCATGCATTGCCCTCGCAACTAGCTCGGCATTGCTTTGGCAAGTGATCCTGCACACATACACAAAAACACACCAAAGCAGCATCTATTTCCACAAAAATCACCAAGTTATGTAATCAAGCTCAACAATTGAAGGAATCATGGATTAATGCATGAATAGCTAACTATGCAACTAATATGAGCCTAAGTCTAACAATAATATGAGTAAAAAGGGTAAGAAAAATAGTACTTTTGAACACTTATCACACCCCCAAACTCGAACTATTGCTTGTCCTCAAGCAATGCAAACTCATAATTACCTCGCCAAGACTTCAAATTTTCACAAACTTAGCTTTGAACTTGATTTCAATTCTCTCAACCGGGCACAAAGTATGATTGGCTTTTTATTTTTCAGAAAACGAGGAATTACTCGGAATCAAACTATAATGCTTGTGAGTGTGTGCGAGTTGTGTGCAAGTTGATTTTTCGGATTCTATGCAAACAATAGGTTTTCAAATTACTTTATTGGGTTCTTTTTAACATGTTTTAACTAGAGCCAATTTGGGCACCTCTAGTGTTTCATTTTTAGTTTTCTTAAGTTAATTTAATAGACTAGAGCCGGTTTTTGGGCACCTCTAGTTAACCGAAAAATTTTAACGCCTCCTAGAGCCAGTTTGGGCACCTCTAGTGATCAATTTTTAGCACATGCTAGAGCCAATTTCGGGCACCTCTAGCATTCATCCAATTTTTATTCTAATCCCCAATTAGTTAATTATCAACCTAAGTTTACTAGAACTCCTTAAATCAATCAAACCACAACAAAGTTTTCATCAAATTTAGCATCATAGTAAAATTCTAAGTTTTTCATGGTTATCCTAGAATAAAAATTCTATCAATTAAGTGCATTGGTAAAGTCATCATTGAATATTCATCAAATCTAAGCAATTCTTGTTCCAATTAAAGGCATGGCAAGCAATTTATGTATCCTAAATGTAATGCTTAAGATTAATGTAACTAAACATGGTAATTACTAATAACAATCCCCCCCAAACTCGAGTGAGGCATTGTCCTCAATGCATGCATAATAATAACGAAAAATAACAATAAAAATAAAAATGCATACGAGGACTTACTCCGAGAGTTCGTCATCGTAGATGATTAGTTTCCTTCTAGTTGGCGTCTTGACTTTCTTGCTTGAACGCGATGGTTGTTTTCTTGTTGCGGTGGTGGAATCGATCCTCGTGCGGGGTTGTCCTCATCATCCTCTTCATCAATGTCAATGGCTTTTCGTTTGGAGGATTCAATTGGTGCGGTCTTTATTGGTTCAATGGAGGACTCGTCCGAATCTGAAAAATCGAAAATGATTCCGTAGGAGTTGATTCGATTATAGGTGCTTTACCTTTGGCTTTTTCAGTGGTTGCCGGGCATTGTCGAGTTGGTTGCCGTGGCGTCGGCTTCCTTGGTTGCCGTGGCAAGGATATCGGTGGGAAATATTGGGAACGACACATGGTTGTCCGGTACTTTTCTAGGATGACTTGGGTGATGGCATTGTTGTGCTCCTTCATGTACCGCATGAACATTAGTTGCCGATCTTCAATTTGCCTTAGGCGGCTTTCCAATGGGTGCAAAAGTGCTTCAAAGTGTCCCGGGATTAATGGCCGAGTTGCCTGGCGTTAGGTGCTTGGGCATTAGGGATTTCCGCGGCGGCAAGAGTTGCCGTGGCAATGGAGGCCTTGAAGAATCTCCCGGTGCCTCTCCCATTAGCTTCCGGATTAGTGTTTGATTCCAACCAGACTTGGGTAGGGCCTTTTCATCGGTGGACTCACTCGGGACATGCATCTCCTTGCAAAGATTGGAAATTAAGCAAGGGAAGAAAAGATAACCCTTATCTTTTGAGCTGCATACAAAAATCTCATCGCAAATAATTTTTCCAATGTTAATGATGCGATTATGCAAAATAGAATGTATGAGCAAAAGACGTGGTATGTCAACGGTAGTATTGTGTGTGGAGGGCATTAAAGAAGTTTTAACAAACTTATTCCATAGTTTTGCCTCGGGTTTAAGCCGAAGGCGATTTACCGTGCCCTTGTATTTACCGTCGTTCCAATGAGTTCCCGGTTGAGTGAGTTCTTGAAGCACCTTGTCGAGTTGCTTGGGATTGATTTGGTCAACGAAGGCTTGATGTTCGTCCTTCTCAATGTAAAGTCCGTAAAAGGTGTTGATGCTTTCGGGACTTATAAGTATGGCCTTGTCACGAACAAAAACATAAGGATTATCCGGGTTAGGTGAGTGGGCATAGAATTCTCTTACCCATGAGATGTTACCCGGTTCCGGTTGATGGCAAAAGATTTGCCACTTTTGATGTGCAATCCTTTTGAAGATGAATGGTTCAAGGCCGAAATCTTGAGATCTGGAGTATTCAAAGCCTTGTTCTTCATGAATCTTCCGGCTTTCAAACTTTGATTGAAATCTTTCTTGAACCACGGTGTAGCAAACTTCTTGTATCTTGGTTCTTTGGAGGAACTTGGATGAACTAAAAGTTTAATCTTGGATGCCATGTATGATCTTGGTTGTGAGTAAAAACAAAGAAAAGAAAAGAAACTAAAAAGTTGCAAGATAGAAAGTAGGAATAGGTTAAGGGTGATGGGTTTTATAGAAAAGATAGGTGGGTGGGATTAGGGAAATCGACAATTGGGTTAGGGTTTGGTAGGAATTTTTAGACAAAAGGGTTTTGGTTAGGATGAATTGGAGGCTTTATATAAGCCTTAGATTCAGCCCATTAGTTTCCTTGTTGAAGATGTTTTCCTACTTGGTTTAGAATTCCTTCTTTCTCTTGAACTTCCTTTCCTACAATTCAAAAACCAATCAAATAAGGATTAAAATTAAAGATAAACTAATAAAGAAAATAAATAAAGATGTGTAATAGGATTCTTAGACTTGAATAAAAAAAATCTATCCTAAAACTACTAATAATCGGCAAAATAATAAAATAATAAAAAATAATAATCGGAAAAAAATGAAAAATAAATAATTAAATAATCGACAAAAACAAAAATAAAAATAAAAATAAATAAAAATAAAAATAACAAAGGGAGAGCATGCTCATGCATCTCCTAAATTGACCACTTCCTTGTTACGTTCCACATGGGCACCATTGTAGTGCTTCAATCTTTGTCCATTAACTTTGAATTCATGGTTGTCAGAGATGGACTTGATTATCACGGCGCCATGGGAGAATGGTTTGACGACTTCAAATGGTCCCGACCATCTTGATTTCAGCTTTCCCGGGAAAAGTTTTAGCCGAGAATTGAATAGGAGAACTAGTTGCCTGGCGTGAATTGCCGTGGGCAATAGTTTCTTGTCATGCCATCGCTTTGTTTTCTCCTTGTAGATTCGTGCATTGTTATAGGCGAGTGCACGAAAATTCTTCTATCTCATTGAGATCCATCAAGCGCTTTTGTCCGGCACTTTCCCAATCCATATTCACGGTCTTGATTGCCCAAGACGCGCTTGTGTGCTCGATTTCCACGGTAGATGACATGTTTTACCATAGACAAGTCGGAAGGGGACATACCTAAGTGTTTTGAATGCGGTCGATATGCCCAAAGTCGTCATCTAGTCTTAATGACCAATCCTTCCTTGAGGATTTACAACTTTCTCGAGTATTCCTTCAACTCTCGGTTGGAGATTTACTGCTTGCCCATTGGTTTGTGGGTGATATGCGTGGCGATCTTGTGTGATATGCCGAGCGTTGCAACATCTTGGCAATTAGTCTGTTGTCAAAATGCTTGCCCCGTCGCTGATAATTGCTCTCGGCATCCCAAACCGTGTAAATATGTTTTTCTGCGAGGAATCGTTGCGGTCTTGGAATCGTCGTTGGGAACTACAACTGCCTCTACCCATTTAGACACATAGTCGACGGCGAGTAAGATGTAGAGGTTGCGAATGAAGATGGAAAAGGTCCCATAAAATCGATCCCCCATACATCGAACAGTTCCACCTCGATGATGTTCTGGAGTGGCATCTCATGTCGCCTAGAGATATTGCCCGTCCTCTGGCAACGATCACATTGCTTGTAAAAGTCTTGGGCATCTTTGTACAATGTTGGCCAATACAAACCGGATTGCAAGACTTTGGCCGCGGTACGAGTTCCTCCAAAATGTCCTCCATAGGGTGAAGAATGGCATTGCGGAGTACATTCTTTGCTCTTCTTCAGGGACACATCGGCGTATAACCTGATCTGCACATTGTTTAAACAAAAGAGGCTCGTCCCAAAAGTAATGCTTAGCATTATGGCGGAACCGCTTCTTCCCTTGGTGAGTAATGCCATACGGAAAAATACCACAAACAAGGAAGTTAACTAAATCTGCGTGCGGGTATTATTGCGGGGCATGTCTTTGCCGTAGTGTCTGCTCCCAAAAATTGCCGAGGCGTGCTCGTCAAAGACTAGCTGCGGCGGCGTCGAGTTGCCGATCGTGTGCTTCCATGGTTGCCGAGTCGTCATGGGCTGTCGAGGCGTCAAGGGTTGCCGAGGCGATTAGAATTTGTTCATCCGGAATGCATCGCATATCTCTAGATCCGCGTCCTCTTCCTATTGCGTTCCAAACGTGATAAGTGATCGGCCACTTGATTTTCTGTTCCTTTCATGTCCTTAATTTCAATATCAAATTCTTGTAAAAGTAATATCCAACGAATCAAACGAGGTTTAGCATCCTTTTTAGCAAATAAGTATTTGATTGCCGAATGGTCCGTATGAACAATTACCTTTGTACCAATTAAATAGGATCGGAACTTGTCAAATGCGAAAACTACAGCTAGTAACTCTTTCTCCGTTGTTGTGTAATTCACTTGAGCATCGTTAAGAGTTTTACTAGCGTAGTATATCACATGGAAGGTCTTACACATGCGTTGGCCTAGGACTTGCTCCTACCTACGAAATCACTTGCATCACACATGAGCTCAAAAGGTAGCGTCAATCTGGTGGAACAACAATGGGTGCCGAGGCAAGCTTTTTCTTTAGGGTTTCAAATGCTTGAGTGCAAGAATCATCAAAATCGAAGACTTTATCCTGTTCAAGCCAGATTACACAAAGGTTGATTTTAGAAAAGTTATGAATGAACCTCCTGTAAAAACTGCATGTCCGAGAAAACTTGAATTCCTTTAACCGAATTTGGTGGGGTAATCTCTCGATCACGTCCACCTTGGCTTTGTCTACTTCAATTCCCTTGGATGAAATCTTATGGCGAGCACTATTCCTTCATCTACCATAAAGTGGCATTTCTCCCAATTGAGGACTAAATCCGTTTCTTCGCATCTTGCCAACACCTCTCTAAATTGCCGAGACAAATGGTCGAAGTCATTACCAAAAACGAAAAATCATCCATGAAGATCTCAAGGAAGTCTTCGACCATGTCCAAAAGAGCGCCATCATGCATCTTTGGAAGGTTGCGGGGCGTTACACAAATCCGAACGGCATCCTTCGGAAGGCATAAGTACCGTAGGGGCATGTGAAGGTTGTCTTTTCTTGATCTTACAGTGCTATGGCAATCTGATTGTAACACGAATAACCATCAAGAAAACAAGAAAAGGGTTTACCCAAGACGGTCAAGCATTTGATCAATAAAGGGTAATGGGAAGTGATCTTTCCTAGTGGCTTTGTTTAGCTTTCGATAGTCCATACAAACCCTCCAACCGGTCACACCTGGTTGGGATAAGTTCATTATTTTCATTGCTTACCACTGTTATACCTCCCTTTTTCGGCACACATTGTACGGACTTACCCACGCATACTATCGGAGATAGGGTATATAATGCCGGCGTCAAGCCACTTGATGATTTCTTTCATTACAACCCCTTTCATGGCATGATTCAGTCTCCTCTCGGGCCTCAATTGAAGGTTTGTGATCATCTTCCAACAAGATCTTGTGCATGCACACCGCCGGCTAATTCCCTTCAAGTCGGCAATTGTCCACCCTATTGTCTTTTTATGTAGCTTCAACATGTTGATCAACTTCTTTTCTGCTCAGGCTGTAACTTAGAGGAAATAATTACGGGTAATGTATTATCGATCCCTAAGTATACATATTTGATTGCTCGCAATTGTTTCAACTCAAGAATTGGTGGATTTTCGATAGAGGGTTTTTCGATCTTACCTTCCTTACCCGAGTAGTCCAGGTGGTTCAAAGTATGTACCGGGTCGATTGACTAGCCAATTTGCCTCTTCTCGGTTGTTCCTCATCGACCGGCTCTTCATACTCCTCGGGTTCCTCTTGATCGGCAATGTAGTTACCGAGGCAACTAAATTCCTCATCGGTTAAACTCTGCCGTGGCATGAAGTAGTTGGCATTCTTCGGATCATCGGCATGCCTTAGTGTTTGGAACACATTTAGTTTTACTCCGCTGGTCATTCACCCTCATTGTGAGTTCTCCCTTTTCAACATCAATCAAAGTTCTCCCCATCGCGCTAGGAATGGTCTTCCGAGAATGATAGGCGCATGCTCATCTCGCTTCACAATCTAAAACAATAAAGTCAGCGGAAAAATAAATTTATCAACTTTTACCAAGATGTCCTCGATTTTTCCTCCTGGATGCACATAGGATCTGTCGGCTAGCTGTAGCATAACTGTTGTAGGTCTTGCCTTCCCGATTCCTAGTTTACGGAAAAACCGATTTAGGCATCAAGTTTATGCTAGCCCCTAGGTCGCATAGTGCTTTCCCGACATAGTGATTTCCAATAGAACAGGTATTGTGAAACTTCCGGGATCCTTCAACCAGGCGGCATACGATTGTGCAACATTGCCATGCATCCCTCTGTTGCGGCAATTGTTTCAAACTCTCCTAGCCTTGTTCTCTTGGACACAATGTCTTTAAGAAACTTGGCATAGTTTGGCATTTGTTCAATTGCTTCCACCAATGGCAAGTTGATGTGGACTTGCTTTAGGATATCAAGAAACTTCTTGAATTGGTATTCTTGCTTTTGTCGCTTCAACCTTTGTGGGAATGGTGGTGGAAGTCGGATATCTTCGATCTTTTCATTGGTTTGAAACCTGATTGACGGCATTACGAGGACATCCGGAGTTGCCGATGTGTTACCAATCGGGGTTGCCGCGGCGTGCTTATCGCAAGTTACCGAAGCGTCATCGGTTGCCGATGATGCATGCTTATTGCCGGTTGCCGCAGCAATTCTTGGTTTCAAGATCCCGAGACTTTGCCGCTAGGTTCGTCTTGCTCTTTTGTGGAGTTTTGTTTGTGGCCCGGGTTTGAACCTCTCTAAGTTGTTGGCCACTTCGGTGGTGATTGCCTTACATTGCTCATGGCGGTTCCTCTTTGCGACTTGATGTCGCTAGGTAAACCTCCTTGTGGTCTAGTGTTGATTTTGAGCAAATTGTCCGACTTGATTTTCCAATGATTTGATTGCCGCCTCTTGGTTTTGCAATCTCATCTCGATCTGTTAATAAAAGCATCATTCTTTTTGAAATTACTATTCTCAGCCATATAAGATTCAGTTTTCATCATAAAAGCATTTAGAGAATTTTCCAAAGAACTAGATGTTGTCGGTTGTTCTTCTGGCATCATTGTGTCGTGGCATATTTTGTTTGGAATCCCGATGCTTGTGCATTCTGATTGTTCTGGTTTAGAGCATTGTTGGGATTACTCCATGAAAAATTTGGGTGCTTCTTCCAAGCTGGATTGTATGTATTTGACATCATGTTGTTGCCCCGATTGTAATTCCCCACATAGAAGCTAGATTCCGGATTCTGCATACATTCAGAAGAATTATGGTTATCGCCACATAACTCACAAAAAAGAATCCATTACCTTGACTTCATGTGTGTTGTTTGGTTTTTGCATGTTCTGGACCATCTTGGTTAAAGCGGCCAATTGTGCGAAATTGAATCGATGATCCTAGTTCATGTATTGTGGCTTGGCGTCTAACTCCTCCTCTTCTTCGGTAGATGGGAATTGATAATCATTCTTGGCCAGCTGTTTAAGATTTGCATTGCTTCTTCCGGTGACTTATCTAGGAGTATGCCGTTTGCCGAGGCGTCTAGCATCATCCTTGTTGGTGTATTCACGGCATTGTAAAACATTGTCACTTGAGTCCACACCGGAATCCGTGTAGAGGTCATTTGTGTAGAAGTTCTCTATATCGCTCCCAAGCCTCGTACATGGATTCATCATCTACTGCGAAAAGAAGTAATGTCGTTCTGAAGCTTATCGATTAAATTTGTAGGATTAAATCTAGCAAGGAAATCATGACAAAGATCAGTCAAGATGCTATGGATCCGGCGGGAATGCTATTTAGCCATGCTTTCGCCCTATCCCTCGGTGAATAGGGAATAATCTTAATCGTAAGACATCGGGGTGACTCAGTGTATCTTGAGCGAGTTGCAAATCTCGATGAAAGATTTGGATGTTGTCGTGCATCTTGATTCTTTGAGCCGCCAAATTGACCTATTGTGTTGATCATATTAAACATTACGGTTTCAACTCAAAGTGGTCGGCTTCAATTTCGGTGCGACAACTCACAGGTTAAGTCCATCAAGATCTTCTTCAAGATAGTCTCGAATAGTTACATTTTTCGTGCAAGAATCACTCCTCCTCCTGCTCGAACATCTTGATTAATATTGCCGTCTTGATTTGCCATTGCTTCTCTTATCCTTCGTCTAAGTCTTTGTAAGGTTCGTTCGATTTACGGATCAAAGGATATTACAGTGAAGTCGGTCTACCACAGTCATATACCAATGCAAAACCAAAGTTTGTTAGCCCTTTGAATTTTAAACAAGAAAAATAAAAGAAAGTGCAAGAAAATAAAAACAAAGTCGCTATTGCCAATCCCGACAGCAGCGCCAAAAAAACTTGTTGCGTAATAAGTGCTACATAATTGTGCAAGTATACACGTCATAAGTTATAGTATAAAAGATATCGTCTCCACGAGGATTGGTGCCACTTCAAGAATCTAGTCTCTTGCCTTGTAAAAAGTAAAAACACAAGTAAAGGATTATCGAAGTTTAACTAATTACTAATCTAGAAAGCAATAAAATAAAATAAAAGATGAATTCAATTGAGAGAGATAGGCTAGGTTATCGTGAGTTGAGGTGTGATAGCGATTGGATTGTCTTGGTAAAAGAGTGCATGGGCAACTCGATTGCCGTGGCGACTTACTGTGGGGTTGCCTTGGCAACTAATTGATGGTTGCTTGGGCGACTAGTTGGGCAACTACTTGGCGTGGGCAGCAACTTCAAGGTTCGGCGGAGCGTTCTTCAATGGTTTCTTCTTATCCTAAGTCGAAACTCTAGCTACTTGTGCATGCCTTGATAATACATCCTGCGTGAATCAAGGGTGAACAACAACCAATCTTGCGCTCCTCTTAGCCGTTGAAATCCTTAACTTATTCCTAAGCGGATTAATCTTCACCATCATTGGATTGCATAAAGATCATATTCATTCGTTTCTTGAATCTAACTCTCCCGATATTAGATAAATGGATGAAATCACGAGATCCTCTCCCAATTCACTCATAAACAATAATAGGAACCAAGAATGAATAAACCTTGAAATAGAAAAGTGCAAACTCTTATTACCTAAACAAAAACCAATAGTTTCTCACAACCACAAAACACAATAACCATAGCCAAGTAAATTTAGTTCATGGCTAGGTTCCAAAGAAAAACACAAGATAATTAATCCCTAGCATGAACCCAATCAACAAAGATGAAGGAAGAGGCTTGTCGAAATCCTCCTTGCCCTTGATGCTTGTCGAAAATTCTCTCCTCTTGCCCTACTTGGACTTGCCAAAATTTCCCTCTTGCTCTCTACTCTTGAATTGTCGAAATCTCCTTGATATTTATAGGGCTAGGCCAAAGTCCTTCTTTGAGGAGGAGTTTGAGTTGGAATTAAATTATCTTTAAAGAATATAATTCTTTATTATAATTTTATTCCTATTAGAACTTCTCCTATCCTCTTGGAATTTAATTCTTCTTTAATCTCTGCATGGCAATCAAATTCCTTTGGGCTTGGACCTTGCTCCATGTCATCTTGGGCTTGTAAAATCATGAATTTCGACATCCATATTGCTTTTGGTCTTTGTCGACAAATGCCATGGCAACTGGCTCAGCGTCTCCTTCATGCACTGCCACGGCAACTAGCTCGGCATATCCTTCATGCATTGCCACGGCAACTAGCTCGGCATTGCTTTGGCAAGTGATCCTGCACATACATACAAAAAACACACCAAAGCAGCATCTATTTCCACAAAAATCACCAAGTTATGTAATCAAGCTCAACAATTGAAGGAATCATGGATTAATGCATGAATAGCTAACTATGCAACGGAGTTGTGTGCAAGTTGATTTTTCGGATTCTATGCAAACAATAGGTTTTCAAATTACTTTATTGGGTTCTTTTTAACATGTTTTAACTAGAGCCAATTTGGGCACCTCTAGTGTTTCATTTTTAGTTTTCTTAAGTTAATTTAATAGACTAGAGCCGGTTTGGGCACCTCTAGTTAACCGAAAAATTTTAACGCCTCCTAGAGCCGATTTGGGGCACCTCTAGTGATCAATTTTTTAGCACATGCTAGAGCCAATTTCGGGCACCTCTAGCATTCATCCAATTTTTATTCTAATCCCCAATTAGTTAATTATCAACCTAAGTTTACTAGAACTCCTTAAATCAATCAAACCACAACAGTGTTTCATCAAATTTAGCATCATAGTAAAATTCTAAGTTTTTCATGGTTATCCTAGAATAAAAATTCTATCAATTAAGTGCATTGGTAAAGTCATCATTGAATATTCATCAAATCTAAGCAATTCTTGTTCCAATTAAAGGCATGGCAAGCAATTTATGTATCCTAAATGTAATGCTTAAGATTAATGTAACTAAACATGGTAATTACTAATAACAATCCCCCCCAAACTCGAGTGAGGCATTGTCCTCAATGCATGCATAATAATAACGAAAAATAACAATAAAAATAAAAATGCATACGAGGACTTACTCCGAGAGTTCGTCATCGTAGATGATTAGTTTCCTTCTAGTTGGCGTCTTGACTTTCTTGCTTGAACGCGATGGTTGTTTTCTTGTTGCGGTGGTGGAATCGATCCTCGTGCTGGGGTTGTCCTCATCATCCTCTTCATCAATGTCAATGGCTTTTCGTTTGGAGGATTCAATTGGTGCGGTCTTTATTGGTTCAATGGAGGACTCGTCCGAATCTGAAAAATCAGAAAATGATTCCGTAGGAGTTGATTCAGACATAGGTGCTTTACCTTTGGCTTTTTCAGTGGTTGCCGGGGCATTGTCAGAGTTGGTTGCCGTGGCGTCAGCTTCCTTGGTTGCCGTGGCAAGGATATCGGTGGGAAATATTGGGAACGACACATGGTTGTCCGGGTACTTTTCTAGGATGACTTGGGTGATGGCATTGTTGTGCTCCTTCATGTACCGCATGAACATTAGTTGCCGATCTTCAATTTGCCTTAGGCGGCTTTCCAATGGGTGCAAAAGTGCTTCAAAGTGTCCCGGATTAATGGCCGAGTTGCCACCCGCGTTAGGTGCTTGGGCATTAGGGATTTCCGCGGCGGCAAGAGTTGCCGTGGCAATTGGAGGCCTTGAAGAATCTCCCGGTGCCTCTCCCATTAGCTTCCGGATTAGTGTTTGATTCCAACCAGACTTGGGTAGGGCCTTTTCATCGGTGGACTCACTCGGGACATGCATCTCCTTGCAAAGATTGGAAATTAAGCAAGGGAAGAAAAGATAACCCTTATCTTTTGAGCTGCATACAAAAAATCTCATCGCAAATAATTTTTCCAATGTTAATGATGCGATTATGCAAAATAGAATGTATGAGCAAAAGACGTGGTATGTCAACGGTAGTATTGTGTGTGGAGGGCATTAAAGAAGTTTTAACAAACTTATTCCATAGTTTTGCCTCGGGTTTAAGCCGAAGGCGATTTACCGTGCCCTTGTATTTACCGTCGTTCCAATGAGTTCCCGGTTGAGTGAGTTCTTGAAGCACCTTGTCGAGTTGCTTGGGATTGATTTGGTCAACGAAGGCTTGATGTTCGCCCTTCTCAATGTAAAGTCCGTAAAAGGTGTTGATGCTTTCGGGACTTATAAGTATGGCCTTGTCACGAACAAAAACATAAGGATTATCCGGGTTAGGTGAGTGGGCATAGAATTCTCTTACCCATGAGATGTTACCCGGTTCGGTTGATGGCAAAAGATTTGCCACTTTTGATGTGCAATCCTTTTGAAGATGAATGGTTCAAGGCGAAATCTTGAGATCCGGAGTATTCAAAGCCTTGTTCTTCATGAATCTTCCGGCTTTCAAACTTTGATTGAAATCTTTCTTGAACCGCCGGTGTAGCAAACTTCTTGTATCTTGGTTCTTTGGAGGAACTTGGATGAACTAAAAGTTTAATCTTGGATGCCATGTATGATCTTGGTTGTGAGTAAAAACAAAGAAAAGAAAAGAAACTAAAAAGTTGCAAGATAGAAAGTAGGAATAGGTTAAGGGTGATGGGTTTTATAGAAAAGATAGGTGGGTGGGATTAGGGAAATCGACAATTGGGTTAGGGTTTGGTAGGAATTTTTGACAAAAGGTTTTGGTTAGGATGAATTGGAGGCTTTATATAAGCCTTAGATTCAGCCCATTAGTTTCCTTGTTGAAGATGTTTTCCTACTTGGTTTAGAATTCCTTCTTTCTCTTGAACTTCCTTTCCTACAATTCAAAAACCAATCAAATAAGGATTAAAATTAAAGATAAACTAATAAAGAAAATAAATAAAGATGTGTAATAGGATTCTTAGACTTGAATAAAAAAAATCTATCCTAAAACTACTAATAATCGGCAAAATAATAAAATAATAAAAAATAATAATCGGAAAAAAAAATGAAAAATAAATAATTAAATAATCGACAAAAACAAAAATAAAAATAAAAATAAATAAAAATAAAAATAACAAAGGGGAGAGCATGCTCATGCATCTCCTAAATTGACCACTTCCTTGTTACGTTCCACATGGGCACCATTGTAGTGCTTCAATCTTTGTCCATTAACTTTGAATTCATGGTTGTCAGAGATGGACTTGATTATCACGGCGCCATGGGAGAATGGTTTGACGACTTCAAATGGTCCCGACCATCTTGATTTCAGCTTTCCCGGGAAAAGTTTTAGCCGAGAATTGAATAGGAGAACTAGTTGCCCTGGCGTGAATTGCCGTGGCAATAGTTTCTTGTCATGCCATCGCTTTGTTTTCTCCTTGTAGATTCGTGCATTGTTATAGGCGAGTGCACGAAATTCTTCTATCTCATTGAGATCCATCAAGCGCTTTTGTCCGCACTTTCCCAATCCATATTCACGGTCTTGATTGCCCAAAGACGCTTGTGCTCGATTTCCACCGTAGATGACATGTTTTACCATAGACAAGTCGGAAGGGGACATACCTAAGGGTGTTTTGAATGCGGTGCGATATGCCCAAAGTCGTCATCTAGTCTTAATGACCAATCCTTCCTTGAGGATTTACAACTTTCTCGAGTATTCCCTTCAACTCTCGGTTGGAGATTTCGCTTGCCCATTGGTTTGTGGGTGATATGCCGTGACGATCTTGTGTGATATGCGAAGCGTTGCAACATCTTGGCAATTAGTCTTGTCAAAATGCTTGCCCCGTCGCTGATAATTGCTCTCGGCATCCCAAACCGTGTAAATATGTTTTTCTGCAGGAATCGTTGCACGGTCTTGGAATCGTCGTTGGGAACTACAGCTGCCTCTACCCATTTAGACACATAGTCGACGGCGAGTAAGATGTAGAGGTTGCCGAATGAAGATGGAAAAGGTCCCATAAAATCGATCCCCCATACATCGAACAGTTCCACCTCGATGATGTTCTGGAGTGGCATCTCATGTCGCCTAGAGATATTGCCCGTCCTCTGGCAACGATCACATTGCTTGTAAAAGTCTTGGGCATCTTTGTACAATGTTGGCCAATACAAACCGGATTGCAAGACTTTGGCCGCGGTACGAGTTCCTCCAAAATGTCCTCCATAGGGTGAAGAATGGCATTGCCGGAGTACATTCTGTTGCTCTTCTTCAGGGACACATCGGCGTATAACCTGATCTGCACATTGTTTAAACAAAAGAGGCTCGTCCCAAAAGTAATGCTTAGCATTATGGCGGAACCGCTTCTTCCCTTGGTGAGTAATGCCATACGGAAAAATACCACAAACAAGGAAGTTAACTAAATCTGCGTGCGGGTATTGCCGGGGCATGTCTTTGCCGTAGTGTTCGCTCCCAAAATTGCCGAGGCGTGCTTTCGCCAAAGACTATCTGCGGCGGCCGAGAGTTGCCGATCGTGTGCTTCCATGGTTGCCGAGGCGTCATGGGCTGTCGAGGCGTCAAGGGTTGCCGAGGCGATTAGAATTTGTTCATCCGGGAATGCATCGCATATCTCTAGATCCGCGTCCTCTTCCCTATTACGTTCCAAACGTGATAAGTGATCGGCCACTTGATTTTCTGTTCCTTTCCTGTCCTTAATTTCAATATCAAATTCTTGTAAAAGTAATATCCAACGAATCAAACGAGGTTTAGCATCCTTTTTAGCAAATAAGTATTTGATTGCCGAATGGTCCGTATGAACAATTACCTTTGTACCAATTAAATAGGATCGGAACTTGTCAAATGCGAAAACTACAGCTAGTAACTCTTTCTCCGTTGTTGTGTAATTCACTTGAGCATCGTTAAGAGTTTTACTAGCGTAGTATATCACATGGAAGGTCTTACTCGCGGCGTTGGCCTAGGACTGCTCCTACCGCAAATCACTTGCATCACACATGAGCTCAAAAGGTAGCGTCCAAACTGTGGAACAACAATGGGTGCCGAGGCAAGCTTTTTCTTTAGGGTTTCAAATGCTTGAGTGCAAGAATCATCAAAATCAAGACTTTATCCTGTTCAAGCAGATTACACAAAGGTTGATTTTAGAAAAGTTATGAATGAACCTCCCAGAAAAACCTCGCATGTCCGAGAAAACTTCAATTCCTTTAACCGAATTTGGTGGGGTAATCTCTCGATCACGTCCACCTTGGCTTTGTCTACTTCAATTCCCTTGGATGAAATCTTATGGCCGAGCACTATTCCTTCATCTACCATAAAGTGGCATTTCTCCCAATTGAGGACTAAATCCGTTTCTTCGCATCTTGCCAACACCCTCTCTAAATTGCCGAGACAGCCGTCCGGTCATTACCAAAACTGAAAAATCATCCATGAAGATCTCAAGGAAGTCTTCGACCATGTCTGAAAAGAGCGCCATCATGCATCTTTGGAAGGTTGCCGTATGTTACACAATCCGACGGGCATCCTTCTAAGGCATAAGTACCGTAGGGGCATGTGAAGGTTGTCTTTTCTTGATCTTCCGGTGCTATGGCAATCTGATTGTAACCAATAACCATCAAGAAAACAAGAAAAGGGTTTACCCGCAAGACGGTCAAGCATTTGATCAATAAAGGGTAATGGGAAGTGATCTTTCCTAGTGGCTTTGTTTAGCTTTCGATAGTCCATACAAACCCTCCAACCGGTCACACCTGGTTGGGATAAGTTCATTATTTTCATTGCTTACCACTGTTATACCTCCCTTTTTCGCACACATTGTACCGGACTTACCCACGCACTTATCGGAGATAGGGTATATAATGCCGGCGTCAAGCCACTTGATGATTTCTTTCATTACAACCCTTTTCATGGCATGATTCAGTCTCCTCTGGGCCTCAATTGAAGGTTTGTGATCATCTTCCAACAAGATCTTGTGCATGCACACCGCCGGCTAATTCCCTTCAAGTCGGCAATTGTCCACCCTATTGTCTTTTTATGTAGCTTCAACATGTTGATCAACTTCTTTTCTCTGCCAGGCTGTAACTTAGAGGAAATAATTACGAGGTAATGTATTATCGATCCCTAAGTATACATATTTCATTTGCTCGCAATTGTTTCAACTCAAGAATTGGTGGATTTTCGATGAGGGTTTTTCGATCTTACCTTCCTTACCTGAGTAGTCCAGTGGTTCAAAGTATGTACCGGTCGATTGACTAGCCAATTTGCCTCTTCTGGTTGTTCCTCATCGACCGCTCTTCATACTCCTCGTGTTCCTCTTGATCGGCAATGTAGTTACCGAGGCAACTAAATTCCTCATCGGTTAAACTCGCGCGGCATGAAGTAGTTGGCATTCTTCGGATCATCGGCATGCCTTAGTGTTTGGAACACATTTAGTTTTACCTCGCTGGTCATTCACCCTCATTGTGAGTTCTCCTTTTCAACATCAATCAAAGTTCTCCCCGCCGCTAGGAATGGTCTTCCGAGAATGATAGGCGCATGCTCATCTCGCTTCACAATCTAAAACAATAAAGTCAGCGGAAAAATAAATTTATCAACTTTTACCAAGATGTCCTCGATTTTTCCCTCGGATGCACATAGGATCTGGCTTTCTAGTCAGTAGCATAATCATTGTAGGTCTTGCCTTCCCGATTCCTAGTTTCGAAAACCGATTTAGGCATCAAGTTTATGCTAGCCCCTAGGTCGCATAGTGCTTTCCCGACATAGTGATTTCCAATAGAACAGGTATTGTGAAACTTCCGGATCCTTCAACCCGGCGGGCATACGATTGTGCAACATTGCCATGCATCCTCCATTGCGCAATTGTTTCAAACTCTCCTAGCCTTGTTCTCTTGGACACAATGTCTTTAAGAAACTTGGCATAGTTTGGCATTTGTTCAATTGCTTCCACCAATGGCAAGTTGATGTGGACTTGCTTTAGGATATCAAGAAACTTCTTGAATTGGTATTCTTGCTTTTGTCGCTTCAACCTTTGTGGGAATGGTGGTGGAAGTCGGATATCTTCGATCTTTTCATTGGTTTGAAACCTGATTGACGGCATTACGGGGACATCCGAGTTGCCGATGTGTTACCAACTCGGGTTGCCGCGGCGTGCTTATCGCAAATTACCGAGGCGCCATCGGTTGCCGATGCATGCTTATTGCGGTTGTCGCAGCAATTCTTGGTTCAAAGATCCGAGACTTTGCCGCTAGGTTCGCCTTGCTCTTTTTGTGGAGTTTTGTTTGACGAGCGGGTTTGAACCTCTCTAAGTTGTTGGCCACTTCGTGGTGATTGCCTTACATTGCTCATGGCCCAGTTCCTCTTGCGACTTGAAAGATCGCTAGGTAAACCTCCTTGTGGTCTAGTGTTCGATTTTTTGAGCAAATTGTCCGACTTGATTTTCCAATGATTTGATTGCCGCCTCTTGGTTTTGCAATCTCATCTCGGTCCTGTTAATAAAAGCATCGATTCTTTTTATGAAATTACTATTCTCACCATATAAAGATTCAGTTTTCATCATAAAAGCATTTAGAGAATTTTCCAAAGAACTAGATGTTGTCGGTTGTTGTTTGCGCGCATCCGCTGTCGTGGCATATTTTGTTGGAATCCCGATGCTTGTGCATTCTGATTGTTCCGTTTTAGAGCATTGTTGGGATTACTCCATGAAAAATTTGGGTGCTTCTTCCAAGCTGGATTGTATGTATTTGACATCATGTTGTTGCCCGATTGTAATTCCCACATAGAAGCTAGATTCCTGATTCTGCATACATTCGGAAGAATTATGGTTATCGCCACATAACTCACAAAAAGAATCCATTACCTTGACTTCATGTGTGTTGTTTGGTTTTTGCATGTTCGGACCATCTTGGTTAAAGCGCCAATTGTGCCGAAATTGAATCTGATGATCCTAGTTCATGTATTGTGGCTTAGCGTCTAACTCCTCCTCTTCTCGGTAGATGGGAATTGATAATCATTCTTGGCCAGCTGTTTAAGATTTGCATTGCTTCTTCCGGTGACTTATCTAGGAGTATGCCGTTTGCCGAGGCGTCTAGCATCATCCTTGTTGGTGTATTCACGGCATTGTAAAACATTGTCACTTGAGTCCACACCGAATCCGTGTAGAGGTCATTTGTGTAGAAGTTCTCTATATCGCTCCCAAGCCTCGTACATGGATTCATCATCCGCCGCCGAAAAGAAGTAATGTCGTTCGAAGCTTATCGATTAAATTTGTAGGATTAAATCTAGCAAGGAAATCATGACAAAGATCAGTCCAAGATGCTATGGATCCGGCAGAATGCTATTTAGCCATGCTTTCGCCTATCCTCGGTGAATAGGGAATAATCTTAATCGTAAGACATCGTGGGTGACTCCGTGTATCTTGAACGAGTTGCAAATCTCGATGAAAGATTTCAGATGTTGTCGTGCATCTTCGATTCTTGAGCCGCCAAATTGACCTATTGTGTTGATCATATTAAACATTACGGTTTCAACTCAAAGTGGTCGGCTTCAATTTCGGTGCGACAACTCCTCGGGTTAAGTCCATCAAGATCTTCTTCAAGATAGTCTCGAATAGTTACTGTTTCGTGCAAGAATCACTCCTCCTCCCGCCGAACATCTTGATTAATATTGCCGCCTTGATTTGCCATTGCTTCTCTTATCCTTCGCCTAAGTCTTTGTAAGGTTCGTTCGATTTACGGATCAAAGGGATATTCTCGTGAAGTCGGTCTCGCCTGTCATATACCAATGCAAAACCAAAGTTTGTTAGCCCTTTGAATTTTAAACAAGAAAAATAAAAAGAAAGTGCAAGAAAGTAAAAACTTAGTCGCTATTGCCAATCCCCGGCAACAGCGCCAAAAACTTGTTGCGCGTAATAAGTGCTACGCAATTGTGCAAGTATACACGTCGCAAGTTATAGTATAAAAGATATCGTCTCCACAGGGATTGGTGCCACTTCAAGAATCTAGTCTCTTGCACTGTAAAAAGTAAAAACACAAGTAAAGGATTATCGAAGTTTAACTAATTACTAATCTAGAAAGCAATAAAATAAAATAAAAGATGAATTCAATTGAGAGAGATAGGCTAGGTTATCGTGAGTTGAGGTGTGATAGCCGATTGGATTGTCTTGGTAAAAGAGTGCATGGGCAACTCAGTTGCCGTGGCGACTTGCACAACGGGTTGCCTTGGCAACTAATTGATGGTTGCTTGGGCGACTAGTTGGGCAACTACTTGGGCGATCAAGCAGCAACTTCAAGGTTCGGCGGAGCGTTCTTCAATGGTTTCTTCTTATCCCTAAGTCGAAACTCTAGCTACTTGTGCATGCCTTGATAATACATCCTGCGTGAATCAAGGGTGAACAACAACCAATCTTGCGCTCCTCTTAGCCGTTGAAATCCTTAACTTATTCCTAAGCCGGATTAATCTTCACCATCATTGGATTGCATAAAGATCATATTCATTCGTTTCTTGAATCTAACTCTCCCGATATTAGATAAATGGATGAAATCACGAGATCCTCTCCCAATTCACTCAAAGCAATAATAGGAACCAAGAATGAATAAACCTTGAAATAGAAAAGTGCAAACTCTTATTACCTAAACAAAAACCAATAGTTTCTCACAACCACAAAACACAATAACCATAGCCAAGTAAATTTAGTTCATGGCTAGGTTCCAAAGAAACACAAGATAATTAATCCCTAGCATGAACCCAATCAAACAAAGATGAAGGAAGAGGCTTGTCGAAATCCTCCTTGCCCTTGATGCTTGTCGAAAATTCTCTCCTCTTGCCCTACTTGGACTTGCCAAATTTCCCTCTTGCTCTCTACTCTTGAATTGTCGAAATCTCCTTGATATTTATAGGGCTAGGCCAAAGTCCTTCTTTGAGGAGGAGTTTGAGTTGGAATTAAATTATCTTTAAAGAATATAATTCTTTATTATAATTTTATTCCTATTAGAACTTCTCCTATCCTCTTGGAATTTAATTCTTCTTTAATCTCTGCATGGCAATCAAATTCCTTTGGGCTTGGACCTTGCTCCATGTCATCTTGGGCTTGTAAAATCATGAATTTCGACATCCATATTGCTTTTGGTCTTTGTCGACAAATGCCATGGCAACTGCTCGCGTCTCCTTCATGCACCGCCCTCGCAACTAGCTCGGCATATCCTTCATGCATTGCCCTGGCAACTAGCTCGGCATTGCTTTAGCAAGTGATCCTGCACATACATACACAAAAACACACCAAAGCAGCATCTATTTCCACAAAAATCACCAAGTTATGTAATCAAGCTCAACAATTGAAGGAATCATGGATTAATGCATGAATAGCTAACTATGCAACTAATATGAGCCTAAGTCTAACAATAATATGAGTAAAAAGGGTAAGAAAAATAGTACTTTTGAACACTTATCAACTACCCAGATGTAAAACAAACAGACTCCGATGCGCCTCTGAAGGATAAGGTCACACAAATCTTTCAAAGCTGGAACACATAACCGATTTTTGAAGTATAAGATTCCACCATCTCGCACTTCAAAATCGGACGTCTCGTCTCTTTGAACCATCTCAATCTTCGCCACCAACTCTTCATCTAACATTTGCGTTATCTTAATCTCTTGCACTAAAGTAGGCTCTACACGAAGCTCGACTAACAACCCACCATCCTCTGTCATCCTCAACTGGGCAAACATTGCTCGCAACTCTAACATGGACTTCTGGCTCAATGTATCGACCATAATATTAGCTTTAATGAGATGATACTATATAATGCAATCGTAGTCCTTTAGCAACTCAATCTATCGTCTTTGTCTCAAATTCAACTCATTCTGGGTGAGCAAATACTTTAAACTCTTATGGTCGGTGTAGATGTAACACTTTTCCTAATACAGATAATGCCTCTAAATCTTCAATGCGAAGATAACTGCGGCAAGCTCCAAATCATGGGTAGAGTAGTTTCGTTCATGAGACTTAAGCTATCTTGAGGCATACGCAACCACCTTACCATCTTGAATGAGGACACAACCAAGTTCATTCAATGAAGCATCACTAAACACAACATAATCTTTTCCCGGTTCAGGTTGTGTCAAAATTGGAGCCTCCGTAAGGTAAGCTTTCAACTGATCAAAGCTTTATTGTTTTTTCTCATTCCACTCAAATGGAACTCCTTTTTGTAACAAATTGGTCATAGGTGCCGCTATGATGGAAAAACCCTTGATGAAACGGCGATAATGTCTGGCAAGTCCAAGGAAACTACGAACTTTTGCGATATTCCTAGGGAGTTTCCATTTCACCACTGCTTGAATCTTTTACAGATCAACTCGGATCCCATCCACTGTAACAATGTGGCCCAAAAATGCCACCTCGGAGAGCCAAAATTCACACTTACTAAACTTGGGGGAAAATTATCTCCCTCTCAAGGTCTGTAGGACTATACGAAGGTGATAGTCATGCTCCTCTTTCGAGATCAAATAAACTAAGATTTTATCGATGAAGACCACCACAAACTGATCTAGGTAAGGCTAAAAGATCTGATTCATCAAGTTCTTAAAAGCCGCAGGTGCATTGTAAGCCCAAAAGGCATCACCAAGAACTCATAATGTCTATACCGCATCCTGAAAGCAATTTTCTGAACATCCTCTTCCACTACCTTCAACTGGTAGTAGCTCGTATCTCAAGTCAATTTTTGAGAACACACGGACACCTCTTAACTAATCAAACAGGTCATCTATCCTTGGTAAGGAATAATGGTTCTTCATCGTTACCTTGTTGAGCTGACGCTAATTGATACACATCTTTATCGACCTATCTTTCTTCTTAACAAACAAGACCGGTGTACCCCAAGGCGAGATGCTCGGTCGAATAAAACCTCTCTCCAACAACTTTTAGATCTGATTCTTTAACTTTCTCAACTCTGTAGGTGCCATACGATACGAGGTAATGTATATTGGTGTCGTGCCAAGTATTACATCTATCCGAAACTCTAACTCACGATCTAGAGGAAGCCCGAGTAATTCTTTCAAAAATACATCGGTAAACTATCTAACAGTCTGAAGACTCTAAAGCGTCAGACTTTCAACACTTGTGTCTACCACGCGAGCCAGGAAGGTCTCGCACCCTTGTTGGATCATCCTTTGTGCCGCCAAAGCTGACACCGCATTACAAAAGCAATGATTCCTCTCACACTTCACTACCAACTTCGCCCATCCAACCTACGAAGCTTAAGAATCTTCGCTCTACAACTCAAACATGTATCATGCTCAAATAACCAATTCATCCCTAAAATAATATCAAACTCTTAGAACGGTAACACCATCAAATATTCAGCTTAAACAAGTACGACTTAAACTTATGGGCAACACAATCGCTAGGTACCTATACCACACTCTTTAGACAACCCCGGGGCTTTTTAGAACCGCTAAACTTAGGCTCTGATACCACTGTTATAACACCCTAACCCATATATCACAATTTGGGCATCAATCCTAAACTAAAAACCATAAAATTGTGCAACTAGATTTAGCTCAACACATTCATTTCATAAAAGTCCATTAAGACCGAATATTTCAAGTTGAAAAACTAATTAAAACGTTACATGAGAGCTCCATTTAAAATACATAATTTAAAAGCATTTGACACATAAGTTAAAATCCAAAATAAGAGTTACAATACAATTCATAGGGTCCTACGAATACACAATAATGAAGCCCACTAAAGCTCTCAAAGGCCTAACTCTCGGCCCAAAAATGAAGCCCTCACTTTGGGTTAAACCGACCCTTGAATTCTGAAATCTAGATCGTTACATATACTGACTAGCAACCAAACATATTTCTGTCAATTCATCAATGGCTATCAATATTGAATTTGATAACAGTCGTCAAACAATAATGAGAATTAGACAAAGATATATATACTCACATGGGTGAACTAAGATATAGAAGAAAAAGAATAATCATTATTCACCTTTTTCTATATTTTTTTTCTCTATTTCGAATCATCATTTTCCAAAATTAAGTGTGACTCTCTACTTAAATCAGAAGAGATAAATCGTCTGGACACCAACAATCACCATCTTCTCATTTTACTCATCGACAATTTCCATCAAAGATTCGATTTCACAAGGATTTTCGATCGAGCTTCATTTTGATATAACACTGAAAAGCTAAGTCCTCAAAGCATGGAATGTTTTGGCTCATTGCTAAATCAAAACTCATTCTCGAAAACCGGTTGAACGTAGATGATAATGGAGATGGAGATTGGATGGGGAATGTTTTTTTTAATTAATCAATAATATTTATTAATATTATTAATTAAATAAAAAATGAGTTTGAAAATAGACTAAATGTAGAATATTAAAATGTTGAAAAAATAATTTTTAAGAATCATGACTAAATTAAAATAAAATATAGTAATATTTGAGGGATAAATTTATATTCATTAAATGTCATGTTATTTTTTCATCAATTTTTTAACAGCGACAAACTAACTTGTTATTTTTAAAGTTAAGTTGTTAGTATTTGATAACTTTTCATAGATAGAAGACTCAACAAAACACAACCTATAATCGGAGGACTAATTGTGTAGTTTACCCTTATATATAATAAGTTAGAAGCATCGACCTATTAGTGGATGAACAATGACTTCGAATATTGGTGGTCTCCCACCAAGCTTTTGCTGCCATCTTAGTGGATTTCTTAGCTTTCGTCAATCATTTCAGTTATTATAAAAATTCAATTTACTTTTTATCAAACCACAATATTCACCATTTTTGTTCAGACCATACGCTTATAAGAGTTGAATAAGGCTCCAGCTCCCTTCGAGCAGAGCAAGCAATGGCGTCAACCAATTCATCACCACTAAGCTTTCCCTTGTTTTTAACATCCATGGTTCTGTTTCTTCAACCCCTGGTCTCATCATTTTCCATCAAAGAAGCTACTGTGCAGGACCTTCAATTTGCTTTTCAGAAAAACCAACTCACCTCAAGGCAACTTGTTCAGTTTTACCTCAGGGAGGTCCTTAGACTCAACCCGCTCCTTCGAGCAGTCGTAGAGGTTAACCCCGATGCTCTGTCGCAAGCTGATAAGGCGGACAGAGAGCGAAAAGCTAAAGCACCTGGGCAGTCACTAGGTGGCCTGCACGGGATTCCAGTTCTGCTCAAGGATAACATTGCAACCAAGGATAAAATGAACACCACGGCTGGTTCACTCGCTCTGCTAAAATCCATTGTACCTCGAGATGCCGGAGTCGTATCGAAATTAAGGAAAGCTGGGGCTATCATTCTTGGAAAGGCTAGCTTGAGTGAGTGGGCTCATTTCAGGGGCTATTATACACCCAGTGGCTGGTGTGCTCGGACTGGACAGGGAAAGGTGAGTTGGAAAAAAAAAGCCAACATTTGTTTTTATACAGATGAATGGCATTGGTAACATTTTTTTTGTTACACAGAATCCTTATAATATTTCAGAAGATCCATGCGGGTCAAGTAGTGGATCAGCCATAGCAGCAGCAGCAAATCTGGCAGCAGCAACACTCGGGACCGAGACCGATGGCTCAATCCTCTGCCCATCCAGCAATAATGCAGTTGTTGGCATCAAACCCACCGTAGGTCTCACCAGCCGAGCCGGAGTCATCCCTATCACTCCAAGACAGGACACTGTCGGGTAATATACTATCAAATGTTTCGAGTCATAAACAATTCTAAACAGATAACTATAACTTAGACTGTCGGGCTCTGTTGAATTGAAACAGGCCGATGTGTAGAACAGTGGTCGATGCAGTATATGTGCTGGATGCCATTGCAGGCTTAGATTATAATGATAAAGCAACCATTGAAGCATCAAAGTACATTCCACGGGGTGGCTACAAGCAATTTCTAAAGATCGATGGTCTAAAAGGGAAAAGATTGGGGTTATTCAGGAACGAATTCTTCAGTGTCGGTGAAGGATCGGTTTACGCTGAAGCTTTCGAGCGTCATTTCTCCACTTTAAGGTATCAAAATACATAATAAATTTCTCATATTAGCACCATCCAATTACTTTTGATTAATTTGATTTCGATTAAAGGCAAAGAGGTGCAGTTCTGGTGGAAAACGTGAATGTATCCAAGTATTTGGGGGTATATAGCACCAGCACAGATAATGAAAATCTAGCAATGACAGCTGAGTTCAAATTGGCCATAAATTCTTACCTAAAGGAACTTGTGGTATCTCCAGTGCGATCCTTGAAAGATCTCATTGCATTCAACAACAAATTTTCAAAATTGGTATCTCAACTTGCATTGATATACTCTCATATTGAACGAATATGAAAGTCCGATCACTCTAGTAAACGAAAACATTTGATGCTCGGATTTTGGTGATAATGCAGGAAAAAACCAAGGAATATGGGCAAGAGTATTTCCTAGACGCCGAAGCTACGAATGGCATCGCCAAAAAGGAGAAGAAAGCGATACTAAAATTAGCGAAAATGTCGAGAGATGGTATCGAGAAATTAATGACAGAAAACAAGCTAGACGCCTTGTTATCACCACTTTCTTCGGCTTCGTTTATTCTTGCAACAGGTCAACACCCAGGAATTATTGTTCCGGCCGGGTATAATAGAGAAGGGGTGCCGTTCGGCCTTTGTTTTGGAGGATTAAAGGGCTCGGAGCCTACCCTGATTGAGATAGCCTATGCCTTCGAGCAAGCTACTAAGATCAGGAGGCCTCCTTCATTCAAGCGCTGAAAGTTATTAGTTCTAGATTAGTTGAAGCATCAAGGTTTAGCCATCTATGACTTTTGTTGAATGGCTCATGTGCTCTACATGCATTTTGTTACTCTATTATCTAAATAATGTAGCACTTCTCTTTGTCTCAATATAAAATATTACAATATTTTAAATTCTAGCGTTGTAAATAGAGTAATTTGATTAGGAGGATCGGTTTATAAAATATTTGATTCGAATTAATCAACCAATAAATTAACTACCGATAATTATACCAAAAATAATTAAAATTTACCTCTCAATATCTTCAACAAAACATCAATATCATAAAACAAATACGATATAATTTTGAGTTGTAGTGCTCGATTGATGTAGAATTTGATATGCCCAGAGAACTTTCGATACATCACAACTGTGTCCATCGGGTTTTTTTTAATAGAAGCATTATAGTTTTATTAGACCTGGCAAACTTGACCCGACTCGATTTATTTGACTTGAAACTTGATATAGATTCGAATAAGATGGTCTAAACTTGATCTGAATTCGAATCAAAATCGACCCAAATTTAGTTAAACCAAAAATAACCCGAATCAAGATTAACCGAAACCGAAAATTAACCCAAACCAAAAAAAATCCGAACCGAAAATCAACCTGAACCGAAAGCAACCCGAATTTAATTTCCTCAAATATGTAAGTTTTATTCTCATTTTGTATTATATTAGTAATTAACAACTACCTTTAGTAATAGTTTAATATCTATTTTCTCCTTTAAAAGATCATCTTCATATATTGACTCAAATTGAAAACAGATCAATCTGATATTGACCCAACCCGAAAAATAGCCGATCTGATATTGACCAAACTCGACAAGTCAACCAATCCGATATTGACCTGACCAGAAAATTAACTGATCCGATATTAACCCGACCCGATACTCAGCCCAATCCAAAATAATATAGACACGAATTAAATCTGAACCAAATCCGATCCAACCCAAATTGAACCTAAACCAAAAACAACCCGAACCAAAAATCAACCCGATCTAAAATGACCCAACTCAAACCCGATCCGAACCCTCTAAGTTTTATTAAAAGGAGAAAATATCCAAAATTTTAATAAGGAACATACATGGAAATTACGGGCTTATCGAGCGAGCCAAAAAACTCGAACAAAATATATATGAATAAATCAGATTGCATTAATAAATGAGTAAAAAGAAGATCAAACTACTAAAACCACCAATAACCGCAAATTAGAGACGAACGTCGCGAAAAAACTATCCACTACCGTAAATTGAATATCTAACCTCGCCTCATAAGCAAAAATTAGAATGATGTTGCCGATACACTTGTTGAGCCGTGGCAGACCAGCAGGTAAAAGTATTTTCGATTTGCCACTGGTGAGAGGGTTGCTTCGGTTTGTCCACTAATTGAGTTCTTTCTTATTATCAAAAAAATAATAGAAAAATAATTATTTAATCTAAATTCTAATTTTATTTTAAAATATAATTAATTGTAAGTTTAATCTTTGAGATTTTTAATATATTTTTTAAAAACATTAAAAACTAATGAAGTATAATGGTGTATAACATTAGTGGTGTATAACGGTGTGTATCACCCTACTAAATTTTTTTCCTATTTAATTGTCACAAATTTTAGTCAATAACAAAAAATATATAACTTTAGAATTTAACAGAAATAATTAACTCTTTTGACTTAAACTCGGGTCACCTAGAAAAAAAAATGCTTTCTTTTTACCGAAATCATCTCTCTTGAATTCTAATTAATACCCACCTAAAGAAATTAGGTTGTTTAATGTAATTAATACTCATTTAAAAAGATTTAAAGTTTTAGATTTAAAGTTTTATGGTTTAGAATTTGAGGTTTAGGGTTTATGATTTCATTACATTAAACACCATAAATTAATGGAATACAACTTTTTGAGTATGTACTTAGTTACATTCTAGTAGATTTCATTAAAATGCAAAATAAACAATGATGACAAGAATTTGTGTAATTCTTATTGATAGCTCTCAGGGCTACATATAGCAAAATCTAATAAAAGAATATTTTCTATAATCTATTATCAAAGATAATCTTACTGTAATGATCTGAATCATTTTGTAACTTTTTAGAGATATGAGATTCAACAAAAAAACACTTTATTATCAGGGACTATTTATATAGTTTACCCTTACATATTAAGTTAGAAGCATTGACCTGTGAGTCAATGGGCAATGACTTTACATTTTGGTGGTCTCCCACCAAGCTTCTGCTGCCATCTAATTCGATTTCTTAGCTTTCGTCATTCATTTCAATTATTATAAAAATCCAATTTACTTTTTATCAAACCACAATATTCCACCATTTTTGTTCAGACCATAAGCTTAATTCAGTAAATCTATACTTGTGCAAATAAGAGTTGAATAAGGCTCCAGCTCTCTCCGAGCAGAGCAAGCAATGGCGTCAACCAATTCATCTCCACTAAGCTTTCCCCTGTTTTTAACTTCCATGATTCTGTTTCTTCAACCCCTGGTCTCATCCTTCTCCATCAAAGAAGCAACTGTGCAGGACCTCCAATTTGCTTTTCAGAAAAACCAACTCAGCTCAAGGCAACTTGTTCAGTTTTACCTCAGGGAAGTCCGTAGACTGAACCCAGTCCTTCGAGCGGTCGTAGAGGTTAACCCCGATGCTCTGTCGCAAGCCGACAAGGCCGACAGAGAGCGAAAGGCTAAAGCACCTGGGCAATCACTAGGTGGCCTGCACGGGATTCCAATTCTGCTCAAGGATAACATTGCAACCAAGGATAAAATGAACACCACGGCTGGTTCACTTGCGCTGCTACGATCCATTGTACCTCGAGATGCCGGCGTCGTATCGATATTGAGGAAAGCTGGAGCTGTAATTCTTGGAAAGGCTAGCATGAGTGAGTGGGCTCATTTCAGGGGCTATTATACACCCGGTGGCTGGTGTGCTCGGTCTGGCCAGGGAAAGGTGAGTTGAAAAAGGAAAAGCCAACAGTTTTTATACAGATGAATTATGAATGGTACTGATAACATTTTTTGTTAGCAGAATCCTTATAATATTTCAGAACATACATGCGGGTCAAGTAGTGGATCAGCCATAGCAGCAGCAGCAAATCTGGCAGCAGCAACACTCGGTACCGAGACCGATGGCTCTATCCTCTGCCCATCTAACAATAACTCCGTTGTTGGCATCAAACCCACAGTTGGTCTCACCAGCCGAGTCGGAGTCATCCCCATCAGTCCCAGACAGGACACCGTCGGGTAATTTACTATTAATCACTTCAAGCCATAAACAGTGCTAAACAGATAACTATAACTAGACTGTCAGGCTCTGTTGAACTAAAACAGGCCGTTGTGTAGAACAGTGGCGGATGCGGTATACGTCCTGGATGCCATTGCAGGCTTAGATTATAATGATAATGCAACCATTGAAGCATCAAAGTACATTCCGCGGGGTGGCTACAAGCAATTTCTGAAGATTGACGGTCTCAAAGGGAAAAGATTGGGGTTATTCAGGAACGAATTCTTCGATGTCGGATCTGTTTACACTGAAGCTTTCGAGCGCCATTTCTCCACTTTAAGGTATCAAGATAAATAATAAATTTCTCATAGGTCCAATTATTATTGATTAATTTGATTTCGATTAAATGCAAAGAGGTGCAGTTCTGGTAGAAAATGTGAATGCATCCAAGTATTTGGGTGCATATAGCACCAGCACAGATTATCAAACTCTAGCAATAACAGCTGAGTTCAAATTGGCCATAAATTCTTATCTAAAGGAACTTGTGGTGTCTCGCGTGCGATCCTTGAAAGATCTCCTTGCATTCAACAACAAATTTTCAAAATTAGTATCTCAACTTAAATTGCTCTATTTTCTTCATATTGAACGGATATGGAAGTCCGATCATTCGAGCAAACGAATACATTTGATGCTCGGATTTTGGTGATAACACAGGAAAAGACCAAGGAATATGGGCAAGAGTATTTCCTTGACGCTGAAGCTACGAATGGCATCGGCAAAAAGGAGAAGAAAGCAATACTAAAATTAGCAAAAATGTCGAGAGATGGTATCGAGAAATTAATGACAGAAAACAAGCTAGACGCCTTGTTATTATCATTTTCTTCGGCTTCGTCTATTCTTGCAACGAGTCAACACCCAGGAATTATTGTTCCGGCCGGGTATAATAGAGAAGGGGTGCTGTTCGGCCTTTGTTTTGGAGGATTAAAGGGCTCGGAGCCAACCCTGATTGAGATAGCCTATGCATTCGAGCAAGCTACTAAGATCAGGAGGCCTCCTTCATTCAAGCACTGAAAGTTATTAGTTCTAGATTAGTTGAAGCATCAAGGTTTAGCCATCTATGACTTTGTGAATGGTTCATGTGCCCTACATCCATTGTGTTACTCTATTATCGAAATGATGGACCACTTTTTCCCCTCAAAATAAAATGGAATTAGAATGATCAGAAGTATAAATTTCAGACCCTAAACTAAATTCATATACCTTAAATTTAATAACTTTGTATAAATTTACATAAACTTATATACGAAAGTTTTTCTCAAAACAAATTTGATCTAATTTTGTAGTGTTTGATTTATTAGATTTTGATATGCCAAAAGAACTTTCAATATATCACAATCACCATTGTAGTGATTAATTAGTTGAACTATTGTGTCCATTCGTGTCCTCTAAAAATCTCTCTAAAATTTCATGGATATTTTTCTAGGGAGAATAGCTACCATCAAATCATCTAACCTTATCTCTATCTCTCACACTAAATATAATAATTACCTAGGTAAGAAATAACTCTTAATTGTAATTACCCTAAAAATAAATAAATAAATATATATATATATCATGTTATAAAATTAAGGAATATCATTATACAATAATAGTTATTTAATAAATAAAATATTTTCTTAAAAAAATAATTAATCAGATATCGGTGGTTAGATTAAAAAATATGCCCCTTTCTGTTGTAGGATGATCAGAATTTATAGTTCAGAGTTTAAAGTTTAGACTTAAGAGTTAAAATTTTAATTTTTAATTTTTAAAGAGTGAATATACATATAGGTGTAAATTATTTTTAAGCACTATGTATATAAAAAAATTACCTCTTATTCGAAACTCTCAAAAATAAAGATTTAAACTTCATAATTGCTTTCAACTCGAATCTAAATTCGGAAAACCAAGTCTATTAACAGCCAATGAACCGTAACAAGTTACCTGGATATTGTTCCATCCATCATTTGATCTCTCCTTCATCTTGTAACCTGAAAGTAAGGTTGGCCCAACCATGGAGTAGTTGCCGAATGTAAATATTTGTTTTTTTAGGGTTAACTACACAGGTGACCACCGAACTATGAGATGATTTTATTTTGACCGCCCAACTACAAAATTCATCAATCAGACCATCAAATTTTTAAATTGCTTCTATTTGACCACTAGCTATTAAAATCTAACGAAGAGGGTGATGTGGCAGTTAACGAAAATTTATATAATTATACATTTAGTCCATGTTAATTATCTATTATATCAGTTTGGTCCTAATTTTAATTTAATTAAATAAAATTAATCAACAAATCGGATGAAGACACGTGTCATGACACTCTTTAGATGTCACCACTCGATTCGATGAATTTAATCTAATTTTTAACTTATTTAATTTAATATTTAATATATTTATTTTCTTCTAATCAAGTGGCGACACGTGTCAACTATTTTCATTTTAAATCATAAATCTTGGTTTAAGTATACTTTAAATATATTTAAAATATTTTTAATTTTAACTTAATAATTTGAATTGGTTAAGAAGTATTTGTGTTTTTACACATCCCAGTGACCCAAGTTCCTAATGGTCAAAATGTGTAACCATTAATTGTCATGTCACCTCATACATTAAATTTTAACAGTTAGTGATCAAAATATGAGCAATTTAAAAGTTAGATGATCTGATTTACTAGTTCTATAATTTGAGTGATCAAAATAGAACCGTCACATAGTTCTGTGGTCACCTAGTTAACCCTTTTTTATAATAGTCAGTTGACTAAATCCATTTACCACTCACATTAAATTTAATTATTTATAATTTTTTAAAATATTTTTTTAAGTTCATACAAAGCTGATTGAACATAAATTTTTTAAAATAAACAAATCTTTTTTTTCCCACTTAACTCACTCGTTGAATTCACAATAAATTTAATTATTACTGATTCAAATTACATTAGTCCAAATATCAATACCATGCAAGAGCGATACATATATGATATTGAATACTTTAATGTTTAGACTCTTCCTTTTGACAGATTGTTGTATCCATAGTCTTTTAGATGTCAATTCCAGTGCACGGGAGAGACATCCATTTGTTCTCCTCAAAACCTGTCTTTCATGTGTCGGCGTTTAGAGTTGGACTGGCGACAACAGTGACGACGGAACAAATTAAATGCCTTTTGAAAAGCACATGCATGATGGACTTGTCATCTTTACTTGAGCAACAATGGTGTATTCCAAGCATATTTAGCAAAAACTACAAATCAAAAGGGAGAGCTTTAATGGCATTTCAGTCTCACTTGAAAGCTTAACAACCTGAAAATTCAAAACCAAGTGAACCAAAAACCTGCATTTTCCTGAAACCAGCATACCCTTTATTAGTCCTCACAAGGGAAAGCCAAGGATGTGGAATGTAGGAGTTTATATAGCTTTCATTGTGGCTGTAATTGGAAATATTGTCGTCGTTGCGGCTGCGGTGACCATCCGCTTGATCGGATCGAATAGCACCAAGAACCAGAACATGGAAAATGCAAAACCAGATTATGAATTCAAGCTATATTCATAGAAACCAGTTCATAGCTTCTTGTTATTGCTTTTTGACATGGAAGCAAAGGTTGAGGATCAGTCTTGATGTAGCAGTGGCATTATAGTACATGCACCAGATTATGAATCCAAGCTATATTCATAGAAACATTAAGAGCAAACACATTTTCCTAGATGAAGATTTCAATGCAAAGATTTCGAATTCCAAGGTCGAAAACTGTGTCGAAGATGAAACCAAGTATCCTGATGTTTCAACAAATCCAGTCGGTTGGAACCTGGATTATTTAGCTCCGAGTATCTTCATCAAGGTGTGGTTTCACCGGCCATTGACATCTTCGCTTACGGTGTAGTTTTGATGGAGATTTTATCTGGGAAAACACCCATAACCAGACCAGACAAGAAGGGAGGAAGCAATGTTTGTCTGTCGGAGAAAATCAAGGACATTTTGGTGTCCGAAAATTGAAATGAGCTGAGACGGTGGATGGACAGTGCATTAGGGGAGAATTACTAGTTTGACACAGCTTTCACATTGGCAAATCTTGCCAGAACTTGCACTGAAGAGGACCCTTCTTTGAGACCCGCTGCTGGAGAGATCGTCGAGAAGTTGTCGAGATTGGCGTATGAATCTCCAGAAGATGAACATATTCAAACATGGTAGGTAGAAAAGTCAATCGGTTACACCATTGAAAGTTCTAAAAGCTAATGTGAATCTTCTCTATACACAGAAACACCAATTTAATAAGGAACCAAAATTTACCTACATAAGCATTGTCAACCATTTATACATTCATTGACGTAATAAAATGTACAATCATTCGGATTTCATCCATACATCTCTTAGGAGCTCATATCTTATAGCATTTTGGTAGCTGTTTCCCTTCGATATCCAGTTAAGCTTTGATTGAACAGGTGATGATCGGGAGCCATCGATGAAGATTGAAGCCAAGGGCGAATTCAATTCATCAAGCTCATCGTCACTTGTGTATGACTTTCTGAGGACCGATGACCCACTTCTTCTCAGATGAGATTGGCTTCCAACTTCACCGATGATGCTAGCAACAGATGATGCTGAAGGTGGCAAAAAAACTGGAGGAGATGCAGCATACGGAAAATTTGCGACAAACCCTTCCCTGGCTTCGGCAGGATCCTGAAGCAAAATAGAAGCACAAAGGTTTTCTTCGTATCTTCAAAAGTTCAAACTAAAGTTCCTTGTTTAGACATGGCAAACATATATAATATATGTTACTCAAATCTTGTGTGCAAGTTCAGATACTTGTGTATATTCAATTTTTTTCCTACGTTTCTTCTGTACTTGGAAGGTCATATTCTCGTGTCGTATCCAAAAAAGGTATCATACACCGAAACTTGAACAAAAATGAAGAATCAGAGCAACACGGGACATGATTTTATGACTAACCTCAGCTTCAAGGGCTTCAAGCACAACATCTGGAACCGGATCAGGGCAAAACTCATCCGGGACAAAGTAGTCAAGAACTCTCTTGATCAATGATGGACCAAACGTTGGACATACCTTTGAAAATAAAGAAAGCACCATGAGCAAACAGTAAAGTAAAACATTTCAACCCCAGAGCATGTCTATAGTTCAGGAGCCAAACCTCTTCCCTGATAGGTCTACTCAGAAGCATGTCCTTGGGAAGCATCATGAGATCGCTCAATGCATGAAGGAGATGGAAAGACTTTACAGAGGTGTCTTGTGGGTCATCACTTCCATCCTGGTTGTTCTCATCATCGATACCAAAGAGGTCTGTCAACCACCGAGACCAGTTTCCGATCTGACATCCACAAAAAATCGAAATTCAAACAAGAGAGAAACTGAGGAGTAACCTATATTTACTTGGACAAAATTACTTAAATAAAAATGATGTCTGAACGACATAGATCCACACCAATCAGGAAAAGTAACAACGAAAGTTTGCAAACTTAGATTTACTACAGGTGGAGAATGGTTGACTTATCAACTATGATAGCATAATATACAATGATCTCAATCAAGGACTTAACCTCAAGATTTCCACATTTGCATTGCTGGCCGCAGTTTTTTTAATGAGAGCTTACCGCATTTTTCAATTGTGCACCAGCACCAAAACTTGCTTTCCCAGCTGGGATCGGAAGCACTAGAAGATCACTAATGGGGTCAGACACAGGATCAGTAGGGATCTCATCACCAGAATCACGAAGAACAGCATTGAACATAGCCACATCTAGTCTAGCCAGGCATTGCTCCATTATCTAAATGCATGATAAGGATGAATTATAACATATTTAATATAGAAGAAAAAATAATAATCAAAAGAACCAACACTGGTGATAGTTCCTGGTATGATGACAAAGCAACAGTAAAAATTAAGAGAAATGTCCAAAAAATGTTCAATTATTTACTTTTCCTTCAAAATGCATAATATCTATTTCTTCAATTGCATCTCTTAAATAAAATAATTATGCTAATTAAAATGCTAATATACTAACAAAAAGTGGTTATTTTCAGATGCCATGCATTTGCTCCATTAATTAATTCATACCCAAAAATATTACCAATCTAGATAGCAAATGCAAGCAGCCACATTCATGCCCTGCAGCTCGAACCGGGCAAAGTCTTTCACAGGCATCCTTGAAAGCATTCTTCCAATGATCTAACGAGAAGTTCATTTGGTCTAGATCACATGTACTAGACACCCTCCCAAAACTTTTACCTGAGGCAGAGCCATTCCGCTATCAATTTCGTCTCTAGCTGCTGATTGCATATGTGGAGTGAGAGTCTGTGGTAGAAATGCAGAACATATGTTGGTCAGATGACTATTCAAGTTTGTAACATTCAATGTGTCATCATGTATTTTATGGAATTTTTTTATCAAAAAATGAGGGGGAGAGTTAAATGTACTACCTGCCACCAGACAGACTCGATGATTCTGGAAAAATCCATGCTTCAACCTTTTCCAGGGCTGAAATAAAGGCAACCGGGCTCTCCCAATCACTAAAACTTCCATATGAGATAAGTTTATTTTCCTTTCTTCCAGGAGAGGACTCTTTCCATTTCAATGGAGATGATGCATGTTTTTTCTCCTTTCCACCTCCATTTCTTTCCATTGGTCCAGAAGAAAATCGTGACTCCAAATCTCCAATACTTTCATTTATAATTGCTCGTAACACAACAGAGTTTGACAACCAAAACATCAACCTGTAATCATCATACATCTGACATATGAGTTCATGATAAGTCACAATAGTTTCCTCCTTTTTCCCCTTTCTTTTCCGACCAATAAACGTGTACCATCCCCCCATGAGGAAACAATCGAAAAGGCCAGCTACAACCAATTTTTTGGGAAAATCTAGTTTCAGGTGCCGGAGAATCAAGCAATTAGATAATAGAAGTCTAAAACTATAAAATGTAAATGCAATCTGATAATAAAGAATGTACAGGCAGAAGAACGTCAAGAACAATAAGACTCGATCATACCTTGGAACATCATTTCCACATGCTTTTGCAACAAGAGCAAGACCAGAAACGGCACTTCTAGCTGCACTTGCTCTCCTTGATTGGAAGCCTTCCTTACAAGCATGGAGATACAACCTAGAAAGGCGCCGAGCTGGAGCATGCACCTTATTCCTGGAGCTCCCATGCTCAGCAACTACTGAGAAAAGAGCAGCCTCGATGGCAGCAGCGTCCCTCAACTCTCCCTCAAGCATCATTATCTTGTTTTCAAGCTGCTGTATTTTGTTATCCAACATGGCACTTCTAGTATCCTTGGGGTATACCTTAGCATCTTTATTTTCATTGCATGATTTGTTTATTAAGGTTCCTGGCCCATGCTGTGCATCCCCAGAACAAAAGCTTCCTTCAATTCTAAGTGCTGGTTATTGCTAAACAACCCATTGCTCCTAACTGAGTCTGATGAAGATCGAACAGACTTCACATGCTTTAGTCTATCACCTTTTTAAGGCATTGGACTTCGTTCCAAGATTTACCTGGCTTAAAGAGTTCTCTTGTGAATGAAAATTTGATTGTTCATCTTCAGTATAATACTTTTTCGCTTCCAAGTATGGACCTTCATGTCCATTTTCTTGTGAATCATATCCCAAGTTTCCTTCCAAAGAATTATCATATTCACCAGCAGCAGCTGTAGCCTCCTTAGACGAAAATTTTCCATTTCTTAGAGCTTTCCTATCATCTTCTCCGCCAACGGGAGAATCACTAAAAACTCCAGATTCCTGCTTAGCAGCTGACTCTGCCATTTTGACCTTAGAACTATCAGACATACCTTCCTCGCTTTGAACATCACACACAACAGTGGTTCCTTTATTAGCAACCATTTCATGAGCATTCTGAGATAAATCTTCATGATCATTTCTTTTCGTGCTGCTGTCAGTTTCATCCTGTGTATTTCCATTAGCCAAGGATGATGAAGACAGATGAACAACTTTATTGGTAAAGACATTATCTCTCACAGGTGAAGTGGAACTAAAAGACTTAGATGCAGAAGCACAAGCATCTACTGAGCTCTCAAGTGGGGTCACTTTGGAGTGTTCACATTGTGTGATCTGTGTCCCCGTATTTGTTCTTTCCAGGTTCACTTTTGAAGCCAATGCATGTTCCTCTTCGACTTCCCCCTTGCGATCAATTGGACCGACTGCTCCATTCTGCAATTCAGTATCAATTACTATACTACCTCATGCAATTTAACTTATTAAAGAAAAATCGAGGCCCCCATTAGGCCAACCATAAGACCATTCCGCAAGAAAGATGCAATGGAAATGGTTCATCATGCCTAAACAATTCTACATGTCAGAATGTAAACAAATTCATAATCATAAAGGAAACAACTAAAAGTTACCTCTTCAATTTGAGGAAGTGAACCTCCATTAGCTTCCAAAGTTGAAGAAGAAACAGTAAGAGACGAGTGTGAGGAAACATCATCGTCGGTGGTGAATGATGCAACCTCAGCTTCCTCGGCATACTCTTCATCCATCAGAGCTGAAACAGTCTCGCTTCCCTTCCTGTCCAGCAAGTGCTCTTGAGACAGGTTGCCTCTTGATGAAGAACTGTTTCGACCCTTATAAACTCGATCAATTTTAAGAAATAAAATTGGCTGAGCAGTGTTACTAATGCTCCTCTTGCTGGTCATCGGAACGGTAATGTCTAATGTTTCCTTAATGATACCATATTCCGCAAAATCCACAATGGCAGTACCTAACAACTGAATCTTTTCCCTTCGCGGCTCATATAAGTTCAATTCTAAGACATTCTTCATGAAAACATCAGCATCCTTGCCTTTAACAGACACGTCTTTCACTAGATTCACAGGTAACTTAAATGACTCGTTAAACTCGATTTTCCCCTCAACAGAAACGGAACCAAGTGTGGGCAAGACAGTGTTGGTAGACCCCGAATTACGTTCACCATTTTCCCACTGAATCAGTACGGAACGAACTGACCTCAGAGACTGTGATGGGGGCCAAGGTTTAATCTCCTGAATGTGGATTAGATAATCAACATGAACCGTCGGCCCTCCCGGTTCTTCAAACTCGAACCAAGCATCGTTGTTTGACAAACACTAGTGCTTTCAACAGGATATTTTTATCGGTAAACTAGTCAATCCACAAGAGAGTTGAATTCCTGCAATGCAGCAACAAGTACAATTTTAATATTGGAAATTTGCATGAAGAAATAGTATAATTAGTTAAACCCCAAGCTTATAAACTTGGAAAAGGGAAAAGGGAAACTACCACCATTTAGCTTAACAATTAAAGGCAAACTGTTTTTCCTTCAATTTTCCTGCATTTTCTCAACAGCCAAACAAAGGGTATATAGTTTTGAAAAGAATAAAAAGAAAAGGAAAGAGAAAGTAGCAAATAATAACTGCAGTCCACTACTGAGCCACTAAAGCAGACATCATTAACATAAAAAAGGAAGAAATAATGAAAAATAGTGTATTAGTTCTAAACATTAAATAAGTTACACAGAGCTAATATATTTTATATACAATTAAAAGTAAAAATAGAAACTTTGAAGTTCATTGAAATTTAATTAACAAAAAAAGCAAAAAAAATGCTACTAAACTGAAACACCACCATTTATTAGCATCAGATCCAGCTCCTAAAACCAAGCATACTGAAAAATGTTGAATTTTTAGCTCAAATTAGCTGAGAATAAACAAGAATCTTCACAATGCAGAAAATAAAAAGGCCAGAAAAAGGAGAAAAACAGGAAACTGAGTGAAGCAACCAATTTTTTCACTTTGCGTACATTGAATGTGGGGAGAAAATTACCAGAAACTCGGAAGAACAGAAGAAATGGGAAAGCTTAAACGCAGCGTTTTATAGTGGTTCACATGGAAGAAGAATAAAAGCTCTTTTCTTGAGGTGCAGAAAAACTGGGTGGCTGGCTGAAAAAGAAAGAAAAAAAAACATTTATTTATTTGTTAAAGAAAAGAAAAGAAAAGGGCATGGTTAAAATATAATTTAGAAAAATACGTTGCAGAGAAGGCCATGACAAAAATTGAAGATAATTTTTCTAATAAATACGTTGCGTTTGGTTTTTGGCGTCGTTTTCCATTTTAACTGTGATGCGTTGTCGAAATTGCCTCCACTTAAATTTTATTTTGTCGGAAGAGTTTTACTACACGCGATTAAACAGAAAGTGAAGTTAACTCTCGGCTTGGATACTTTGTGGTAAATGTCACTCTTTGGGATTGGTCGTGGGATTAAACTGAAAACAAGCATCGCTTTGTATCTCGGTTATCTCTTTCCGCCGACAAATACCCCACTTTCCAATCAATGACACGCTCACCCGACGAAATTGAACCCCACACTTTTGGGTTTAATCAAGGGTAAACTATTTAAATATCACTGATATGATTACTATATTTTTAATTGTATTATTATTACTAGTTAATTTTTAAGATGCGTTTAGTTTACGGAATGTAAGATTATATCTAGGAATAATATTCTTGAGATATAACATTACTTGACATATTATTGAGAATATTACATTACCTTGTTTGGTTTATTTGATGGGAATGTAAGATTGTTTTGTTTGGTTGGAGTTATATAAGATTATTTGGAAGTGAAATTTACTAAATTGTTTATGAGTTTTTTTAACATGTTAAACTTTTAATATTAAATTAAATAATATGCACAAAAAATAATAGATTATTTTTGTTACACTGTCTAAAATTTGCAAAAATTATATATATATATATATATATATATATATATTATTAGCATCAATATTATATTAACTATTTTTAAAAAAATAATTTATATTTGCGTACCTTCGTTACCCTCTATTAAAATATTTTTATAAAATTTTAAATACTAAATTTTTAATATGTTTAAATTTTTAATTTTTTGTTATGGTGACAGATTGTCAAGTAAATTAAAGTAAATATTAAAATAAATCTAAAAGTTGTATAATATTGATAAAAAATTTATATCATAAGTTTAACCTACTAAAATGTTTTATAAGATGATAAACATCTTATAAATCAAAGAATAAAATTAAAAACATCATCTCTTAACTCATTAATTTTCAAGCAATATGCAATCTCAATATGTAACCTATAAACATCATAAATATAATATTAATAAAAATGCATTAAATCTTAAAATAATATTTAAATATGTGCAACACCATTTAAATATTAAATTAATATTGAACAAAATATTTAATTAATTTACACCACGCATATTTAATCATCTAATTAAATTCAATAAAGGATCCATGCGAACAATATTCATTATATAGGGGCAATATGGTCTAAAGGAGTGCTAATTGACAAATACCTAAAAAATCCAAGGGAATCATATTCCCACCATTTTAATGAAAAAAGTGCTACTGTTGAGAATACAACATTACCTCTTAGAGGGAATGTTCCCAACCAAATTTTGCTATTTTGTCCTTGTATGTAGTTTCTAAAAAGATCATTTTCCCTAATAAAATAAAAAATAATCTTTTCCATATAAACCAAACGCATAAAATTAGTATCAATTAAGTCACCTACTCTTAAAATTTAAAATTTAATAAGTAATGTATTTAAAAAAATTTTAAAAGAAAATTGTTTAATAATACATTTGATCTTCGTTACTTATACATTATATTAATATGGTCTTAATTTTAATTTAATAAAATAAATTATTATTCAATTAGGACTCCTAATTGGATAATGACAAGTCAACACAATAAGAGATTTTATTGTTTTGTTCTTTACGATTATAAGAACTTAATTGATAACGATTTTCAAAGACCTAAATGATCAAACTTTGTAAGCAGGGTTGAATTGAGTTTTTAATGACTTTGAGTGTTTTTTTTTTTTTTGTACTGATGCCAAAAGAAAATTGATAATGGAAAACTATTTAAACTGCAACGCTAAGAAATAGGATGTATTCTGAGAGATTTATGGTGTAGTATATATATTTAACCTGTAAACCAATTTTTGAGTTTTGTTCGGTGTATGTGACTCGATTCGATCCGAAAACTCAGCTGCAAGAGGAGGGATGAACTCAGTGGAAGGTTTGATGACTCAAATCCAGCGGCTATCTAGCACTGCCTCTGATCTTTTGATGCTTCAAAATCTGCTTAAACAAGCTAATGACTCACTCCATGCCGAGTCGACTCGGTTGTTGCCTTTTCTCGACCAACTTCTCTCTCGGTTACCTTAATTTCCTGTGAGTTCTTTTTAATTTGGTTTATAATATATATATAATTGGTAAGGTTTCATTCATGGTTGAACAGTGAGGCATGCACTGCTGGTGCAGTTACAAAAGAGCAACTGAGCAAGTTAGTTCATATGTGCTAATCATTGCCAGATTTATCAGTTTATGTATTTCTGAGCAAATTAGATTGGCTTCTGATAAGTGTATAACTCTTACATTGAATCGAATTATGCACTAAAATTGTCGAATTTTCTGCTTGTTTGATGTTGTTCTTGTTGCTGTTGATCTTAACATGATTGCCAGTTATAACTGTTTGTAAGAGATTCAAGGACCAAGTTCTGTTGCTGGGTGCACCCCTGCGCGGGGTTGCTCCGATGCTGACTGCTATTCGGAAGTTTCAGCCTTCGACCGAACATTTGACTGCCCGGAGTTTCTTTTGCTTTGTTTGCTTGCAAAGTCCTATAAGACCGGTTATTCCATTCTGGAGGAAGATATCTTCGAGGTTGATCAGGCGAATGACCTTTTTCTCTATGGCTACTATGGGTTGGTTGCTTCTCCTTGATTCGACTGTCTTTGGTTTATCATCGTTGAGGGGAATCGATGATCGAATTTCAGTTTTCCATTTGACATTATGACAGGGGAATGATATGCATTGGACAAGTATTTTCAGAAAGCATTGGAGCTTCTATACAATGTATGTTGTTTCGTTATAGCTACGTTGTTCATTATTCATCTAATACTAAAATTACGAAATCTCTGACTCTCGATTAGTCTATTTCTGTTGTGCGATCCGGTGCTCGTCTAGGTTGTGACCGCTCCAACGTTAACGTTTAATGCCGTAGCTGTCGAAGCTTACAAAAAGTACATATTGATATCTTATTCACCATGGACAGGTATGTTACTGCACTTGCTAGTTTACCTTATTCCGGTTTCCCCTTCTCGGTCTCTGATTGGTGACTTTTCGTATGGTTTTCGATTTTCTCGGTTACAGTTTCCTACCAGTCTCCCAAAGTATGCTTCTTCGGCTGCTCAGAGAAATTCGAGGGACATATGTCAGGTTCATAAAAAATCTAAGACTAATGATATCGAATTCGGAGAACTATGAATTTCAGCAGTTATTGTCTGTAATGTTCATTATTAATTGCTTACTTTCATTCCTCGAGTAGCTATATTTCGATCTGGCAAATAGTTATAGCGGTGGAAAAAGTGCGGACTTAAAGAAATATGTAGAGGCAAACAAGGAGAGATTTGAACATGTAAGTGCTGTTTCAACTTTAAAACTCCTCTCAGTGTCTTCTGAGGGTCGTATCTCCGTACTCATGTCTGAAACTGTGTTCGATTCTCGTATACTTCAAGAACAATTAAGAGGCTATGTATTTTTACCAGGACAACAATCTAGGTCTGGCGAAGCAGGTCGTATCATCCATGTACAAGCGAAATATCCAGAGATTGACCCAGACATACTTAACTCTCTCTCTCCAGGACATCGCCAACGCGGTGCAACTGAATAGCCCTACGAAGGCAGAATGCATGTTCTTTGAAGGTAAGTTCGGATCTTCTGTTCCGGTTTATTAAGACCGTGTTTCGTATTTAACATGTTTGTGGTGTCACCATTGTTCATGTCAAATTTTAGATCCAAGATGGTGAGATGCATGCAACTATCAACCAGAAGGTCGGGATGGTTCGGGTCATGGCGGATCCTGAGCAATACAAGACCTGTGAAATGATCGAGCGCATCGACTCGTCGATCCAACGGTACACTTTACCGAACAGACACCATAGCAGAACAGTATTAGTTTATCTATTTTTCTAAGTTCCAATACAGGCTGATGGCCCTTTCGAAAAAGATAACACTTGTGGACGACCTATTGTTGTGTGATCCAGTGTATCTAGTTAAGGTGAGCCATTATTACTATTGTTCATAAAAGAAAATCAGCCATTGCTGTTGTTATTGAACTATAGATTGTACTAACTATGCGAAACTTCGGTTTACACAGGGTGACCGAGAACGAAAGAGGTTCGATTTTGATAACTATGACGGTATTCTTGTAGAGGTTTAACGTATGAGTTCGGGTCTATTTGCTCGAAAATCGTTGAAAGAGGTGACAATTTTATGTTTTCACCTAATTTCTGAATGTTGGTTAAGTTTTATTTTTGAAATTCGAGTTTGACTCAAGAAAATTTATGTTTCTAGAGTTCATTTGATTATGATCGAGTAAACTTGCTTATTTAGTAAGGTAATTGATCTCATTTGAAAAGAGATGCAATCTATTAGATGTAATTTGTTGCAATTATACGGCAAAGTTATAATTATAATACTTATATTTCAGAACATTCAATTATATGTTAAATTGCCAACAAGAATAATAGTTAAAGTTCTCAGTTGACATATTTACTTTTTCTTATGTTATGAGTTCGAAATTTATTAAGAGCAAATTCCTCATCCCTTCTCTTAGATAGAAATTGTTCAAAAAATTATGTGCTAAATTACCAACGATCATTTTTTAAAAGTTACAACATAATCAGTCAATTAATTGAAACAGACGTTTAACGTGATGTGGTATAATAGTCTCAAAAATTATACTTATGTTATATCAATTTGGTCATAATTTAAAATAATTTAATAAATTTAACCTTTTGTCTTTAAAAAATCTATTATTGAATTGACATTAGTATAGACTAATGTGCGACAAGTGATATGAGGGTGTATCAAGAAGGTGTAGTTCTAGAATTTTTAAGAATAATTAAATTTATTAAGTTATTTTGAATTAAGTTCAAACTGCTAAAATGTATAAATTTTATAAGTAATAATATTATTATTCCAAAAATATTTCAATTTTAACGGTCTGATGACTCTCTTCATTTCTTATGCCAATGATCTCTTTTGGTGTGAGCTTTTTTTATCGTATTTTAGTTTAAGCTTAGCTCAATATTAAAAAAACTATTTGAACGGAAAAAAAATTTAATTATAACTTTCAACTAGAGTAACAATTACGTTTAAAATCATTCATTAACAACTAAGTTAACTAGAATTATAACTAAAAACGCATACATAATTGTGTTATATTTTGATACACAAATTGTATAAAAAAATTTACACAACATTTTATATTTAAACTATAAAATTTAAAACCTAAATTCCTAACCCTAACACACTAAAACCTAAACTCTAAACCATAAACTCTAAATTTTAATTATAAATCTTAAATTATATCCGAAATCCTAATTTATATCCCTAAATCTTAAAAATAGAAGGTTTATATATCAAAAATATTTTCGTACGTAATTTAGATTTAACGTGCCTTAAACTCAAATACTCAATAACTAGAACCGGCAAAACGGGTTTGAGCATGAATGTTCACTTCTGTCCGAACCCATAATGATCTAAATTCGAAAGAAAAATTCAAATTAAAAAAATATGTGAATTAAAAAAAATCCAAACTCAAAAGAATCTAAATCCTAAAAAATTTGAACCCGAGAAAATTAGAAACCGAGACCAGCTCGAGCCCGAGATATTTGACCAAAACCCGAAAATAAATCCGAATTTATAATTAACTACCAACATTAATTCAAGAATTACCGAGCCAAATTAATTCTTTAAATCCCATCCAAATAATTATAAAAAAATATTTTTATGTAAGTGAAAAAAAAGTTTTTTACAAGTATATCTAATTTAGAGTTTATAAGGTTTAGTTTAAGGTTAAAGTTATAGAATTTAAGATTTAGAATTTATAGTTTAAAAGATTAGAGTTTAGTTTTTAATGATTTAAGACCTGCTATTTAGATTTTGACTTTTAGTGTGAAACTAGGCATGTTTATGAAATATTGTTTCGACGACCATAATTATTTACTTTTACATCATATATAAGTATTTAAAGTATATCAATTTTTTATTTAGGTATTTAAAATATTTTTTCGTTAAAGTACGTACTTAAAGTATATTTTTGGTCAAAATAAATACCTAAGATATTTTTAATCAATGCCACATGTTAACTTTTAGGAACTTAAATGAATAAAAAATATACTTTAAGTACTTAATTTGACCAAAAAATACTTTAAATATCTATTTTGAAAAAAAATATACTTTAAGTACTTATTTTGACCAAAATAGATTTTAAACCATCACTAAACTTTATTCTCAAACTTTTTTTGTCACTAAAGTTTTAAAACGTTTAATTTACTCACTGAAGTTCATTTACTTTTTGATGGCGTTAAAATAGAAAAAGTTTTTCATGAAGAAATTCTCCAAAATTCAAAATTAGAAAAAATTATCAGGTTGGTTTAGGTTATATAATGAGAATTTAAGAAATAAATATTTTGAGAAGGAAAGAGATTAGTGATTTAAGAAAAACTAAATGATTTTTAGTCGATTCATGATTTTCTAAACACTTTCTCTAAATAGATAAATTGTTTAGGCTTATGTCAAAATAAATAAAAAGTCACTAGTGAAATTTAGGAGTAAAGGACCACCATCTATGACCGTTTGGGGTTTAATAGTGACTAAAAATATTTAATGTCTAAACTTCAATGAGTAAATTGAACCTTTTAAAACTTTAATGACCAAAATAGGTTTAAAAATAAAATTCAGTGATGATTTACGTAATTTATCCCAATCATTTATCTTTGTATATTGGGTAAAAAAATGTATTATACTTTAGATATTTATTTGACAAATCTTAATTCTAATATAAATTCTACTTAAAAGAGAGAAATAAAAGACTATAAAATAAATATGCTTTTGTGTATCTAAAAACAATAACCTGAAAAATATAAAAAATAAAAATAAAAATTTATAAATAATTACATATTTGGTCCTTAAATTAGTTACTTATTATATAAATTCCTATTAAAATAACTAAAAATTCTAACTAATAAAAACCCTAATAAACCAACAAAGGCCCAACAAAAATTGCTTATTTTTTAAAAACATCACTATTTTATTGGTTAAATTTAAAAATTTAATTGCCAACTCATATTGACAAAAACGTGAGCGACTATTGCATAGTTTATCTTTGTATATTTTCGGAAGATCGATGACCACACGACCAAACTCACCGTTTCTTTTAACTATTTTGCATTTTTCGTTTATTATTTATTTTCTTTTTCTTTCGTCTTTGCTTCCTTTTGGGATCTATCTGATCAATCTTTTCTGAAGTGAGTGAATTCTCTCTCTTCTTATCTATTTCATCTTTGAGTTTTATTTTCTTTCTTTGTTTTCCTCCCCAGTTCATGGATCTGCCACTGGATCCTCATCATATTCGGGTTTCTCATTTCTTTTCTACTTAAAGCTAAAACATTGTGTTTTCTTTCTGCTATTTTTAAATTTGGTCCTTTTTTGTAATGCTAAAAATCTAAAATCTGACTCATTTTTTTGCGTTTTGACATTAATTTTTTGATTTTACAAAAACCCAGACGTTCGAAGTCTTCAAACATTTTCAATTTTTGGAGAATCAATGAATTTTTCACTTAAAAGGGTCATTTTTGGAGTTTTTGAATATATATTATATGAAATCTCAGTTTAATTTCTCTTGCCAGTTTATGTCATGTTATTTATATTGTTTTTTCTTCTTAAGATTCACCCAATTTTACAGGAATATCAACTGAAATGGCTGGAGGATTGATCCACCAGGCTTTAAGGAGGAAACTTCAGTCTCAGTCTACTGTAAGATCCTTCCCCTTTTCGTATGTTTTTGCATTGTCTATGTTGTTACTTGAGGGATGAATATATGAAACTCTATAATAATATAGAAAATCTAGCTACATGTATTTTCCTCTGAATAGTAATAATAATGTTTAAGTTTATACAAGGGTTCCTTTTTTTTCAGATTCTGTATGAATCAATCGTGTGCACATTATGTTTTTCGACTAAATGGATGATGTAATTTCGCCTAAAAGTTATTTTCACCTATGTTGATCCGTTCATTTTTCTTGAAGTGCCCTTGCCTGACATATTTTTGGACATGACTATGAGGTTATGATCCTCTGATACACTCCAAAGATAGGAAAAACTTAGAAAAAAATAGCCATACTGTTACCTGACACTTGTACCTGCGTCCAACATATTTTATTTTGCAGCTTCCGACTTTATCATTGTTTACATCAAGGAAATTTAATGAGGATGCACGATATGCTTGTATAAGGACATTTGCAGTCCTTGGAGCTGGTATTTCAGGTTTTCTAGGATTTGCAACAATGGCATCAGCTGATGAGGCTGAACATGGATTAGAAGTTCCAAATTATCCTTGGCCTCACAGTGGCATCCTCAGTTCATACGACCATGCTTCGTGAGTTTTATGTCCCTCCTTAACTGAATAAACTTTAAAAAGTTTATCCATATGTGAATGTTAATAATCCAGTATAAATATCTGGTGCTAGGCTGCCAGCCTATCAATTAAGTCCAACACCATCAAGTCGTCGAATTAGTGATGGTTTCGTCCTCTTTAGCTTCTGTTGCTTCTTATTCTCTGCACAAGAAGAAACCTCGTATATAAGTCTCATCTTCCTATTGTGAGGATAGGATGTGTCAACCTTAATCTATGGTGCATCTCTTCCCCAGGAATCTATTTAAAATATTTTGCCACAATTGTGATATTAGGTTAAGCACTAATAAAATGTTTTAAATTTTTTGATACTACAGTGTTTGTGATATTAGATTGATTTTGGATGATCAGGATTCGCCGTGGTCACCAGGTTTACCAACAAGTGTGTGCATCCTGCCACTCTATGTCTCTAATATCATACCGTGACTTGGTGGGTGTTGCGTATACAGAGGAGGAGACAAAGGCTATGGCAGCAGAGATTGAGGTGGTTGATGGACCTAATGATGAGGGTGAGATGTTTACTCGCCCGGTAAACTCAGTGACCGTTTTCCTCAGCCATATGCAAATGAACAAGCAGCTAGGTTTGCTAATGGAGGAGCTTATCCTCCAGATCTAAGTCTCATTACCAAAGTAATTCTTGCCTCGATTTTTCAATCAGTGTGGAAATTAAATTATTTCTATATATTACTGAGATATCTTACTTTTTATTCTTTCAGGCTCGTCATAATGGCCAGAATTATGTGTTTTCTCTTTTAACTGGTTACCGTGATCCTCCTGCTGGTGTTACGGTAAATTCTGCTTTAGACTATCTTGTATAACATGACATTAAAAACACCAAATGTTGGATCTCTATATCTTTGTAGAAATCTAGATATTTGCAATTGGGTGGATAGGATGTGCTCTGAAGTGGAGATGAAATTTTATGGCTTTCCAATGAGAAATGCTATGGCTTGCAGATGCAGCAATAATTCTGAAATTAAGCATTGATTTCTCCTTTACTAAAGTTCTTTCTGTTTAATTTTTGCATGAATGCTACATAAATTTACACCTTGTTAGGTTAAACGTGTCTAGTCTCCAATGATTTTTTTTTGTTAAAAATAATAACTAGAGCTGTCATTCTCCAACTTTATAGATTCGAGAAGGGTTGCACTATAACCCATACTTTCCCGGGGGAGCAATTGCCATGCCTAAAATGCTTATCGATGGTGCTATGGAGTACGAAGATGGCACACCTGCAACTGAAGCTCAGGTTGGTTTCTAGTTTTTTGTTTCATTCATATTGTCTATGGGTTTGAGAACCATCTGATGTATTTTCACATTTTATGGGTACACCACTCACGCTTTCATACCGTTTTGGTATAGATGGGGAAAGATGTGGTTACATTTTTGTCATGGGCAGCAGAACCGGAAATGGAAGAAAGGAAGCTGGTGTGTATTATTATAATGATAGATTCATCGAATGACTGACCTTTGTTTTATCAAACTTATTTCTCACATTTCTGTCATCTAATGCAGATGGGTTTTAAATGGATATTTGTATTGTCATTGGCATTGCTTCAAGCTGGTTATTACCGGCGCCTGAGGTGGTCTGTTCTCAAATCTCGCAAGCTGATCGTTGATGTTGTCAACTAGCCACCCCCAGGTTTCTCTCATGCTAATTTGTTTTTTGCGGATTCGACAATAATCTATTTTAAGAACTAGGTTCTGCTTTGACCAGTTTGCTGGTAATTTTCTCAAGTGCTAATGGAGTGACCTGAGAAGAAAAAAAGCTCAACTTATATATGTTAAATTTTGCTTTGAGACGTGAAAGTTCTGTTTATATCTTTCCTCTCAATGCTTTCTTTTTTGTGAACACATTTCTTTGCTAAATTAGGGATTTAATGCATTAAAAAATTGAGTGAAATAATGTACTGAAAAAAATATTTGGGGTATCTACATAAACTGCTAAAGTCGTCTCCAGGTGTTGAGTAAAGTCGTCCACGTGCAAGTAAATTTTAGGGCCCAAAGTTGTCGATAGTTGTTGACGACATTGTCGAGTCTGGCAGCTGCCGGGGTCTTTTTGGTTTTGGTTTGGTTATAATTTCAATTTTTTGCACCGTAGGGACCAAAATGAAAGGAAATTAAAATTGCATGGACTAAAAATATTTATTATTTATATAGATTTTAATTTTTGATCCTGGTATAAAAAATGAAATTAAAACCAAATCAAACTCGTCGGCAGTTGAAATTGGGACAAATTCAGGTCCCTTTATATTTTGATAAAAAGAGGTCCCCTTATATCTCCTGTAAAGTCTGAATCAGTGATTGTTAAGTCAAAATAGGTAAATTAAGTTCCAGATATCTACAAAAAATCTCACTTTATTTGGTCGATGAAAAAAATATGGGATTGATAAGAAAAATGTGAGAAAATTTGAAAACTTGAATCGGGTTTGGGGTGACAATATACTACCTTTCGAGGCAGGCGTGGTACGATAGAGACTATTTTTAGAAATATTTGAACCAAATCGTGTATTTCCCCCTTTTTTTTATTGAAACGATGTGTTCTCCTAATTACTGAAATATTGGTTTTTAAAGGGTAAACAACATCATTGGTCACTAAATTATTTTGCATTCCTATTTTGATTACCAAACTATTATTTTGTGCAAACTCGTCATTAACATTATATTTTTCCTATTTTGGTCACTAAACTATTAATTTTTTTCGTGAGCTTTTTAACAACGGGTGATCAAAATAGGACAAGAGCGTAACATTAGTGACGAGTTTGCCAAAAATAATAGTTTAGTGACTAAAACAGGAAAGTGAAAATAGTTTAGTGATCAATGATGTTGTTTATCCTTTTTAAATTATAATTGTTTGAATTATAAGTATAGTGCAAGTTTTTGTGTTGAAGTTGATTTAGGTGATTTTTTTAAGGGTAATGCACAATGTCATGCCTGGGAAGAGGGATATAAATACGGTGGCACTGCACATCCTATCAGACATGTCTTTTGAGAAAAGGGTAATGGCCCGTGACAAGTGGTATCAGAGCAACTCTTTGACTGTCCGATTTTACGCTGAGCGCCAATGAGTGGGGTAGGCATGGTGGACAACTGTGACAAAGTAGTCCATCACGAGAGCGGAAGCTCGTGACAAGGGCGTCACGAGGTTGAGTGGGAGAGAATGTCATGTCTGAGAAGAGGCGGGGTCATTAATCCCACATCGGAAAAGAAAATGGAGGTCTTGGAATATAAATACGGTGACACTGCACATCCTATCAGACATGTTTTTTGGGAAAAGGGTAATGGCCCCGTGACAACAAGCGCACGTGGAAACAAAGTTTTTACAAACGCTTTAGTTTTAGGGTTTATAGATTTTGGACGTGGTTAAAATTTAGGGTTTATAGGTTAAAACTAAACTTCTTAATCACATTACCCTAAAAACTAAACATTGGTATTTAAATCTTAAATACTAACCCTGGCTTCTAAACTCTTACACTTAAATCCTAAATTCTAATTCTAGCCTCTAAACTCCTACGCTTAAACCCTAAAACTAAGACGCTTGTGAAAACTTTTCGTTTCCACCGTTAGTGCGCGAAATATTTTCCTATTTTCTAATACATGTAACTTTTCGAGATTTACATGTTGGCAATAGGTCAAAAGGCGCATCGTCACCTATTTTGTCCTAAAAACTTTCTTTTGGACTTTAATTTTATTTTTTATCAGTGATTTTAAATCTTTTAACTTCGCTTTGAACTTAAAATTTTGATTTTTATTTATAAAACTTTGATAAATATAATTTTATTGTCTTTTATTTTTTTTAATTTGATCTCTGTAATTTTAATTTCTTTTTAATACAGTTCATATGGTGCAAAAAAAATACAAAGTTCCTGAAATTTTTCATTTGGGAGTTGGACTTTATTTTATTTTACATCTGTATCTAAACAAACATTATTTTTTTAGATAAAATAAATGTACAGTTTTACTTCAATTTTTTCATTTTTGGTAATGTATTTTTTTCAAAGTTTTGCACTACACTTATAATTCAAGGCATCAACATCATTAATTGTCTTCTACATACCGTTTTGTTTAAATGCCTCAGTGTTTGAATTGTTTCATTTTAGTCCCTACATTTTTATTTTTTTCCATTTTAGTCCAAAAATGCAAAAAAAAACAAAAACAAAAATCACGGAGACTCCCCCTCGTCAAGCAACAACTTTCACTAGGTAACAGCCAAAGTCTGCTCCCTTCGTCGCAATAGATTTTGCACCGATTCACAAAGTAAAGTCCAATTTACACCATTTCCTACAATAAAATGGCTAAGATTATCCTTAAACAAGCCGATGAGTTGAGATTGACATAACTCACACACTTTATTGTTCTCCTAATTGAGTCCTATGAGAAAATATTCAAATCACGATGCGGCATGAAAATGATATAAACATGATAAAATCAAGAAATATCAAATATGTAAGAAATATTTATGATATCCTAGTTGAACATGAAAAAATAACACGAATACAATACCAAAAAACATAATTTTTTTCTATTTAATTCAAAGTTTTATTAAATGCAATATATAATTACAAAAGAACGTTAGTTCAAGTGTGCTTAGACACGTAATACCCTCTAATTGATAGTGATGACGGGTATGAATAGTTTAGACGTTGTATAAAAAATAAATCTTATTAAAACAACACCCATGTATATACATATGGATTTATATTTAATACACAAGCGGTGGAAACAAATTTTTTTACAAGCGTCTTAATTTTAGAGTTTAGAGTTTAACTTTAGGGATATAAATTTTAAGGGTTGTAATTAGAATACACAGAAATTGCAGCCGAAAACATTCTAATAGACTCAAAAGTAACACACACCAGGCTTGGTTTATAAATAAATACGTGGTAGCAGGGTGAAGTAAATCCTATATTCTTGTTCTGAACCAGAAACAACTGGGACTTCAAGACCTAGATTTCATCCACATTATTAAATCACTAGTATTAACACTACCTTTACCATTATTTTTCTAAATCCAACACTTACCATTGCATATATATATATATATATATGCACACACTTCCATGAGAAAATTGTACAAGTTTGATTCTTTCCTTTCTTTTTACCCTTTGACGTCGGTCGATGGCTCTCGATCAGAATAACCTTGTCACATTAATTAAAATTCATTAGAGATTACATATTTAAATATATAAATTAGATGATAACACTAAATGCACTTGCAATTACAACATATTATTATTAAAATCTCCGACTGAAGTAACATTACGAGTTAACCACGCATCAATGAAGTTATTATCAAATACAATTATAATTGATTTAGCAAATTCAGAAAATAACTAACAAATTTAGTTTAAAAAACAAATCACATTCTAAAAAGAATGAATTTGGAGCGAGTGTGATGAATTTATTATGTATGGGATAAAATTCACATGGTCACCATACTATAGATGAATATTGAGTTTGACCCTATATTTTGATTGGTGTTTGTTATTATATTTTGAGAATACAACTAATTTACCACTCAGTTTTTATGCGATTAAATTTTGCTACTATTCTTTTAAGTTTTGTACCAAAGCCATGGACAGAAATGGCCTTGACCTTTAATAAGATAAAAAAATGGGCAACTTCCAAATTAATAAAATTACATTTTAATTGACCATGAGTTGATGTTATGAGTTAATGATGTTCATCCTAGGCGATTCAAAAATTTAAAAACCGACAACTGACATAACCAACAAAACCAATCACATAACCTTAAAATGCTCTCTCTTAATCCGGGATTGATTTTCTCGAGTTTTTATTTAAACTGAAAAATGTTCTCTCCTATTCCCTATTTAACTGTCTAGGATAAACTGTGATGGAATAATAATTTAAGTGCTAAAGTGAGTTAAAAATAAATTCAGATGCTAAAGCAGAAAAAAGTATGATTTGGAGACTAAATCATGAATGAAACCTTATTATAAATGGCATATTAACTGACTCGAAAAAATGCATAAAGAGACGGAGCCAGGATTTAAGAGTGGTGAACAAAACATAAATTTTGAAAGGTGGAGATAAATTCACAAGTATTCTAATTTTTTTCAAACAAAAAATATATACAAATTAAAGGGTAAAAAATAATTTTTCTCCTACCAAGGGCAACAGCCCCTCCCATAAGCAACGTAGCTCCAGCCCTGCATAAGGTGGAGATAAGTATTCTAATTTTTCTTGGAATATCAATACTAAAGATTTGGGATTTCAACGTCAAGATTCAAGGTTTTCAGTATATCGATTAATTCATGTACGCTTCCGCATTTACTTTATTCGGTTTATTATTCTTAGTGATTTGACATGATAGATTATGGGTATTAAGTTTCATATTAGTTTATGGTTTGATTGTAACAGGGACTGTGTTACCGAACAGAGGCGGCATAAATTCAGAAGTGGCGTTTGGACCAATTTTTTCGGGTTTACCAATTTTTTCGGGTATTATTCTTAAACTTTTACATATGGTTTACTGAACATCAAGTGTTTGTGTTTTGGATTTAAAAAAGAGGTCTGCCTAAAATTGTGGGGATTTATATTAACATGGCGAGTGGTGGTCATCGAGTGGTTTGGACCCTTTTTGTGATGAATTTTTCACCATCGTTATATTGGAAGGGGCTTTGGCAAGTTTTTGATTGGTATGGTATTGTTTTGGATGTTTTTATACCGAAGAAGAGAGCAAGGGCAACGATTTGATTTTGTTAGTATGAATTCCGAAAATGATGTGAGGCGAGTGATTGAAAGATTAGATGGATTTTGAATGTACGGAGTGAAAATAAGGGTTTCATTTGCCCAAAGGGAGGTCCTTGATTCTTACTGAAGGAGAAAGATTACTGACACGTTGAGTCCAATTAGACATGTTGGAAGTAATTGTAAGCCGACGAACAATTTGGCTGCGCAGAGGGATGTGCGAAAGCAGGCAGTGGTGGAGCGACATATAAAATTGAGGGTCCGCACTTTATTTGTTAGGCTATGGTATTTTCAAAGAGGTAAATAAGGTTTTCAAAGAATTTTAATATATTTTTTTTTTTAAATATTAGAATTGACCCCACTTAATTTGTTGGGATATGAGATCAATAATATTTATACTGTAGTGATATGATAATCCTCATACCTCATGCTCTATTCCGACTCCACTATATGAAAATTCTAGTTCCGTCACTGAAAGCAGACGATTGGTTTGATTGATTGATGATGATAAAGTGAAGATATACGTCATTATGTTGTGGGATGGTGTCATCGGCCAAGAAATATCGGTGATTTGCCACAGGAATTCAACGAGACAAATATAAGGGGATGTACATTGGTGCGAATTACAGGCTCGAAGATCCTTATGATGTTTGATAGTATAGAGTCAAAGCGTAAAATTTCGAAAACAAATAATTTTAATAGATGGTTTGTCAAGGTAGAGGATTGGAAACCAGAAATTGATGGAGGGGGTCGTTGTACGTGGCTTGCAATCAGCGGAGTTCCGTTACATGCATGGTCGAAAGAGTCGTTTGAAAATTTGACAGCACTCTGATATCTTTTGTATGCTTTGATGATACGACGATGAAATTGACATCTTTTGAAAGGGGAAGGATAATAATTAAAACTGACAGTATAGAAAAGATTGATGAAGTTGTGGATTTACGTGTTGTTGATAAAGTGTTTAGAGTACGGTTCATAGATTTTTAGGTCTTACCCGTGGATAAAAAGGGATGTGATGGTGAAGAGGATGTCGATTCTCTGTGTAGTGAGAAGGTAAATGACGAAGTATTGGTAGATAGGGAAATGAGAAAAAAAAGAGGCAGCGTTGGATAAGGAGTATAGCTATATTATGACATTGGGGCTGAATACGGAGTCTCGATAGGAGCAGACAATATGGAAGGATAATTGTTTGTGAGACGATGGGCGACAAGAAAATTTACGAGTAGCTGAGTTTTTGGAGGGTTCGAATGTCTGGTTGAAAGACGAGAAGGTGGGCTTCGTTAACATGGATAATGTTTCTCCGATTGGTTCTTTGGCGGTAGGTATGCCAATTGAGGAATGTAATGCAAATAGGACGCAGACCGAAATTCAGAGGACTTCTAAAGCTGAGGTGGTTTCATACAAGGGGAATATTAAAAAGTGCGCAAGGTATCTGAAATTATTCTCAACTCTCTTTCGTTTGAGGAACGTTATATTACAGAAGAAAGATTAAGAAAAAAAAGAAAAGGGCTGTCAACGAAAGAATCGACCGAGAGATTGACAGATAGCAAATGGATCATTATCGTCATTTGATTTCTTAAATCGATAACAAAAAGTTTTGCGAGAGGCTCATTATTGCGAGCAACGAAAAAACACAATAACAGAGAATATGAAACACATGTGGTTTGGGTTCAACGACAAAGAAAATTTTGTACAAGATTTGTTGAGATGATTTCGTGGTTTAAGATTTTTCTTGAAAAGACGAAACTTGAGTTGATCACTCTTCAAATGCTAAAAAACTGTTTGGTGTTCGGATGATATGCATTTAGTTGTATGAGGTGATACAATCATTGAGTTAGATAGTTGTGCAACATCACATGTCATATTATTTGGCGAAAGAAACATAACAGAGTGTCATGTTTTTAGGTGACTATATAATTGTGGGATGATTGAAAGACTAGTGTGGAGTTCGATAAATATTGATGCATTGTTGTGTCTCTTTTCTGGTTTTGGTGATAACAAAGGAAAAATGATGAGGTGTGAGTGTTTGGTTTGGGTTGCTTTGTGTGGTCGCTAGTGGTCTCTCATAGTGAGTGATGGGTAGTTTGGCAAATTTTTTTACTTTGGTGTTTTGCTCTTTTGCTGTTTAGTGTGGTGTCTAATAAAATCATAAGTTGAGGAAGATTTTTAATGAGAAATAATATATTTCTTGTATAATTTTTACTATAATAAAATCATACTTGATAAAAAAAGTTGTCTAATGAAAATGAACAAACAACTATAAGAATGAGAAAATGGAAAGAGGGTGGACAAAAGGGAAGAGCAGAGAGAAATGAAGATTTTTTTGGTAAATCGTTGGTATCTAATGTCTCATCCTTCTAACCCAGGTTTTACAAAGAATTAATATGAGGACAATCCTTTTAACCTAGTTTTTCTATTCACAATATCAAAATTCGAACTTTTGGCTTTGCTCAAAGTACCTAATGTCTCATCCCGATAGACCAGTTGATTGTTGGTAAAATGAATTTTTTTTAATAATATATGTAATGATATTTTTATAAATATTTTAAATAATTTATATAATGATATTTTTAAATATCCATAGAGGATATTACTCTACTATCCCACTCCCACCTATCTAAAAACTAGACCAAATTTATATCAGAAAATATTAATTTCAGGAACATAAACAGAAGTATTCAATAATTAGTGGGACAACTGCAGTATTCCCATTCCTATCTATCTGTCAAAACAGCAAACAGCTCAACATAATATATCTAATTTTCGGATAGCCTATCAAAACTTTATATCATATATATGTATACATATATGTTCTTAAATTTATTATGTGGGGGAGTGGCCTCTGATTTCTTGTTGAGTTTTGGTATTTTGCTTAAGTTTTCTTGAATGGATTTTATTAAGGCAGCTTTGCCTTTTTTATTAATAATAAATTTATTATTGTCGAGCCAAAAATATATATATTCTTAAATTTTACATAAGCTACTTAGTTTTGTCTGAAATTATAACGTTGTGTCGAAAGAAGATAGACTTGTACTTTGTCATTGGTTAGGGTTTGTTTTTAGTTGTTTTTGGCAACTTAAAAGCACTTTTTACTTGAAATTTGTTTTTTTTGTTACTTTTAAAAGTATTTTTCTACCTAAACTAAAAATTAAATTTTATAGCTTTTGTGGTGGAAAAGTTGATTTGAAAATAAAATTATTTTTTACCCACTATTATTTAATTATAATTGATGGTTAAATTAATGTTTATACGTGCATAATTATAAAATAATATATATATATATATATTATAATATTTATATTGAGAATAAAGTTATTTGATTTTAAATTTAGGGTAGAGTACACAAATGGTCACCAAACTATCCCAAAAAAAATAAAATAGTCACCAAACTTTCAAAAATTACATAATGGTCATTAAACTTTAGTTTTTATTTCAAAATGATCACTGGGCCATTAACTGTTGTTGATTGGGTGACATGACAGTTACAAAAATTTGTATAATAGCACATTTAATCCTCAATATGTGCGCATCCAATCAATTTAGACATCAATAATAAGGGCTAAATTAGGACTAAATTGATTGAATATGTAAATATGGAGGATTAAATGTATTTTTATCCAAATTTTCGTAATTGTTGCGTCATTTGCTTAACGACGGTTAACGGCTCAGTTACCATTTTGTAACAAAAACTAAAGTTTAATTACCATTATATAACTTTTGAAAGTTTGGTGACCATTTTGTATTTCTTGGGGTAGTTTAGTGACCATTTGTGTACTTTACCTTTAAATTTATTATGAATTTGTAATTGTTATGTTCGTATATAATCTAGACTATAGTTTATATTTTTAAATTAAACTTTTTTATTATAATTTAAGTTGATTAATTTCATACATCATAATATTAACGAATTTGAACAGCACCCAAGTTCACTTATATACTTTAAAATATCATGTCTAGAATAGACATTTTATCTTCTTAAAATTACTTTCTGACATCAATGACAAACACTAACATAACTTTTTAAAATTACTTTTCTACAACACTTTTAAAATCATTTTTATCACTGCACTTTTTAAAGTAATGCTAAACTAAGCTTTAGGCCTTTTTTGTTGTGTTTGGCTTCTCAAACTAGTTTTTCCACTCAAAAAATTATAAAAGCAAACAAAAACATGCAATTTTTAAGTGTCAAAATTTTGGTTTGTCCCCCCAAACTAACTTCTCAAACTTTGGTTTGTCAAAAACTAATTTTTTTAACTTTTGCAAAACATTAGTTTGGCCCCAAACCTTAATTTCACACAACAACAAAAACAAAAACAAAGCCTTAGTTTTCATTCCACCTGTCCCCTTATTATCCTAATAGAAATAAAAAACAATTTAACGGCTGTACGTTGTCCCAAAATAGCACCAATCCATCTTTGACAACTTAACTCTTCTTTTCTAACACTATAAACCTAATTAAATATAAAAAAACTTTATTATACAGTTCGTGTAAATTCAAAATCACCTGATGTGTAGTCTGAAATTACACAATCCTTTTACTTTAGAATTGGTAGAGTTTACAAATCAGGATCTAGGAATTAAAATTTAAAGTTTATAGTTTATATTTTTATAGTTAAGGATTTGTATGTTAGTTTTTAATAAGTAAATTTGTACTATAAAATTTTTTATGCAGTTTATTAAAAAGTTACTCTTAAAAAATTATATAAATATAAATTCAAAATCTTAGGGCTTTGGATTCCTTTCTATTAGGAAAAAACCATCATATCGAAAAGAAAATGTTAATGAAAACAAATTATTATATTTTAGTTTCAAATAATTTAAAGAATATTTATATTTTCGAGTTCTGTAAACACAATACCAATTGCATTTGATACCATACCAAATTAAGATATTATTCTATTTTTTAATTTTAATTTTAATTTTAGTCTTTGGATATCTCGTTTACCTTAACGGCCGAGACTGAGAGCAGCCTCGATGTCGAGCCGCCACGCAAAACCACCATGACCGCCACCAGCGCCATCCATTTTCCAGACATCACACGGCAACACTATAGTGGAACACTTGTTCTGCCAGGTGAACTGCAGCCTTACCTTGCATGAAAATGCCGAGCAATAATTAGGTAAATTTTCTTTAATCACAAGCCAAACCTTTATCTCTGACGGTGACACCGGCAACAGCCACTCTTTACGCCCTTCCCCAGCCGTCAACATCCTCTCATACGCCCCGTTAACCCACTGAACCCTATTCAAACCGTCGGATATAAACCCTGGACACGTGTCGGCCTCCAGATTCTTCATCTTCTCCACGTCCGTACTCCCAAGCTCTCTCCCTACCATGCAAGCATCCGTCACGCACTCCACCGTAACCCACGACTCAACCACCGTTTTTCTTTCCTTTTGACTCACCACGGCCGTACGATCAGGTTCCTCCGAGGGTCCGATACGATTAATCCAACGGCTGTTCAAGTTCAACTTAAAAAACGAAGGTAGATCTTGGTTATTTTCCTCCGAAACTGCACTGGTTCCATCGTTAATTGAACCGATTGCTTTAGTTTTCTCTGGTAATAAATTCAAAGTGACAATCTTTTCAGTTTTATTTGAAGCTCGTTGATCATGATCTGATGGTGGTGGTGGTGGAGGTGGTGGTAGACTTTTCTTTCTCTTAATATGATTCTTTCGAACCCTAACGTACTTTCTTTTAGCTCTTGGCTTACAAAGCAACAGATTTTTGTTACCAAACTGACCCCCACAGGAATCAGACTCTCCGCTCACCGGTTTCGGAGCGATTGGCCGGAATCTTAGCATTATCTGATTGATGTTCACCGTTTTGTCCTGCGAACCCCAGGTGTATCTTGCAAAATTCCATTTCTCACCACTGTTATTCATCATTTCGCCGCCGGGAGGGGGAAAACACAGATTCTCTTTTCAGCTTTCTCTGCAAAATCTCCAATCATTATTCTTTCTTGGAATTTCGGTTTTAGTTTTAAGGGTTTTTTTTTATGAGAAGCATAATCATCTCTGCAAGTTGACAGAGAAAGCAACACGTGTTTAGGGCAACTATGAAGAGTGGAGACGTTTGATCGGATAAAAGATCAGATGAATCTACTATTTTATTTTTATTATTATTATTATGATTATTAAGTTTAATATTAAAATAAGTGTCTAAACTATTCTAATTTTTTTATGTGTCTAATATGTATTTTAGGTGTCTAAATTATAATTTTTTGATCAAAATAGGTGTTCTGGTTGATATTAAAAAAGACAAAAAATGATAGTTGGACACCTAAAAAGCATGGGCGGATGTACATTAGAATTTGAGGGTACAATTGAGCATACTTAATTTGTTTGGGTATAAGGTTTTCTACAAGTTCATACATAAATTTTCGTAAGAAATATTAGAATTGATCCCACTTAATTTTTTATGGTACGAGGCCAACAATACTTATTCTAGTGATATGAAATCTCACATATCTCATACTCCACTCTCACCTACTATATAAAAATCTTAGCTCTACTACCGCTGAAAGGGACAAAAAAAATTAAACACCTAAAGAAGGAATTAACTTAGACACTTATTTTAATATTAAATATTATTATTATTATATTTTAATACCATTAATAGATCTATACATAAATGACCTCACTAAAATATCCCTAAAACAATTTTCGGTGATTTTTTTTAATATTTTTGTATAATTATAAGGTAGTATATGCTTAATTTTTTAACCCTTCAATAACGTACACATATCATTTATATATGGTACTTGAACCTGGATCATCTAGATAAAATATACCATTCTTTATCATTGAAACTACTCTACGGTTTCACAATTTGTGGTGATTATTTATGTTCTCTATAAATAATCTTATAAATTATTAGTGTATGAGATGATGATAATATATCCAATATTAATAAATGAATATATTAACGACGTAAGAAATATAAAACTAATATGATGAAGCATTTCTTCACTTAGATAAAATTATATTCTTAATAACATTTTCTTGAAATTATACCACTCAAAACTGATATTAGTTAGAATTTAATTAATATGATTATGGAATATATTAGACAACAATGGATATAATATACAAAATGATTTATTTATATACATATATAATATTATATCCTTTCAAGTTTCAATCTTAATAGAGTTTCAAAACTTCAAGCAAAGATAACATTCAAACTAATATATATGAATTATCAAATTCGCAGCTATACTTATATTATAATAGATAAAATCAGCTTCGTTACATAAATCAGTGCTAAGAGATATTTTATATTTTATAATATGAATCATTATAGTTTAATTTTATGATTGTATATATATTAAATTTATTTAATATTTTTAATGTGATTTTATAATTGTATATATTAAATTTTATTTTGAATAAAGTTTATTTTATTTTTTTCGCTCATAACGTTAGGATTTAAACTCTTGTCATTGTTTAAACCAGTTGATTGTAGATAATACCTTATTTTGTTAAACCAGTTGATTGTAGATAATACAAATAATGTTATTTAAACCAATACGAGTTTATTTTTTTAATATTGTCATACGATTACATGATACTATCTATTTTTTACTCTTTGCCCTTTGAAAATACTCAAACACCATATAGGCAAGACTGTTCGGACTTAATTCTTTTAGCAATAGCAACATTTTCTTTTTCACTCAAACTAAATTCCTCATTGAGTTGAGTAAGTATATTTTGCCAAATTAATCATCTTTATTTTCTCGTCTTCCCCTAAGTAATGGGTTTTAAACCTACTAAAAATACTCTCATTTTTTTTTTGGAGTCTTTATGTCTCTTCCCTCTAAGTAGGATTGTAATTAGATTTAAAAAAATTCAAAAAAATTATCCATTGAGTTGAATTTTAGTTGAATTAATACAGCTTAAATTTCATAAAAGTAAAAGAGGAATGTGAGGCCCTACTAAAGCCAATCAGAAAAGGCTTTGTGTTGAGCACTGGAGAAAGAAGATGGCCACGTGGATACCGTCTCGAAAACGGATCTTGAATTGAAAAAAATATAACAGAAGAAGCTTTAAAGGGGTGGGGGGAGGTTCGAGAAAGTGAATACGTGGTCTGGCTTCATTAGCTTTTTAATTTTACTCACCTTTTACATTTATTCTTCATCTACTCGCCTTATTCTTCTTCCACGTTGCACTACAATTAATTACAGTGGCCAATGGCTAACCAAGCTTTGACATGACCATCTTTGAAAATTCATACTCCAATGAGTGTTGATTAGTTTCAATTGTCCTTGTTTAGTTGAAAACAAGATGAGTCATGTGTACGCACCAAATGAGCGCGTGGAAGGATTGGTATAACAAAACGACAGCATGACAGTAAGAAGAAGGACGCGTGGCTGGATGGATTCGATAAGGACGTGGAATCATGAATCTATGAAGTGGAGAGGCATGTAACATCCCGACATACAATTGGATTGATGCCTTTTTCCTGCTTCTCCCACGTGTTTTTACGGACAGTTCTGCTTTGAGGCACTAAAAACCAGCTAAAAACGATATGATCGATTGTAATTCAAAATGTTATTAGTAAGTCTATGTTTAATTTTTAATCACTTTAGTCTTTATTTTTTTTGACTAAATAATTATTTAAAATATTGTTTTTGTTTAAATTTCACTCTCGTTAGATGAAAACCGTTAGTCAACTAACGGTCAACACATGAGGTTGATGTAGCATGTCTGCATGGCATGGAGATGACATGATGATGCCATGTGGTACTTTGTTGACTTGGTATTTCAAAATTTTATTTATTTATTAAAAAATTTAAAATATATATATTTTTTAAAAATATTATTATATGTATATAAAATAAAACATCCTAAAATTTTTAAATATTTTTAAAACAGTCCCCAAAATCCCAAACCCCCAAAATTCATCTTATTTTGTCGACGTTGGTCTCGTTACCGGCAACGAAACGAAGCGCCATTCTTTCACCGAACTACGCAAAACACCATTCGCCGTCCGTTTTGTCGTTGTTCATCGCGAATCGTTCAAATGAATCATTTGACGATTTCGTCTTTGTCCGACGTTTCGCACGACGTCGATCGATTTTCGGTGACGATATGGTGGGGTAAATGATCGTGATAGTCCGGCGACCGATGTGGTGACGGCGGCAAAATCGACTCAAATCAAAATTTGAGTTTGGGGGAGTTAGGGATTTTGAATTTTGGGCTATTTTGTGAGATATGAAAATTTTAGAGATTTTTTAAAAAAATAATTATTTTAAATATTTTTAACCGATCAGATGATGTCACGTCAGCAAAGTGCTACATGGCGTCGCCATGTTATCTCTCTATGCCATGCAGACATGTCACGTCAGCCTCAAGCATTATCGTTAGTTGACTAACGGTTTTCATTCAACAATGGTGATATTTGAACAAAAATAAAACATTAAGTGGTTGTTTGGACTAGAAAAAAAATAGGGAAGGGCTAAAGTGACCAAAGGGTCGAACGTTTGGACTACTTTTGACATTTTACCCAAAAATTATAGCATTTTGGGTTGGGCGTGGATAAATTTTAAGTTGCAACATAAAAGTGATGCACTTATTTTAACAAAAAAATTGATAGTTTAAATATTTAAACAGGATAATTTGAGCACTTATTTTCTGCCCTAACGTACTTTCTCTTCGTTCTCTTGCTAGTAACCACCAAGTTCTTGCTATTAAACAGAGAACCACCGGAATACGAGTCTCCGGTCACTGGCTTTGGAGCAATCGGCCGGAACCTGAGCATTACCCGGTTGGTTATCGTCTTATCGTGTGCACCCCCAGAGCACTTTAGCATGCTCCAGTGATCTCCTCCACCCTGTATCTCTAGTTTTTCGAAGAGGAAAAAAGGGAAAAGCCCCAACCAGAACACTCTCTCCGTTTTTATTTTCGAAATTGTTTTACTTCTTTTTTTCCCCTTGTGATGATGGTTTACTGGAGAATAATGAAACGATAATCATAAACGGTAATAGCCGTGGCCAAGATCTAGGGACACACGTGTCGTGATCTCGTTCCACGACACCTGAAACAGTGAAGGCGCTTGATTGGTTGAGTGGGCAGCCTTTTCGAAGCTCCTGATTGGCCCAAAAAAGTTGGCCATGACTACGTGTCTTAAACTCCGTAAAAATACGTAGCACGTGTCGGCGAAACGCATAAATGTTTCCCTTTAAAGTGAGGTAGCTTTATTACTTTTCGTCTTTTTTTGTTTAAATTTTCTGAGTAATTGGGAGATCTCTTTCCAGATTATGTCAACACGTGGTGCATTGTCACTTGTTTACTAAGGAGTAAGTTTAGTGTACTGTCACCATCCAGTATACTCGCAGTGAAGAGCGTGAACCAACTGTTTCAATTTCCACTAATAATTTGAAAATAAATAAGGTTAGTATTTAATATATAGTTCGTGAAAAATAATTTTATAAATAGTGTTAATATGATTACATGTATTTTTAAAAAAAATTAAAAGTAATAAAAGTTTTCATCATTTAATACTGCTTATGAATTTATTTTTCATTAATAGAATATTAAATATTAATCTTATTTATTTTCAAATTATTAGTGAAAGAATAAACATTAAACCATTAGCAACTCGTTTAATCTACTCAATATGGAACTAAAATACCAATTTAAAAGGAAAAAAGAGTAAATCTTTAACGAGAGTATCATATTTATGGAAAATTTAACCCAAATTAATTACAAAAAAGCAATTTACCTTGGTACTCTTTTGTACTGAAAATTTTACCTTGTTACCAACTCATTAAACCATGCACCGAGTTAGCAATGGTGTAAGCACGCGCGGGACTGAGAGTGCGGCTAGATGAGAACTGCTTTGAACTGATGATGGTACGTGAAATGAGTCGTGGATGGTCTGATGTGAGGGAGGATCTTTGGATAGATTTGTGACGTGGAAGAAATCCATTGGATGGAAAATAAGGGAGTTCGATGGGTCCAGTGTCCCCTAATTTTGCAGCGGTGTCTTGCAATAGAGAAATTATTATATGAATTCGAATCACGTCATCTATTGTCTATCTAATAAGATTCTTCTATTTCAGCATAATTTTCAAGTAACTATTTACTTTTTAATGACATGTAAGAAAGATGTGAAGATTCACTTTGAAAAAAGAATGAGATGGAAAATTGTTATTAAATGAGCCTATAAATGACGTGATGAGTCAGACTCATCTAATAATTTTCTCTTGCAATAACACCATTAGAGTGATCAGAATGTAAAAGGGAACACCCCTATACAATAAAGCCTCTATAAATTAATAATATCGGAACCACGTAATTTTATTAATTTAAAGAGATATAAATTAATCGATAAATATAGATTTTTTTATTCAATGAACTTACATTATTCGTCATGAATAAACCATATACATTGTATTGACTAATTGAATGATGTACATGTACAATGTGACTAATTAAATATAATACATACCCCTAAAAAAAGTTTATTGTAACACGTAGTACTGGTTAAAACTTAATGCAAGTTCATGTATGGTAAGGAAACAACTTTTCAAAATTTTTTGTTGGAGTATGAGAACGCAACACTGGAATTCTTGGATGCAGTAAAAAAAAGTAGAGGTGAAATACAGTTGATTTAAATTTTAACAAGAAGCAAACAACAATAGAATCATATTTACTAAGTTGTCATAGTTATATTTATAATTTTATAGAATTATTAATTTATAATATTGAAGGGACCATAAATTTATATAAGAATTTTTTTTTAAAATTATTATCTTATTAAGCTATCAAAATTATTAGTTTAGACTTTGAGCCTAAGTTAAGACAAAAAAATATTATTTTAAAAAATGATTAATTTATCGATTATTAATTTATAAATGTTCTACTGTATTATTAAAGTTTTTTTTCAGACAGTCAACCTCATTTATGGGTTATTTGTTGGATCTGGATCTGGATCTGGATCGGCGACATTTGTAGGAGTAACTTGTCTGGTCCATCGAGAAGCAAGAGTCCGCGTTCTCATAATCCGTTGTGAATTACTTTATATGGTAAAGGGGGAATTTGATGAGATTATGGATTGACACAGGTTGGATCGGCTTTTTGGTAGGTCCATCTATATATTAATTTTTTATTTATATAAATATTTTTAATACAATTTAATTAATTATTAAATTTAAATACAAATATAAATATGCGAGAGTAAAAAGAAAAAGGCCCAAAAATATTAGTTTACAAATGTCACAATGTAAATAGTGAGGATGAAGAATTAAAATAGAAAGTTTAAATTTAGGTTATTTGGAGATTTTTTATAATTGTTAAGGGTAAAAGGGTCTTTATAACTTTTATGTCAAAATCTCTAATCTCAAAAAACTCATATTAGCAGGTTTTTCAAAATTAGAGGTTTCACTTCAATCCGCTATTCACCAAACATCCAAATTAACGAATTTGACCTGTCAAACCTCTAATTTTGGCTCAAACCACTATTTATCAAACAAGGCCATTATTTTTATTTATTGTGTCATGCCATTTTAACGATATAACTAACGATTGAGTTCCAAGAAATTACGAAATTATAATTTAAATATTTATTTCATCCAAAGAATAATTTAAGTATCTAACTAAAAAATATAAATTAAGTGCTTATTATTTTTTGACAAAGACTACTTCTACTTCTACCTAGAGGGGGAAGGAGGAGACTCTAGGGGAAGGGATGCTCCTGCTGGATCTTAAACCCGGGACCTAAAGGAAGGGGATGAGAGCAGGTGAGCAGCTCTGACCAACCGGTTATCAACGCTTGCTTGATTAAGTACTTATTATTAAATTAAAACTTATGTAAGAAAACACATTATTAAGACTTTTAAAGATATCATTTTATGGGATTGCACCCTAATTTTATTTATTTTATGGGTAAAATACACACATGGTCATCGAATTTTTAGGGTATTTTTATTTTAGTCATCAAACTTTTAAAATTTTCATTAAGATCACCTAACTTTTATTTTTTTCATTTTGGTCCCTTTCGTTAGAAAATACTAACATGACCCGTTATTTTTCTTTTCTTCAATAAAATAATAAATCTTAAGTCCACCTTCAGCTGATTAAACCATTTTAGGTGAACTATTCTCTTTATTCTTCTTCTCCTCCAAATCTCCCCATGTTCTCCACTCTTCATTGGTTAATTTCAATAAGGGTTCTTATGGGCCAAATTGATTACCAGCCCTAAAATGATGGATTGAACTTTGGGGTAGAAGAAAGAACGTGGTCCTCTAGTTTTTTTTTTATAAAAGCAAGCAAATTCATTCAATTAAAAAGAGAAACATACATGAAGACATAAGTGTCCAAAAGATTCAAACAAAACATCCCCCAATAGGCAAGGGAACACCCCACAAGCAACAGGGAAAAGAAACAACCAACATTGGCGAAGAAAGAAAACTAAAACAAGCGAAAACATATTGAACAATATCAACATCCGAAATTAGCAACAAAAAGCAAACAACCCTTTGCCAATGTAACGACCCAGATTTCTCGAGTCAACAATGGGTGTTGACTCGAGTCTTGGACCAATACGTTGGGTCGAATGTTCGGTTTATGTTGCGCCTTGATTGTTGGGCTTTGTGGACCTCCAAGTGTTGTCGGGCTTGGTTATTGGGTTGAGCTTGGAGGAAGAAGGTTTAATGAGGGGTAAGGGAGTAAATTCCCAAAATGGGGGACAAAGGCTGATGTCTTTTTGTTTTCTCCTACAAAGGGGAAGAGGATGAAGTCATTTTGTCTCCAAAGTTTCTCATCTTCTTCTCCTTCAAGACATCACTCAACTCAAAAGGCAAAAGCTAGGGTTTTGATGATTTTTGTGGAAAATCTCGAAATTGTCATCAAGGAAGAGTTTATCAGCATCAAATGATCTCATTTTCGAGCTAAACATCATTGGATTTGGTGGGGGTTAAGATTGGAAGCTTGGACCAATAAGAGAGGTGGTAAGAGCTTGGTGGGAGCTTCATTTTGGGTTTTGCTTGCTTAAGGTCAGTACATCTCTGACTCATTCATTTCATGAGCCTCATAAGATGATTGACTGGTGTGGTTTTATAGTTTTGGTTTGTATGGTTGAGGTTTTAGAAGCTTAAACCTCTCTAATGGTAAATCACATTTTGGGTGTTGATAATGGGTAAAATCGGTAGAAAACCACATATTATAATCTAAATAACTTGTAAGAAAGATTTGAGATATAACCATGGAGGTTAAGGGTGTGAGTGAGGAAATCTCGAGCTCCAGGTTTTGATATCTGGGCTCGCATACCGATACGAGGTGGTAGTGTATCGATACTTTTTTGTATTACAAGAGCCGAATTGTGAGGGGCGTACCTGTACGCATTCCCGTGTATCGGTACCCCTTGCTTGTTTTGAATTCCAGTAGCGCTTGGGCGTACCGGTACGCTAGGGGTGTATTGGTACCCACTGTTACATTGCCTGAGATAGGCTTTAGCATATCAGTATGCAAGGTAGGGGTACCGATACGGGTTAGGATCGGTACGGGGCGATCCGAGTACCGATACGGGGAAAGAGCGTATTGGTACAACTTGTTGTTCAGTTTATTCGAACCTGAGTTGAGTATCGGTACTCGAGGAGGAGTACCGGTACCTAGTGAGGCGTACCGATACCCATGTAGGAGTATCGGTACTCACAGAACAATCTGCCCAAGAATTTCGAGGTTGTGTTTGAGGGTTCTATAATTCATGGTAAAGGGTCTGGTGGGTCCCTAAAGGTATAAAACAAACTCTAAAACTGAGAAATCGAGGTTAGTAACCCGTATGTGGATTAATGGCTAATGGCTTGGTAATAGTTGGGTAAATTGCTTAGACTAGTAATCCATAGGGATCTGTGGTGGATCAGTTAATGCTACGTGGTAGCTTGAGGTCCTTGTTGTGTGCTGAAATGACGCCCATATAGGTTGGTTGTCGTAAGTAATAAGATAATCTAACGAGAAAGGTGTAAATGAATCGTAATGATATATTAATTATTGTATCAAACGAGTCATGCCTTGAGGCATTGGTAATGGTTGACTGGATGTCTTTTATCTCTCGTGAGATATATTAATGCTCGAGGGAGCATGTGTTAACGTATGTGTCTTGGTTAGGAATCCAGATGTCTTAGACTCAGTGCAATAGCACTTAAATAAAGGGATGGGTACTTAGGGCTATGTGATCGAGTACACGTATTCACAGGCTATGTGATCTGGATGCGGTCTGAAACCTATCCTTGGGCTATGTGATTATGATATGGAATACAACTCGGGTGTTGTGTGAGCTTGAGTAACTTGAAGGGATATGTGATCTCAAGTAACATGATTGGCTATGTGACCTTAGGAAAATACTGCTTGTGGCTATTGTGATCCAAGTATGTTTAGGACGTATATGTGGCTATAGTGATCTGGATATGATCTTAACCTGATGGTTATGTGATCACGGGTAACTCGACGGCTGTGTAAGTATGGGAAAAATATTAGGGATTCGTTGGCCAATAGGGAATGTATGTTATTTACGTTGTTGTATGGATAATAGATGTTGGCTATTTTACCCTTGGGCTTTGTGATCAAGGTGGGGTTGTTACTCGACGGGCTGTGTGAGCTCGAATAACTCGATGGGCTGTGTGATCTCGAATATGGGCTGTGTGATCTTGAATATGGGCTAGATAACCCTTGGGTTATGTGATCAGGGTATGAGATGTAACTCGATGGTCGGTGGGACCTCGCGTATGGTAAGCCTGGGATGGCTTGGTTATGAACTCTAGCTATGGTAGGCTAGACGGTGATCCTTAGATGTTGAGAAGCTTATCTGTGCACTCTTAATTATATTATCATGTATGATTGTTTAGTGATATTCATGAATTACGATAGAGTAGAAATGTACCACTGAGCTTTGTTAGCAAAGCGTGCGGAATTGTGGTTTTTTCGTGCGTAGGTTGACAGGTTGCTTTTAGAGGAGTACATCAAGGAGGATTTCACAGCACCGGGCCAGTTTCAAAGTACAATACTTGATGTTTAGTTTGGACTGATTGTATTCATAGGACCTTACCACAGTTGAGTCTGTATCTTTATTTTGATTTACTGTTATTTGGTCAAACGGTATATTTTATTTGGAACTTATATTTTGTAAACCCTTTTAATCTTATTATCTATATAGATTTTATGGAAATTGATCGTTTTGAGAATTGTCAACTTGTGGTTTTAAATGGGAAATTTTGATGGGTCAGTTCTGGGTGACCCGAATGTGATGCTCTGGATCCGGGACAGGATCGGGGGTGTTACAGCCAATCAGTAAAAATCTCAAACATGATTCACCTATAAGAGAGCTTCATCCGGAGTTTATCAATGATTTTGTAAGGGAAGAACCAAAAGACTGGAGTTGACATTCTTCCAAACCAAGAACCTTCACAAGGCTCAAAGACAAAGAACAAGTAGGATGTGAAGAGCATCTGCTCTCAATAATCCTTAGAATAAACGAGAGATTAACTCGTTTGAGACCCGAGGCCTGAGAAACGTGATTGATCGCTAGGGAAGGACATGCATCCTTAACCATCCACCGCACCTTCCTGCACACGATGATGGTTGGGAACGAAGGAATCATTGTTGTTGCAAATGATCCCTAGAAGAATCATCCGCATTAACATAAGGATCAAAATACATTCCTGCTCTCGAAAACTGTCCATCATTGTCGAGATACATTCTGAGTTCAGACAAAACAAAACAAAAATTGTCTTGATCCACGACAAACTCTTTACCCTTGTTGTTGACTTTACCACCTATAGTCTCCATTGTCGATACTTTCGAGGAACAAAATGCGTTATAGGCTGGTAAGTCCTCGTGGAAACCTAGATATGTAGGACCTGCTACTTCATCTAACAAAACTTTATTCAACACGCAAAAACAATTTGCTTCCTTAAAGAAAACTTTGTCGTATTCTCCATGTGACAACTTTTGGTTAGCAATGGCAGGAACAAGAAAAATAGTAACCGTACAAAAGTAATGGTCATGGTCAACAACATCAGGCCTTACCATTATGCCCTTCTTCCCCTGCGTGTTGTTCTTTCGCGACCAACACCCTTCCCCCACAACGTCGCCGGCGACGGACATCTTTCCAATTATTGAGCTTGTAACTCGATCTTTGCGAAAAACATCCCCTTACTGCTTTCTTCCATTGAACAACACGGGTCACTCAAACTAATCGAGCCAGACAAAGGAACAAGTTAGAACAACGATAACTCCCGGTCGTCATCCCTTATCAAAAGAACTCGATGAAACCACCAAAGGATGGCTCTTCTGGATCCCATAGAGCTAAAAAATCCAGAGGATAGATCGGGATCGACCATCCAAAAATGGAATCCTACCCTTACGCACGTCTCCAGTTCTCCTGGGAGCATTTTGAAACTCGGACGGAGAACCCAAGAGACCCCAACCCCCGGTAACTCTCACCCGCCTATCCTTCACATCCAGACTAGATGCTGTAATGGAAACCGACGTTGTCTCTGGCGGAGTCATGATTTTTATATAGTGGAATTAGAGTAAAGTATGAGACATGAGTATTCTCATACCACTATAATATAAATATTGTTGGTCTTATACTCACAAATCAAGTGAAGTCAATTCTAACATTTTCTATGAAAATTTTTATACTAACTCTTTGAAAATCTCATTTAACTATTTGAAAATCTCATATCATAATAAATCAAATGAGGTCAATTTACCTTTAATCAATATGCGGCTCAGCGAATTTGGCTCTTGGGGAGCATTTTTTCATGTATGTCACTCTCTAACGTGGTCCTCTAGTTGAAATGCTCCTTTCATGGGTTAGAAATTATGTATACAAACATAACAATATGTCCAAGCTATACGTTCATTAATTTATGCATAATTCGTACTTCAATTATAGTAGAGGTATTTATTTTTGTACCACCTCTTTCTTCAAACAAATATATATATATACCATTGGTGATATTCTCATGACAATGATGTATTTAATATAATTTTTTATAATTATTAATATCCGATTTATTAATTAATCTAGATTGAGTAATATATTAATAAAAAAATATTGTAAATATCCATTCAAAATCAAATTTAATCTTATTTTGTTTTTTATAGATAGAATTTAATATTATTTTGTTGCATTTAATGTTTCATATGAAAGAAACAATAATATTTATAGGATAAAAATTCTTTGCCTTTTCCGGTGACTCTTTCAATACCCAACATTAAAAAAAATTAAATTCTAAGATCTAACTCTAAATTCAAAATTTTAAACCCTAAACCTTAAAAATACACCCTACCCATAATTTCCTAAATCCTAATCCTAAACTCCAACCTTAAACCTTAAAAATACACCTTTCTCATAATTTCCTAAACCCTAACCCTAAACTTCAACCTTAAACATTAACACTAAATTTAATTTTTTAGTGTGGGGCATAAAAAGGGCACCGAAAAGTGACAGATGATTTATATTCATATTTATAATCCCCAAGATTAATATTAACAAACATAACTAAGACAAACTACATAACTAAGATTTAAATCGCACATAACTAAGCACTAGGAAGTGGTATTTCACAAATATTTTAATCTAAACAAAATTAGTGATTGTGATTTTCGACCAAACTCAATAAAAAAATTATGCTGCATATAACTAAGTATTAGGAGGTGGTCCGTCTCTTGGCAGGTGGTTGTGGTAGGTTTCTTTTGGCAGGTGGTTGTGCTATTGCATCTACTGCTATGATGAACTCCTGTTATCATTGTGGTTTTCACAATTAATTAATTTAATCTAAACAAAATTATATGATTGTTTATTGTATTTAACCTTTCACTTGTTGCATTATAGATGCAAGTACTCTCAAAGTCGGATAACTATGAATTTATTCTCTAATTACAAGTATAAATTCCAAAGGTGGCATCCCAGTATAAATTCAAGCATTGTATGCAGACACTAATCAGGCAAACGTTTTCGAAGTCTTCCAGTACTTGTTTGTGTACACAACAAAATGATGAGCTCGGGAACACCGGCTAAGCTTCCGGTTATAGATTTCTCAAACCAAAACCTGAAACCGGGCAGCTCCGAATGGGATTCGGCGAAACACCAAGTCCATGAAGCATTGGAGGAGTACGGCTGTTTCCAGGCTTCCTTGGACCAAGTCATGGAGCTTCGAGATGCCGTATTCGGAGCCATGGAAGACGTCTTCGACTTGCCTCTAGAAACAAAAAGGCTCTATGTTTCGGACAAGCCCTTTCGTGGCTATTTCGGACATCCATCGAAATTGCTCGAAAGCATGATGATTGACGAAGCCCAGATCGCTGAAAACATCGAACAAGGCCTGACGACCACCTTGTGGCCTCACGGAAACACGAGCTTCAGGTTCATAATAATAACTTTGTGAGAGGCTACTGACATGGTTGTTCGTCATGTCACAGGAATATTATCTTTTTCCTAAAAGATATTTTTGATAGGATGTGCAGGTCACTGTAATTGTATCTCAAGATCTCTTTTTTTTTTTCCGATGTGAGATTAATGTTTTCATCTCTTCTCAAATATAGTAATATGTATTAACTAATTAATTAACCGGTGTTCAATTGGCAGTAAAACTCTGGCGTCTTTCACAGAGCTAGCATCAAGATTAGAGAAGACAATCAGAAGGATGATTTTGGAGATTTTTGGTGTGGAGAAGTACGTGGATGAGCACATCGACTCCACAAATTACCTTCTAAAGCTCATGAAATACAAAGCGCCCCAAACCAGCGAGCCAACCGTTGGGGCAGTAGCTCACAACGACATGAACACACTGACCCTATTGTATCAAAACGAGGTTGATGGATTGCAGGTTCAGAACAAAGATGGTGAATGGATCAATGTCGAACCCTCACCCAATTCTTTCATAGTCATGGTCGGAGAATCCCTCTACGTAAGTCACTTATTTACCAATTACCATACATACACCATTCAAAACTGAAAAAAATGACATAACTTGAACACAATATCATTATAGACAAGCAGGGGCGGAGCCAAAAATTTATTAAAGTGTGTCATTTTTAACAATATTTAAGGAGAGTTAATTATTTATAAAAATGTGTCATTTTATTTATAAAAGATGTGTCATTTATATATTTTTAAAATTTTGATATACAAATTATATAGGAAAACAAATTTTCTATAAAAAATTGGCTCATTGACAGTTCGCACTTCTTAAAATAAAATCATGCATCCGTTCCTGATTGATTGCAGATATGGTTAAATGGTGGGTTACCTCCTGCTTATCATCGTGTGGTGGTGAAGGGGAACAAGGCAAGGTACAGCGCGGGATTATTTTCAGCCTCGAGAGGAGGGTATCAAGTGAAGGCACCGGAAGAACTTGTAGATGACAAAAATCCCAAGCTCTTCAAACCCTTTGACTACGAAGAGTTTTTGGGGTTTTACTTAACCCAGGTCGCTCCTGGAGGAGCTAGAACTGGTCTTACAACTTATTGCACTGCCTAAGATTTAGGCATAAATAATTGTTAAATATAACGAATTGTGTCATCAATCTTTGTGTTCTATATATGTTAGGGCTAAAAATAATCCTTTTAGGCAAAACTTTGGGTTATGGATTAGACTGGACTGGACTGGACTGGAATGGAATGCATAAGGATCTGTACTCTATATTTCGTGGGTTTATTCATTTTCCGTTACCATCCGACATGGAATACTTCAGCCTTATGAAATATGTCATCTGTTTATTTTAGGTATTTAAAATATTTTATATTAAGAATGGTCCCTTGCGTTGTCAACGATTCTTAGAACAAATAATTAAAGCTCTCAGTTGACACCCTCACATCTCTCTTACGTTGTGAATTTAAAATCTATTAAGAGTAAATTCTTCCTTCCCTTCCATTGAATAGAAATTGTTCAAAAAAAATGATCCTTTAACGTTACCATCGCTTCCGCTTTCAACTTTATATATTAGCTCAGCCTTATAACATGACACATTCATATAAGATCTTGTGACAATATCATAAAAGTGGTAAAATTTAAAATCAAAATCAAAAAGTTTAAAAATATACTTATAAATTATATTATTTTACTTTTTAAAATTATATTTGAATTTTTATTTTTTTTTTGAAAATTTTGATTTTAATGAAGTAAAAAGTTGGGAAAATGGAAAAAAATCACAAAGATATCTTTAAATTTTTGATTAATTTAAAATATTTTAATTTTAATTTTTTTATAATTTTTTAGTTTTTTTTTTCATTTTTAACATGTGACACTATCAAAATGCGTTACATGACCTTCTCTCATAATATCACGCCATCATCATAGATGAAAAAACATATAGGGTGAAAGTGAAAACTGACAAAAAAACATTAGAGGCTGAAAGCTAACGAAAAATAATTTAGGGGTGAAAATTAACTTTAAACATATTTTAAAGGATGATTTTACAATTAAGTCTAAAACATATCTTTTTAATTTCGAAAGTTTTATGGAAAATTCTATTCATATTTGTTATATATGATACCAAACTTTTTAGAATGTTGTTGTCCGACGACTCAAATTCATATATTTTGGTTGAATGTGCTCATATTTCTAATCGATTTGCTTTTAAATTCAATGCATACTAATCAACAGTCAGTTGGTCTAATAGAGTGAATGTAATAGATTTCTCAATTAAAATAAATGGTTCGATTCTTGACATTATGAATAAAAAAGATTGAATTGAGAGGGTTGCCCCATAATTATGGATGGTCATTTGACACTTGCCCGACGAGTTTTGACCCGACCGACCTTAGGGTCGGTTATTTTTAAGAAATTTTTGGGTTCAAGTAGGATTTATAATAGATTTTTTTAAGATGAGGTCGGGTCGGTCGGGTTTTGATTTAAGGTAAAAAATGTTCGACTTGACCCGGAATAATAATTTTATTTTATTTCAAATATTTAGGTATAATTGTTATAATGCTCCTCTCTCTTTATATATATTTTTCGATTATCTCCCTATTTTATCTAATAAAATGAAATAATTATTATAATGCCCTCTCTTTGTTTGTATTTTTCAATTAACTCTCTATTTTATCAAATAAAAATGAATAAAATATATATTTTATTTATGTTGGTTTGGGTCGGGTCGGGTAGAACATCATAAAATATCGGGTCAAATTTGGATGACGATGTTAAATTTTTCGGTCGAATGCGAGTCGACAAAAACCTGATCCAACCCGACTCATAACCATCTCTATTCATAATGATCCTCTTCAATACTTGATCTAAATTATTTACCAAATTGGTTGAATACACGTTGTTAAAAAAATTCAATGCATGCTAATAATTAAATGAAGTCCAAAAATAGTAGTTTTAGTATTCATAAACTAGAGCATGTGATAAAAACATAAGTAGCCCGGCAACAAAGAAATAAACATTTAATACGCGCATGTGATGGTAGGTATCAACTTGGTGTGTTTTATATGATTAAATAATTAAAATAAGGGTAAACTACATAAATGGTCCCCCGACTATGACTCAATTCTTTGTTGAGTCCCCTGACTATGAGAAGTTATAAATAGGTCATCTGACTAATCGCGACTAACAAATAGGTCCAATTCTGTTAAAAAAATAAATGGTTGATGACGTGACAGTTAATAAAATCTGTATAATAACAAATTTAACCCTTAACATTTATATTTTATTTTAATTTGGTCCTAAATTTAAAATTTTAACTCTCAACATTTAAATATTACAACATTTTAGTCCCTTAAATCTTAAACTCCATCTTCTTCCCTTCTAAAAGCAAAAGGTATGCATCTCTTGTTGTGGGTAGCTCATCGTAGATGGCTACTGTAAACATCAATAGAAGTTTTGATTCTCCAACAGTTTTTTAATGCTCATACAAATGAGGTTGCAGATGGCTACCGTTAACATCAATGGAGGTTTGTTTTTTTAGAAGGGGAAGAAGATGAAGTTTAGGATTTAAGGTACTAAAATGTTGTAATATTTAAATATTGAGAGATGAAATTTTAAATTTAGGACCAAATTAAAATAAAATGTACAAGTTGAGGGTTAAATATGGTATTATACAGATTTTATTAAACTACCACATCATCAACAGTTTATTTTTAACGAAACTAGACCGTTTTGTTAGTCGCGATTAGTCAGAAGACTTATTTATAACTTCTCATAGTCGGAGGACTTAATAAAAGAATTGAGTCATAGTTAGGAGACCATTTATGTAGTTTACTCTTAAAATAAAATGAATTCAGAAAATGGTTAGTGTAAAAAGGAAAATTTGTTTTCAGGAGAATTAGATATAAACTATTTTAATTGAAAAATGTACATGAATTTATCAAAGATTATAAACAAATGGTTAATAAAAGTTGAGTGCAGTGGCAATATATATTATTTTTTTAAAGAAAAAACTCGGATTTAAACTTTGAAAACGATATTGTTGAGGATGAGAGTTATAAATTCTGAACATGGACCATAAAATGAATATATATTTAGAAAAACTACACACAAAATAAATATTTTCATAAAATCATATTAAAAATTCCAAAAAAACAAAACAATATTATCAATAAGTTTTATGGGTATTAGAATTATAGAAACTACGTGTTTGATTTAAAATAGCAAATGATTTCTTAAAATTGTAGGTGATGTGGATTGATTTAGAAACCTTATCTCTATTGAAACCAATTTCTAAGATTTGCATGGATAAGCATTGGAGGTTCATTTATCAAACGGTTGGATGTAGATTTTCCCCCTTAAATGATAAGGCGTAAATATATTTTGTAATATAGATTATTATTCGATATATTATTAATAAAAACTTTTTTCACACATGATTTCTAGGTGATGATATATGTTATGTTTATTTTTTTAACAATGACAGCTGAATTTTATTAATCAACATAATAATATAATATAATGTATAAAAAAAGGACAAGTTCACTAAATGTCTCTTACAATAGTGCAAAGAAAAGAAGATACTTCCATCGAGATTAACAAACCAAAATCCAGAAACCTACCTGAATCTCATTGTCTTTATCCAAACGAGACGCTTTACGGGTAAAAAAGGAGTGGTGAGCGAACCAAGCTATCAGGCAGATTGCTCCGCTACCCAGGTCTAATTACATCGGCAACCAACCATCAACTGAATATGGATCTATCTTTCTAAGACCACTGACAGAACTATAATCAGAGATTAGCGCCGTGAAGATCTTTGTATGAGCACCAACCGACCGCTAAGGTATGCTGAAATTATGCCACAATGAGAGATGAACAAACCACAAAATATCAAAGAAAAACGTGTCACAAGAACATAGAAAACGTGTGCCACAAAGGCAAAGATTCTTATTAAAATATATAAAAACAAAAAAATAATAGACCAGATGGTCGACAACTAATATTAAAATTAATTGCCGACCACCAACTAAAGAAAGAAAGGCAAAGTTACAAGCGAGAAAATTGAGAGATAACGGCTAGGTTAAGTAAATGTTATATTTACTTGTTTAATTATATTTAAAATTATTAAAATAGTATAAAGATAGTGTACTAAATAATAACCCTTTTAATATATATATACATTTATTATCTTCTATAATTAACATTTTTAATTCATTTAAATACTACTACTATTATTTCTTTTAAGATGCGCTTGGAGAATTACTTTGTAATTAAATTTGGGTACAATTACACAGTTATGCTATGTTTGGACAATCATTGTAATTTGTAAGTTTTAATATATTGAGTGCAATCGGAGGTCTCCAATTATACGCCACAATTAATAGAGAGAATTGTGAGAATGGGTGTAATTAAGCGTGTAATTATACTCTTTAATTTTATAATTAATATTATTTTAAAATTTAAATTTATGTAAATGTGTAATTATAATTTGTAATACGTACCAAAAATGACATAGAGAATTATAATATAATTACATCTTACCAGTCAAACATGTCCTGAAATTAAAACTCTTTGAGCATAATTATTAGAAGGGAAATTATTTGACACACAGTCAAAGTAAACTTTATTTTGCACAAGGAAAAAACTTTGATACACAGACCGTGTAAACTTTAGTTTACAAGTGCCTTTTAATTTTAGGGATTAAGGTTTTAGTTTAGGGTTTAAAGTTTAGAGGTTTAAGTTGTATGATTTAGAATTTATGGTTAGTGTTTATAATTTAGTGTATAGGGTTTAAGGTTTAGGGTTTAGTTTTTTAGGGTTAGAAATTTAGGATTTAAGTTTTTATAGTGTAAATACGCACGCTTATGTAAAATTAGTTTTACACAGCCTGTTTATCAAAGTTTTATCCTTTGCACAATTATGTCTATTTTAGAATTTAAGGTTTAGTTTAACGTTTAGGGGTTTAAAACTTAGATGTTGTGGTTAAAATTTAAGGTTTAGTGTTTAAGATTTTATGTTGGAGATTTAGATTTTATATTTTATAGTTTAAATAAGACTACCTGTATAAAAATTTTACACTTACTAAGATAATAATTATATTTTCATACAATTACACTATGGCATTCACACTCTTAAAAAAATATAAAAATAATAATTATTAACTTTCTAACGTAACATTATTTACATAGATGTATTTATTAAATATTTTAAGTCATAATTTGAACTATTCTATGTTATTTTAATTCTGGATATATTGCGAGTAAGTATATTTGGTCGGTTGATCAAGCTGGTCATCTTTGTTTTTTATATTTTCTTAAGTCATAAGTTCTAAACCTACTAACAACGTTCTCCCTTTCTTTTTCTAGAGTCTCTCATTTCTATCTTCTCGGGGTAGAATCACGATTAAAGGATTTGTCAAAAAAAATCCATATATTACATGTATGTTATATTCTAGTTACAAACCACATGTTATTTTTCCCATATTCACATGAAAATTTGGGCCTAATCTTTACATATTAATTATGAATTATATATATTGGTGTAAAATCTCCTAAATCTAGTAAATCTTACGAGATTCTGAATATTTTTGGGATCAAGTTAATTTTTTCATTAATTTTTTTTAATATTCTAAAGGTGATTACAAGGTAATATCTGTTTATAAATATTCTTAACTCTTTGATAATGCACATACAATATATAAACAAAACAGTTTAAATTCGTATCTCTTAAGATAAACATCATTAGTTTTTCTATCGGAACACTTATTGAGTTCTTTCATTAAAAAAATGAATTTAAAACCTTACCGAGAGGACATTTAAAATCTTACTATTCAATCCAACAAATGTTAGTGCGTATTATGAATTATATATTTTAGTTCAATTATTTTCAACCGATAATTATCTATTGATTTGATCACGACATCGCATAGACTAAAATAAAGAAAATTGATCATGCTTACGAAATGAATGATGAAAACACATTGCAGTCTCAAAATATCTACAAACAAATATCCAATTCTATTAAGATTTATTTTTATTTTCCTTTATGTTCCTCAAAATTTTATACTAATTAGTTCAGATTGACCCTGTCACATATTAAATTTAAGATTTATTTAAACAATACTAAGTTATTTACTACATAGATCAACCAGTTGATTCCAACTCTATTAGGGTCAGTTTAACATTACTTTTAAAAAATACGGTAGAAAAGTAATTTTAAAAAGTATTTTTGAATTGTTTGATATTAGAAGTGTTTGGTATTGTTGTTAAAGTGCTTTTAAGTAGATAAAAAATTTATTTTAAATATTTTTTTAAAATATAGAAAAAGTAGTAATATAAACGATAATATATGAGTAATTTTACTTAAAAACAATTTAAAAAAAATAAAAGTTAAAAATTTTAATTTTTGAAAATTACTTTTTTACACTAAACTGAAAATATTTTTTACTTGAAAAATTATCTATTTTTCATTACTTCTAGCTTTTTACTTAAGCAAGGCAAAACGTCGCATAAGATTTACAACGAACCAAAAGCAATTTTTTTTTCTTTTTTAGGAACCACCAAAAGCAGTCTTTCTTACTTTACAATGGGTGGTTTTAGATCAAACTGAAGCAATTAGACTTGTAATTTTAATTGTAATTGTAAGCTTTTGTATCTTCTAATGGATCCTCTTCACCAGTACCTGTTTACCATTTTCAGCACCCTTGTTTCCCTTTTGTGTTGCGTTTACTTTTATCAGTCGTCCAAAAAACGAAGCCGAAGCCGCCGTGCACCACCACAAGCCGGCGGTGCTTTACCTATCATCGGCCACATGCACCTCCTTGGTAGTCAGCAACTCACCCACAAAACATTAGGTGCCATGGCCGACAAATATGGTCCTGTTTTCTCCATAAGGCTAGGATCAAACAGAGTGCTGGTTGTAAGCAGTTGGGAAATGGCCAAAGAATGTTTCACTGTCCATGATAAAGTCTTTTCCACAAGACCGAACACCGTTGCTTCGAAGCTTCTGACCTATGATTCCGCTATGTTCGGGTTCGCTCCTTATGGGCCGTATTGGCGCGAGATGCGCAAGATTGCTACGGTCGAGCTTCTATCGAGCAACCGGATCGATATGCTCGAACATATACGAGTTTCGGAGGTGAAGACTGCGATAAGGGAATTGTACACCTCATGGCTTGGCAAAGGTAGTGGAGAAACTGGAGTGTTTGTGGATATGAAGCAGTGGTTTGGGGATTTAACTCATAATATTGCTTTGAGAATGGTGGGAGGGAAAAGATACTTCGGACCGAATTGCTGTGAAACCGAGGCTCAAAGATGTAAGAAATTAATGAGAGATTTCTCTGATCTGTTCGGCGTGTTTGTGTTGTCTGATGCGATACCATTTCTCGGGTGGCTGGATTTTAAGGGACACGAAAAGGCCATGAAAAGAACAGCGAAAGAATTGGACCGTTTCGTTGAAGGGTGGCTAGAGGAGCATAAACAGAAGAGGCTCATGAGTGGAATGATAGAAGAGAAGGATTTCATGGATGTGTTGCTGAACATCCTTGAAGATGCCGACATTGGTGGTTTCGATGCCGACATTGGTGGTTTCGATGCCGATACGATCAACAAGGCTACTTGTTTGGTAAGCATCCGAACTGAATTAACCGAATTAATCTTGTTCGTTACACAAATCTCAGAACTGTCCTGTTTTTATTTTTGCAGGTTTTAGTCTTTGCGGGGAATGACACAACCGTGGTGGCACTCACTTGGGCACTGTCTTTGCTGCTGAACAATCCTTGCGTGCTGAAAAAGCACAGGATGAGCTAGACATCCATGTTGGCAAGCATAGACAATTGCAAGAGTCTGATATCAAAAACCTAGTTTATCTTCAGGCCATCGTCAAGGAAACGTTGCGGTTATACCCACCGGTACCGGTCATTGGCCTCCGGGCTGCATTAGAAGATTGCACCCTCTCAACAGGCTACCACATTCCATCCGGTACACGGCTGCTGGTAAATGCCTGGAAGATTCAACGCGACGAACTTGTATGGACGGACCCCCATGAATTTCGGCCTGAGAGATTTTTGACCACCGATAAGGATATAGATTTTCAAGGCCAAACTTTTAAACTCATCCCTTTCGGCTCGGGAAGAAGATCGTGTCCCGGTGTTTCACTGGCCCTCAGGATGTTACACTTCATCTTAGGCAGCTTCTTGCACAGTTTCGAAATCGTTAAGTTGTCGAAGTTCGAAAACATTGATATGACGGAAAGCAACGGGTTAACAAATTTAAAAGCAACCCCTCTTGAAGTTCTCATCACTCCCGCCTTGAATCCGAGCTCATAGAGCTCGGATCAAGTGTGAGTTAGAGAAATTAATCCTTCAACCAAGCTTGTTAAACTTCAAGGCCAAGCAAGCTATGTACAGACAAATAATGATGAAATCATTTTTAACACCCTTCTCCAAATGGGGAATGGGCTCATTCTCACTTATTTAGAATGGTTTGGGCTTTTAGGAATTGTAACATGAGTTTATGCTATTATAGTTTTGGATTTGAATTGGGGTTTAGGATATGGATTTAGCATATTAGTATTACTATTAAGTTTATTATTTATAAATAATTGTTATATTTTAAAAATATTAAACAAACATAATACTAAGTATTAGTCGACAATGGAGACTTTGAATTTTGGAAAACCTGGTTTAAAAGTGAAGTTATAAAAACTAAAATAATAAAAAGGCAACAAAATTATTTTATTTATTTGGACCTAATTTATAATTTGTTAAAAATTCTATTCAATCAACCGTAAATTAATATTTTATGGTTCAATTTTTTTTGATAATATGTAAAACAAATCCATCTTATAAATCATAAAAAATATTTAAATTATCAATTAAAATTTATTGATGACATGTGAAAATATGTTTAAAAATGTCAATTTTAGTTTTTTCATTAAAATTATAATGTTGTCAATATAAGTGACTTATAAATGCACCAAATACTTGTTGGTTATGACTCAATTTTTTAAATACATTTAATAATCTAAAATGAAAATTATATGATAACCATTTGAGAAAAAAAATCAAGATAAGTTATCGATTTAATTTTTATTTTTTAATTTCGTCCTTTTACGCCCTATAATTTAGACATATTACTTTTGTATTATTTAAATTGAGATTAAAATTTTAAATTTCAAAAGTACAAATACAAATGTTGATCAAATTAAAAATTCTCATTTTTTTCTCAAAATTGTGATTCTTCTTGTTTCTTCATCATCTATGGCTGTTTCTTTATTGTGACGGTGGATTTGGAAAGAAAAAATACTTAGGGTAAATTACATGAATGACCATTTAATTATGAAGGAGGTTCTAATTTGGTCATTGATCTTTCAATTTTATCAATTCGACCATTTAACTATTTAAATAGTATCAATCAAGTCATTTATTGTTAAAAACTAACGGAGAATGTGACATGATGATTAATTTTTTTTTGTATAATTGCATATCTAATTATCGTTACTTACATATTGTATCAATTTGATCTTAATTTTATTTTAATTTAATAAATCTAATCTTCTAATCAGATTGTGACATGATTTATTCTCTGATCGGTGGAAAATAAAAAACAAACAAATGATACAAATGGAGGGAATGAGAATCAAACCCATAACCAACAACACAAAGAGAAACAACTCAAACCACTGAGCCAGTCTCTTATCTTAGTTAAGATTTGATAATAATTTTAATTAAATGTTATATTGTTGGAGAAAATTAAATAGAGAAAAAATAAAACACGAGGATTCAAACCTGAGTAATTAAATACATAAGAAGGATACTTAACCATTGAGCCAACAGTACTATGTGGTAGAAAATGACAACGTATGATATACGAATTTAACGGCAACTAATAACTATTTAGATAATAATGTATGATTATATTCTTATATTAATAATATATAATAAATCATCAATATATTAATAAATAATGATACATAATAATATATTATAAATAATATTATTTAATAGATTAAAATATATTTAAAATACATTTATTAATAATTTAAAATACATTTTAATATATATTTAATATCATACAACTAATTATAGTTTAAAATATACAATACATTGTTGACATTTTTAACCAAGTAATTGCTTTAGCCTAGTGATTAGGTGTCCTAATTCGTTAGTCTTAAATTTGAGTTCCCATCCATCAATTTTCCCTTTTATTTTCAGCACTAAAAAATAATATAACATACTCATATAATATATTGTTGCCATTTGAATCAAATGGTATGTTTTTAGCCTAGTGGTTGAGCGTGCACTCAACCCCCTCCCCACCCGGGCTTGATCCACCTTAATCCTAATTTTTTTTTAATTTATTTTTCTCCGGCCAGATGATGACATGTGTTATTATTCTTTGAAAAACTCGTAAAATTCATTTTTTGGATTTAAGTTTAATAATTCAAGGTTTATGAGAAAATACGCAAATGAGAGTAAATTGAGTATTTTAAAATTTTGGGTTGGATACTTTGATCATTCTATGAGGCTGGTAAGAAAAAAAAATCTGGTCAACTTATTATATTCGATCATTCTTGCTCTTTCCATGTTAAGTTTTTTAGGGCTAAACATCACCATTATTCACTAAACTATTATTTTTTGGCAAAGTATTCACTAATGTTACGTTTTTTTTTCCTATTTTGGTCACTCGCCGTTAAAACACTCACGTAAAAACATGAAAGCGATAATAGTTTAGTGACCAAAATAGGAAATAAGCAATAGATTGTTGACCAAAACGAAAAAAGTAACATTAATGACCAAAATAGGAAAGAAGCAATAGATTGTTGACCAAAACAGGGAAAAAGTAACATTAGTGACTAAAATAGGAAAAACTGTAATATTAGTGACGATTTTACATAAAATAATAGTTTGATGATAAAAAAAAAAGTAAAAATAGTTTAGTGACTCAATGGTGATGTTTACCTTTTTTTGTACATCCAAGTTAAGTTTTTTACTTGACTTTTGGAACGCCCGATGAAAAAAAATTTTACGTGATTGCCGGCTGTGGCAGTTTAAAGATTTAAGGATAAGTGCAATTGAATAAAAATAGGATCTTTAATTTATAATAATTTTTTAAAATAAAGTTTTTTTAATAAAAAAAATATTGGATAACACTCCTAAACAACATAAAAAAGACTTGCAAACATATAAAAGTGTGACATTTTCACTTAAAAAGTAATGTTATTCTTGCATATTTTGAAGCAAAATTATCTACAATGATTTTGATATCAACTTCTTCCAAAAGATCAGTCTTGATTGTCATTAAAACAAGTATATTTAGTCTTTCTTGTAATATAATTGTCTGTAAGTATGAGTTCACAAACTTTAATTTTAAAAAACTTCATTATGCAAAAACAACAATAATAGGATTAGTTAATAAAACTATACATGCAATTGTCGTATTTGGGAAGCAATAAAACATTTTAAAAATATTAAAAAATTCATTGCTTCTATTTTTTTTCCATGAGTAAAAGCTATGTAAGTAATTTCAGCTCAACAAATAACTCATTTCCATCAACATCAGATAACACATCTTTCCTAAAAACATTTTCAAAATTATTGCAATAAGATTTGATATTAACGTCATCCAATAAATGTAGTGTATCATAATGAAACAAGAAACCATCAAATAATGTCATCCTATTTGAAAATTTGTCACTACCAATCGAAAAATATGAAAGTACATTTTTCAAGCAAAATTGCACACACGCAGGCACACAATCTTTTAGAAAATGGGAAATTAAAGAAACCATTCTATTAAAATTTCAATTATCACCATATATACTGACACATATCTTACTCATCTTATTAATTTCTCAAAATACCTAATTTTTTAAAATTAAAATTTGCTGATAATTTTCTTTTAAAAATGATTATATATATAATGATAATTTATTTCGTGGCCCTCTTTTTTTCGAGGCCCTGTGTGATCGCATATCTTGCACATATCCAGAACTATCTCTGATTGCAGACATATTATTATATTTGAATTGATAGTTTATAGTAATAAATTAAAAACATAAAAAGTTTAGAGTTAACCGAATATAATTAACTAAAGTTGACAATTTTGTATCCATCATAATTATACAATATTAGAGGAAATAATGTAGATGTTTAACAATTCTATTTATTATATCATATATGACATAAAAAGTTTAGAGTTAACCGAATATAATTAACTAAAGTTGACAATTTTGTATCCATCATAATTATACAATATTAGAGGTGGCAATCGGGTCGTTTGGATCGGGTTCAGTTCGGGTCGGGTTGATTTTAAGTTCGAGTTATTGTTGGTTTAGGCTCGATTTGGGTCGGATCGGGTCTAATTCGCATTTAGTTCGAGCCTATATTATTTTGGATCGGGTCGGATTAATATCGGATCGAGTCTATATCGAATCAGTTGACTTTTTGGGTCGAGTCTATATCGAATCAGTTGTTTTTAGGGTCGGGTCAATATCAGATCGGTCAACTTACAATTTGAGTCAATGTATGAAGATGATCTTTTAAAGGAGAAAAAAATGATATTAAACCATTACTAAAGGTAGTTGCTAATTAGTAATATAATACAAAATGATAATAAAACATACATATTTGATGGGAAAAAATTCGGGTTGCTTTCGGTTCGGGTTGATTTCAGTTCGGGCTGCTTTCAGTTCAATTAATTTTTGGTTCGGGTTTTTTTCGGTTCTGGTTGCTTTCAGTTCGGGTTATTTTCGGTTTCGGTTAATTTCGATTCGGGTTGATTTTCGATTTAACTAAATTCGGGTCGATTTAATTAGAATTCGGGTCAAGTTTAGATCATAATGTTCAGATTTATATTGAGTATCGGGTTGGATAAATCAGTTTGGATCTCGGGTCCCGGGTCAAAATTTTCATGTCTATACAATATGAAAGCCAAAATATAAAACGATACGAAAAATAAAATAAATAATTAAATCTACATAAAATTTATTAATGTGCTTGTTGTTGTTCATAAAAACAACTAGCACGAAGATATATGAAAAAAAGTAAAAAAAAGTATTACAATAACGTCATTTTTACAAAAATAAATAATATTTCAATTATCATGCATGATTTTGATCATTTTTTTAATTTATTTAGCATATATTTTAATAGGTTTAAATATGAATTTGGCTTTTTTGAATTTATTTAGGGTTTAGAATTTATAACCTGATTAAATTTGTTTAGAGAAAATATTAATTTTACAATTTTTCAATTGAGTTTTCATTAGATTCATCAGCAACATGAACTCATACATAAACTTAGTAATATTATAGATCTTAAAAGTACAGAAATAATATATTTTTAAAAGTATAAAAAATACATAAATGAGTATAATAGAAAAATGGAAAATCATTTACCAATAATATTTTTAATATACTAATGTAATTATATGATAGTATATGTTTATAATTTTTTCTTAATTTTTTGACAAGACACGCATACACGTGCTTTAACTTGGATCTCCTAAGATGAATATCATCTTCTTTTTTATTAAAAATATATTTACCAATAACATTTAACTTTATCATTTGTCTCTTTTCTTTAAAAAGGAAAAAATTCATTTCTCAAAGTATAGACGAAGTTAGAATTAAATAATTTAAAAAATAAATTCGTTTAACTTCAATATTAATCAAAACTAATACTATTCAAAAAAATTTAAAAATAATTCTTGAATTGACAAATATTTCGATTAATATGAACTAAATTTTTTATTACAATTAAATTTGAACACAAATTTATCTCATTATCTTAATAACTTCGTTCCAACTGTGAATATTACATTTCTAATTTCAACATGTATAATGTCATTTTATCTTAATTTAACTAGTATCATTTACAATTTTTTTTTTCTGTCATGAAATCAATTCACACCCTAAAAAAAATTGTCAAAATCGAATTATCAAAATTCACATTCTCATAAAAAATTAATACAGAGGACCAACCTTTTACTATTATTTTTTTAAAAAAAATATGATATAGAGGACCAAATTCCAAAACATGATACAAAATCCCAACATTTTTATTATTTTTTAAAAATAAAAAATATTACATAAACCCTAATAAAATCCCAAACTTTCGCTATTGAAACCAAACCCCCCAGCTGAAAAGTAAAAAAAAGAAATTCAGACAAATGGGCAGCAACCAAGCCGCTGTATCTTTCTTGTCCAACCTCGCACGCGCCGCTTTCGGTCTCGGCGCCGCTGCCAGTGTCCTCAACGCTTCCATGTACACCGTCGACGGTGGCCAAAGAGCCGTGATATTTGACCGTCTCAGGGGAGTATTGGAGAAAACCGTCGATGAAGGAACCCACTTCTTGATCCCATGGCTCCAGAAGCCTTTCATCTATGATATCCGCATGAAGCCCAACACTTTCTCATCTGTTTCTGGAACCAAGGATCTCCAAATGGTTAATCTTACCCTTCGGGTTCTTTCTAAACCCATGGTAACCCAGGTAATTTTCTTTTTAGCTATTTCTGTTCTTCAGGTTAAATGGATTGGTTTGATTTATGGGTTTTGTTTATTGTTTGATGAATTACCATAGACTTTTTGTGTTTTTGGATGATTTTATGAAATGGGTTTGTTGCAAAATGAAAAGTTTTGTTCATTATATCAGTGGAATCAAAGTTGATGAGTTACTCAACTTGTTAAAAAATTGTATAGAAATGTAGCATTTGTCGTGTAATTATGCTTGATGAATCTATTGATTTAGTTATTTTTTGAAGATTAATGTTTGATTGATATTGTTTTTGCAATAAGGTGGAGAAACTTCCCGAAATCTATCAACATCTTGGTCTAGAGTATGATGAGAAGGTGCTTCCTTCCATTGGCAATGAGGTCTTGAAAGCTGTGGTTGCACAGTTCAATGCTGACCAGCTTCTCACCGAGCGTCCCCAAGTGTCAGCCTTGGTCCGTAATTCGCTAACGCAGCGTGCAAGGGACTTCAACATTGAGCTAGCTGATGTTGCTATCACGCATTTGTCATACGGTGCTGAATTCTCAAGGGCTGTGGAGCAAAAGCAGGTGGCACAACAGGAGGCGGAGAGGTCAAAGTACGTTGTGGCGAAAGCTGATCAGGAGAGGAGGGCTGCTATTATCCGTGCAGAAGGTGAAAGTGAGGCTGCGAAGTTGATTTCCGAAGCAACTGCAACTGCTGGTATGGGGCTGATCGAGCTGAGGAGGATCGAAGCATCAAGGGAAATCTCTGCAACTCTTGCGAGATCACCGAATGTTGCTTACCTACCTGGTGGCCAGAACATGCTTCTCGCTCTGAACCCATCGAGGCCTTGACAACTGCTTGAATGATGGTAATTTTGCATAGCCCATAAATGTTAAGTGTGAATTTGCATTGCAGTCTTCGTTATCTTCATGTTGGTGCAAACTATAACCTGAATTTACTTGCAACAAAAGAACACTGTTTTCTCTATGTTGAATCATGGAGGTTGATTTCTATCTTTTCTTACTATTTATGTCGGAATTGTCGAATGTTTTGTTTGCTATAACATGTTTGTGATTTGTTTGAAATCAGTAAGGAACATTTAGGTTGTCATAAAGTCTGTGATTCCTTATCTTTGTTGAGATTGTGTTCCTATGTTTTTGCTCGGAGTCTTTTTTCAGTACCGTTGTCCACCCATATCTGGATATGAATACAGTGATATGATCATCCGAGAACGTATTCAGCACTAGAGCCTAAGGAACGTTTTAAATGGTACAGCTGATTTTAGCTGTTCTCAAGAAAAAAGAATTAGATTGCATCTAAGAAGTTATCGGTTCGAATCTTTGCTCATAAAAACAGTTTTGAAAAACTTGTTTTCTTCATCTTTTGATTGTTTTACTGCTTGAACCTAGTTTGGAGTTTAGGCCTTTGGTTTTCTGATCGGTGGAATTTGTTCAGTTCTTACAATTTATCTGCATATGATCTAAAACAACCCAGAATTTTGCACTTATTTCAGTACCTTTTTTTTTCACAAACTTGCAGATTCGATTGAAAATTTTAGTGGGTTTTCAGGGTTGAGTAGAGTTCATTCGATTTGGTTATTTTAAAATGAAAAGTAAGCTCTTCAGTTAGAAAAAACTTAGTTAGGTATTTATTCTTGAAAAATTTTCATCAACTGAATCCTTAAAGTTTGAATTTGATTGATTTTTTAAGTTTTAGGGTTTATTTAATTCTTAAAAAAGTGTTAAAAATTCGAAAAATTATTAAAAATATTTAAAACATAAAAAAATTAAATAAATTAAAAGTATTTAAGAAATTGAAAAGGCTATAACATAATTGAGATTTTTTTTGAAAGTAATAAAAAATTAAAAAAGTTTAAGAAAGTATTAAAATATTAAAATTACAATGGTAGTTTTAGAAAAAGAATCAAAACCTTCTATACAGGAAAAGTTCCTCCTCGGAGAAATTATATTACGAGCCTAGATTATCACATCAGTCATGCTTTCATCTAATAAAAATTATTCAATTTGTCATTGTTTTTTATGTCATTAATTTAATAATATAATTTTCAAAAAAAATGTTTTTTAAATGACATAAAAAATTAATAAAGATTCATTGGTTAAAAAAATAATAGGAGAAAAAATGATAAAATGGGTGGTTTTTAGTAGTTGAGACTATTATTGATGTGGTAAGTCAAACCTATGATATAATTTTCTCTCTCTTTGCTAGTTTTTGAATATGTTGTCATTTTTAAGTGTATTTTCGATAAAATTAATCTTGTATTAGAATATTTATTTCTTGTGAGATTACCTCTTAAGTACTATATAACAACCTGAAATGTTAATCTTAAAAATATGTATGAACAGATACCGTCTTGTAATTACTTCTGGACTAAATAAATATTATATCTAAAAATGAAAAATAAAACTTGCACCTGATCTGTGATCTTGCCAATGTCAGTTGTTTCTAAAAAAACTATACTTTAAGGTCCAAATTAAGCCTACTTTTAGAAATAATATGGTAAAATCGTTATTCAAGTTGTGCTCATGACTCAAATCAATGTCTGCATGTTGTTTCTAAAAAGTCAAAATTGACAATTGAGGTCAAACTAATACTTGATGTGTTGCATATTCTACTTCATAAGATTGTTGCTCCAATGTAAGATACTAAGATTGATCTACATAAAATGTGTTTCGAAAACGACAATAGATTTGGACCGACAAGAACGAAGATTTATCTGGTAAAAAAATATTTTAATTTCATCTTAATATTTTTAAATTGTTGTTGCTTTTAATAAATTCTAATTATTTTATACATTTTAGCAATACTTTTAATTGTTTTAACTTATATCAGAATTTTAAATTTCTAATGTTTCAAAATTTCAATAACTAAATAAACCCTCATTTTTTTCAAAAATAACAAACAAGCCCTCCGACTTCAAAAAAAATAATAATCAAGTCAACAAGATTAATGATCACATTAACACGGTAACAATCAACTATGGAAATCATCGGTCAAAAGACTCAACGGGTGAAAATTTCAATTGATTGAAAAGAAAAATAAGTTTAATTGATTTTCTAAAAATAATTAGAGGGATTATTAACTTTTAAGGCTAAGAATATTATTAATTCTTTTAATTAGATTTCTTTTACAACAAAATAATCTAATTGAATTAACCCCAAAATGAATCAGAATCAAATCTGATCAGTTTAATTATGTAAATAAACTAGTCAACTACCTTACCTATTGAGAGATGCCAATGGGATCTCATCACCAATGGCACAGGTAAAGCCATCATACTATGAATGTTCAAGTTCATAGATATAATGTATAGTTCAAAATACTAAATTAAGGCTCCACAAAATATGTCTTCTAAAGAATTACCTAATCAATTGTAACTTTGAAAATAAGGGCACATACTGAAATTTTCATTTTTCTTAAAAACTACCCATGTCCAAAATCCATGTCGGTTATATAACCAGACACGATTAATAAGAATATAATCCTCTAAAGACCCTTCAAACATATATAAATCTTCGGTAAAACCTAAACATATTTGCATCAGACACAGAAATGTTTGATACTCAACCCTCAAGTCCATGTTACATAGGTTCTATATGTAAATGGTTGCATTTTTTTTACTTCAATGCACCAAAAGCCTAAACGTGAATTAAAATTTTGGTGGGTCATCGGTGTCCTTCACGTCAAGGCCAATGACCTTCCATTGTAAGACCATCCCTTGCATTAATGTGGTGACTGGTAACTAAACAAACTCTAAAACGATTGCTGAATATAGAGTGCAGCTTTTTGGGGGGAGTTATGGAGTCCAGACATGACTCTTTTAGAAATAATTTAAGCAAAGCCTAGATATCCGATTGCTTATGGCATGTAAATTTTATGCTAGCTAAAATAATGAAAAAGGAAGAAATTATGAAACTGTAAAAATGAGAAAGGCTTAACAGAGTAAAATATTCACATCTTAGTACATAAGTATCAACATCCTTCACAAAGAGAATCACCTGTTAGTCACCATTTAACATCTTTATCCTTTGATAGGGTAATACAGTTAACCGCTTCTCAAAATCTAAGACTGTTGAGATCACATGTCAAATCTCACCTGCAGGAATAAACTTTCAGCATCGCAATCTAGATAGGGAGGGGAATCACACAAACTGAAAAAAAAAAAAGAAGTGATTAAAAAATGGAAGAAGGAGCTCACTTTTGCAGTAGTCAACTCACATTTTGAACCACTTTGGCTTGGCAGATTTTTTCTCAGTAGGCTTGCTCTCTTGCACAACTGGGGAAGGCATTGCACTGGCAGCATCAGGCTCCAGGGTAGATTGAACCAACTCTGGCTGCTCAGCTTCGGCAATGAATTCCAAACCTTTCAAAGACATGATCTCCCCTGAAGGAAGGGGCCTGAATTCACAGCTGCAGCATTGTCTCCTAAACATTTCAAAGAGATATTAGCAAGGTGTCACTACTCACTTAACTCTGAACCTATAAAAGAAGAGGGTGAAATGTTGAGTATAGAATCCATTCAACACTAAAAACTATGCAACTCAGTAAAACTTCTCAGGGGAATTCTACAGAGTTGCATTTAGCATGACTAGTAAGTATTTAGACAATCATTAGACAACAGCCTTACCGCTAAACATGAACTTAAGCTGGTGTTAAATTTGCAATAAGAGTCAAAAAATACAAAATTGGATGCCATACATGGTAATGACAACATAAAGAAGTATACATTGGTACAACTATGCACTGGTACAGTCATAAGCTATGTTACTTGGACTTGAGGTTGGTGTTAGATACAAATGTGTCCAACATGGATATGTTCATTTTTTTTCCAAGTTTTTCATGTATTTGAAAGGTCATATCGTCATACCCATCTATATATGGGTCATACAGAATATAAGAAAAATGAAGAGTCGGAGTAACATAGATCATAAGTGTGACAATAAGGTTAATAACCAATGATGAGATAAGACTGAAGGATTAAACACTGCATACATGTGAAAGCATGCACAAACCTTTCAGCATATCATATGAAAAATACACAATTGCTCCAGGAATGAAGCCAGCAGAGAAAAAATCCTGGGCCATGTCCTTAATTTGCTTCTTAGGAGGTGTGGTATCTGAAACATTAGATATGAGACATCCAGGGCATAGATTTCACGACCAACATTCGGCTAGTATTACATAAGTGACCGAAAAATGACATTTGCTTACATAAATAGAATGGTAAATCTGGTCGAGTAATCACTTTAGTGACTAGGTCAACCAAGCTCTGCATAGTCTCAGATGGATGAAATGTAACCTCTAATGTGTGGTTGTCCGGGAAGCGAACCCTTATGACAGCCTGAACACAAACACATAAACTTAAGAAAAAGTAAAACTATGCCAACATACTCTAAGATTCACTAATCTTTCAAAACAAAAATACTACTCATCCTCGATGGTAAAATTCTTTCATCATTGGGATCCAAGCACGCTTAACAGATGAACAATGAAAAGATTCCTAAATGGAGTAGCAAGTACCTTTGTTATTCTTGATCTTCGAGCTGCCTCTTCTGCTTCACGGATTTTTCGTGTCTTCAAGAACTTATCTGTTAAAAATCATGTCCACTTCTAAACACGTAAATATATTTATAATCCTTTCTGAAAAAACCAGGTCCCCATGACTTTTTATAAATTGGAAACCTTGGACAAACAAATGTTCCAATACATGTCCTTTTCAAGACAAAGAGCAATATCCAAGGTTGCTTTGACATAACTAAATCGAAACTCAACCAGTAAAAATAAATGAACCCCAACTGATAGAATAAAATATGAGTAGAAATTCATCAACAAAAGTACCTTCTTTTTTAGTTGCCATTAGTCGAAAATAATCTTCTGCAGTAAACTCATAGAAATCATCCAGCTCCTCTGCCCAGAAAATAAATAACGTTGCATTTTATCAATTTAAAAGAATGACCTGACATTTCTAGTTGATAAGTCAGAAGTCTGAAAACATGTTCTAGTAGGTCATACCAGTGTCGGGCACTCCATTTTGTGTTGACGACAGACTTGTAGTTTCAAAAACACGAATTTCTCGTCCAAATTTCTCTTTTGCAGCAGCAAGCTTGGCCTAAAATCATTCAAATATTTAAATAGCATTAGTTTGCATACCATAAAAGTTAAAAAAAAGCCTAAAACGAACAGCATGATGATATTGTCACCAAATACCAAAACCAAAAGGAAGGCACCTATGAAATGAATACCAGGATTATGAAGATTCAAAAAACAATACGATTCAGAACAAGATTCTTCCACAACTCCGCGAGCACTAAATGTTTTTCCAAAACTCAACACTAATATTTTTAAAAACAACCTTCAATCGAGAATTGAACAGTGGCTTTAAATTAGTTTTATGTAATTACTCATATTAACTTTTCCAGAGCACTTTCACCTAAAAACCAAAACCGGTGCTACAGACCAACTATAGCTAACCTCTCCGACATGCTGCCATCACCAGTTTACGAGTTCAACCAGTAAGACAGTGAACCCAAATTGAATATTTAATCCACGCAATAAAAATTGCATCAACTAGTAAGACAGTGAACCCTAACCAATCCACGCCAATAAAATTGCATCAGAAGGAAGCTAAAGTCTCTTCTTGCACAGAATAAAATCTTTCTTTCACTGTTTTGAATCATTTAAAATCAAGAGGCAAACAAACCCAATTGAATAAACAACAAAATGAACTAGACTCAACATGTGAATCAATTATCAGAGCAAAAACCCAGATCGAAACATCAATAAAAACAAAATTTTGAACAAAAGAAAATAAAGTTGTTTAATAAAAAAAAAAAAAGACCTTGGCCGATTCAGCCTCCATGGAGTCAATGCTAGTGAATTTCCTCCTCTTCAAAGGCAATGACGACGAACCATCTACGATCATCAGCAGTAAAATAAAAGTTTTCAGATCTTTCTTGGTGGATTGATTCCGTATAAAATGTAAATTCCTGCTTGCTTCGCCTCTATAAATTTGTTTCTCTGGTTTATTAATTTATTTTATTTCATTACTGGATTTATAGAGAATGGAAAAAGAAATTGTTTGGGTCTAAATTTGGATTGGGCCATTGGATCTTTTAGATTTTTTTTTGTTGCTGTTGAATGACATTAGGGCCAAATTATTTAAATTTGTCTAAAAAAGTTTCAATTTTTGATTTATTTATTGTTATTAAATTCAATTAAAATAATTTAATATTTAATTTAAATTTTTTGCTAATAGTTTTTTTAGCATTCAAATTTAAGTAGAATATACTATGTTAGTCTGATCCAGATTTGAATAAACTCCACGCATAGATTTACATTGCTCCAAATCCAAGTCGAACTTTGTTGCAAACCACCCTGTGATTTTTTGATTAATCGTTAAATTAGTACAATTTGAATTTGAAATATACATTAATTCAAAAGTGGGTATAATATAAAAATTTGATTTATATTTTCAATAAAACTAAAATATGATAAAATATTCGTTTTGGTTAAACAACTTTCAATACAAAATGATTGTTAATGTTTTAATTTTATTACAAAATAGTCACTGAACCGTTTAATGTAGTTAAAGTGGTAATGTTAAAAAATTTGTCTAATAGCTCATTTAGTCCTTCATTTTTACATATTTAATTAATTTAGTCATAATTTTAAAAAATAAATTTATCCCTTATTATTTACACATTCTATCAATTTGGTCTTGTTTTTAATTAGAAATAATTTAATAATTTATCTAAATAAAAATAGAACAAACTTATTAACTTATTTTAGAATAACCATTTAGTTGGAGGAAAAATATTAAATTATTTATAATTAAAAAAATCAAATTGATAGAATATGTAAATGAGGACTATTTTTTTTAAATCAAAACTAAATGGTTTAAATGTTTAAATATGTGGAATCAAATGTGCTATTATATAATTTTTAACTATGACGCCACATCACTTTAACGTTAGTTAACCACGTAGTGACCAATTTATAATAAAATCAAAATTTTAATGATTATATTGTAATATTTAAAAGTTAGATGACTAAAATGAATATTTTGTCACTATTCAATGACAATTTTATAAACTTTATCCTTTTAGAAAACAAACAAACTGCAAAATAGAATTGAACCTTTGCCATAACTTAACCAACAAGGCAACCTAACAATTTGATTTGGGAAAGCATGCGGTGCAGTTCAGGGACGGACACAAAATTTGTGTTAGAGGGGGGCAAATCTATAAAATTTTAAGGGGTAATAATAAATTTTTAATAAAAAATACATAACTTTTTAAAAAAACTTAAATTATATACGAATTTTAAATTTTTAGGGGCTATCTCCCCTCTCGGTCTATCCTAGGAGCTTTTTAAAAACAATATGATGCATTTCTTGTTTATGTCAAAGTTTTTATGTGCTATTTTCATAAATGATTTTAAGATGTTTTTATAAACGATTTTTTGTAAGATGAGATATATATATATATATATATATATATAAAGCTGAGATTAGCTCCAATTGTTAGGTTTCTTGAACTTTTTAAGATCATTTTACAATAATTTAATTCGATGTTTTTATTTTTATATTATTTTTGAATTGTACTTTGATAAAAAAAAATAATTTTATATTTTTTACTTTTATTATTGTTGATGCTGATTTTGAACGACACCAAGTAAGAAAGTGGTCCAGTAGAAATAATGGCCAAATGAATGTTTGGGGGCGGAGACTAATGGTTCACCCGTCGAAAGACGAGCCGAGAATTACAAGGATCATGGTTGGTCGTTGAGACAGGTGGTTCACCCTTGATTTACTTGGGCCGAGAGTATCGAATACTGCAAAGCCGATAGCTAGAGCCGTGCGTGGAGAGAGAGGTTGATGTAGAATGAACGTGATAGCCTTTATGGAGAGTTGTGTAGTCGTCAATCTTAGGAATATTTATACTCTCTTGAAATTGTAGATGAAGTGACGCTCGACGGGACTGTACCAGGCCTAATGACGGCTACTAGTGGGCTGTCAGGCAATATCTCGACTGTCAGGTAACGAGTTCAGTCGAACTTGATAATTGTCTTGTCTTGGTGTAGAGGTCTTCATAGTTTCATGAATTCTGAGGTGTATGAAATTTCTGGAGAAAGAGTTCCGGGCTCAGTCGAATTTTGGCGTCGTGAACGAAAAAAATTAAGTTCAGGTGATCGTCCTTATATTGAACCTCTGCAAAATTTGATATAAATTTGTCGACCAATAAATTCAATATCGATTGTTAAATAAAAAATATTTTTTAAAAAATAAAATTAAAAGATACATAAAATAGAACTTGATTTAATTTTTAATTGATCTGTGCACATTAGCGTCAACCCTTAACTTTCTGTCTTCTTCTCACTCCCAAATTCCGATGTTCCAAACGGTTAAACTGACTTCCTTTGTCCCTACTCCCTACCCCCGGCCTTATTCCAAATTTTCAAAAAAGCCCCCTAGCTTTCTCAAAATTAAAAATCCGACCCGATTAAAAAAATCATTTTTATATTTTCCACTTACTGCTATTTTTCTCAAGAAAATTATTTTTTCCGAGAAAGTGTGCTTGTTTGTGAGTGAGTGAGTGAGTGAGTGAGAGATGACAAAGGACAGAGAGAAGGAAAGAGAGTTAGAGCTCCAAAGCGCAATGTACACTAATTGTTTGCTATTAGGTTTGGATCCGTCGATAATCGGGCTCGGAGCCTCCAACGGAACACCTCGTGTTGGACTTTTCCGTCATTCGAACCCTAAATTAGGCGAACAGCTTCTTTACTTCATACTCTCTTCTCTTCGTGGCCCCGATCAATCTGCCAGAGTATTAATCATTTTCCGTTTCGGTTTACATTCGATCTGGTCTGAATTGGTTTTTGAATTTGCTTTTGGTTTTGGATCTCATAGGATTTCGATAGAGTTTGGCCTATTTTTGACTCAGCGCAATCCCGTGATTTTCGAAAGGTTGATTCTTCGATATATTTATTTCTTTCCGTTTTTTTCTGTTTTTCAGTTCTACTGTTTTGTCTAAATTATTGTTTGAATTTTATTTTATTTTATTTATTTATTGATATTTTAGGTTGTTCAAGGGATAATTAGTGAGCTGGAAGCACAAGGAGCCCAACCTAGGAGTAATTCGAGGGTTTCTTCGCTTGCTACTTGCTGTGGACCAAGGTTAGTTTAAATTTCTGTTTGGCTGCCAAAATTCAAGAATATCAAGCAAAATGGAAAACTGTACTCCTTAGCTTTCTTAGTTCTATTTGCATTAGGATCATTCAAGCTGATATTTTACTATATTTTAGCACTGATTGTCTGTGTAAGATTCACAAAGTTTGAATTTTTTTTACTTAAGATAGCCAATGAAATTTTTTATTTTTGTTTTCTTATGTTTATGCTTATAGATTTGTTGATCTTCTATGGCAACTTTCATTGCATGCATTAAGAGAGGTTCATAGAAGAACGTTTGCGGCTGATGTTGCTTCTAACCCATTGCCTGTGCCATTGACTGATGTTGCATTTTCACATGCTGCTGCACTACTTCCTGTAACAAAGGTAGTGATTTTCTGTAGACAATTCATATAAAATAAAATTATAACTATGTTACTCGAATGCAGGTGTGACTGTTGGGAACAATGTTCGACATGGGTACTTAAAGAAAATTGGAGCGTCGGAGCAACATTGAGTTATTGTTCCTATATTTTATATTAGGTTCATACTTCGTTTTCTGTGTTCAATGTTTTATATTTTTCATGTCAAATTTCACTTCACCTATAATTTCGGCATCAATTTCAAAAATACATTTTTTCATTAGACCTTCCATAGCAGTGAAGTAACATGTTTATTTTTAAACAGGCTAGAATAGCTCTTGAACTGAGAAGATTTTTAAAAAATGCAGAAACAGCAGTGCAGAGACAGGCTATGTGGTCAAATTTGGCTCATGAAATGACTGCAGAGTTTCGTGGTCTTTGTGCTGAGGAGGTAAGTAAATAATATTTAATCACTCAATTAAATTATTTTCAAGTGTTTGTCAAATTATTGAATATAATTTCCTTTCCCTTTTACTTTCTGTCAATGAATGACTTTAACTTAAGATCTTAAACGAATGACTTTCCTTGGAAAACCTTGATCTTAGGCTTATTTGCAGCAAGAGCTGGAAAAACTACATGACTTGAGGAACAAAGTAAAGTTGGAAGGGGAGCTATGGGATGATCTTGTCTCTACTTCAAGTCAAAATTCTCATTTGGTTTCAAAGGCCACTCACTTGTGGGAGTCTATATTATCTCGTAAAAGTACAAATGAATCAAGGATTTTCATTTATAGCATCATTAACTTGCTGATTTTCATACCCTTGATTTTATCAACCTATTCATCCAGGTCAGCATTAAGTTCTTGCTTCAGGACCCATTGAGGATTTGATAGCTCATTGGGAGCATAGGTAATTTGCCACCAAATGTTATTTTGGATGGTAAATATGGCACTTTTGGCTCTCCTTCATTTATGCTATTTTTCAGGTACAGCATCTCTGGATCGTCTTTGCTTGCAGCTATGGATCAGAGTTCTCAAGTTTCTTGCTCAGATATCTTATCTGTTCAGTCGGAGGATTTGAGTAACAAAGAACAGAATGATGGATGTAACACACAGGTAAATGAAGAGACACTTTCTCGGGTAGATGATAGAAATGGAAGAGTCCACCAGACTGTTGATGTAGCAGAAATTATCCGAGGTTGGATGCATGCATTACAACGCATTCATAAACAATCACTTCAGCTGGTATGCCGTTTTATGTTGTTTTTGTTCAATCAGATGTCTTATATTGTATTAGTGCTTGGTCATTAGTGATACACTGAATCTCTGGATGGTTTAATGTCTATATATTATATAATATTGCTATGATATTTGTTTAAAGTTGTGGAATTTTAAAATTTTTTGAAGTTAGACATTTTGCAACATAAGATTGAAGTTGTGGCAATGAAACTTGTGTTGGGTGTTCTTCTATTCCTTGGACAAAACCTTTATTATAGTTATAAGCAAATCATTTCACTTAAAAAACTTCCATCTTTGGGAGACCTGAGCAAGATATTGGCTATGGTATGGTATGTAATCACAAATGAGCAATATTCTGTTTGCACTTTCTAAATTTGTTTAAAAAGTATTTGTCAATTCTAAATTGTGGTTGGTTCACAGTTTCAAGGAACTGTAGATTGCATGTCGCTAATCATCAGTGCTGAAGTAAGGGGATAGTATGCAATAATGGATATTACAATTATTTTGCAGGCAAAAACTAATGATGGATATAAATATTTTACAATTATTTTGATGGTGAAAAGTAGCCATGCTGAGTCATTGATGGAGAAGGTCACCTGATATTTCAGGTAATGTAATTGACATACCGTTAATTTGAGTTTTGAGTAATTTGAGTTTTCTAGTTTGTAAACATCTTGGGGGGCAATTGTACTTATTTTGTTTTCTTATACTCAAGTAGGTTTTAATCTAGTTAATTGTTACGCTGATGGTCATAGAAACATCAGCAATGGCCTTAGGTTTATGGGAATCTTCAGGTAATGTAATTGACATACCGTTAATTTGAGGTTCTAATTTTATGATTTAAAATTGTTTGACACTGATGGTCCTTCTTTCCAAACATGCTGGTCAAATGCTGATAATCTAGAAAATTGATTTAGTTTATGGAAGTGATAGTTTAAATTCTTTGGAGATCTGAGAACCAACTGACGGGAGGACATGAGTTTGTTCTCATCTTCTGCGCTTTGCTTCATCCATGCATGCATGGTTGTGAGTTTACAAATATGCAACCACAATGCTTATAGGCCTCTACTAAACCATAAATTGCTGTTATGATTTCAGCAAAACAGTCATGATATTCATGATGGCTGTCTGGGAAAATGTCTCTATTTCTAATATTCATGGTCTATATATACCACAATAGCATTCGCGATATCAGCAAACATGATACATGTGGCTGAAAATGTCTGGCTGCAATATAAATCCTGCAGGTGCTTATTAACCAACCTTCTAGATGACTCCTAGACATTTCTATTCTAAATTTCTAGTACATTTCAAATGCAGGTGCTTATTAATCAACTAAAGGAAGTTGCACCAACTATCCAGAAGTCAATATCAAACTGTACAGAGAAAGTAAATAGCATTTCCTCAAACTTGCCTTCTATTGCCAAACATCGTGGTCAAGCCACCTCACCTATTCAAGCTCAGAGCAGTGGACGGACCTTGGTAATTGTTAAATTGATGTTTCATTTCATGCAAACATTGAACATATGTGTTTGTAGAATTTATGTCTCATTGTTAAGATGTTTTCCTGGACAATGCAGGAAAGTAGCTCTGATGATGTTGGTGACATTACCCAAAAAATGTCTATGGTTCAGCTTGACAAGATTTCAGATAGTCCTGCGGCTTTAAAGCTCCCGCAGTTATTTAGTTTAAGCCCAAATTCATCCGGAAAAGGTGGAAACGTGCAAAAGCGACATACTTTAGCTTCGCAGACCAACCGAATTGAAACTTTATCTGAATGTAGCTCCGTGGATCAGCCTCTCACAAACAGTGGCCTTGATAACCCATCCCAAGGTTTGCTGTTTTTCATGATCCACATGTCTCCTTACATTTAAATGAGCGCTAATGGTTGGTTTAATGCCATTCCTTTTATTGATTGAAAGACAATGGCGATTGAACTCCTTTAGTGGAAGATGTTGATTCTCGAATTCACGTTGCAGATAGCGACATTTCTTATGTTCAGAAATTGAGGAGATCTGTTAGGCAAGCTGCATTGTCAATTTCATCCCACAATTCAGAGTCATCACGGGACAGCCAATCTGATGAAAGCTCCGAACAGTTCTTTGTACCTGTTTCATCAATTAATCTTTCTCACAGGGGACCTGAAAATAAAGTTGGCTCAATAAGGAGTAAGAAATTATTTTCAACTCAGACAAACAATTCCTTGCTTGAGAGCCATGTCAGCGATGGTTGTATTAGGAGTAACTATAACGACGTATCAAAAATGTTGAGCAATCTGGATTCTCTTAATGATTTCGATCCAGTGAACGGATTTCTCTCAGCAGCTGCTTCTAGTAGTTCAGCTTATGGCCAAAGATCCTTTTTCGACATGGAAGAAACACAGGATCAGGTCTTTTCTCCTTTTCTGATGGATGCATACCTGTTAGCCGATGCTTATGAGGATTTGCTTGGTATGTTGTTTAACTTGCAAACCATTATTATTACAAGGCAATCCTGTATACTGTTATTACTTCATAGGCCCGACCGAATTTCAGCTGAAACCAGATCAGATTATTTTTCAAATAATATTTTTTATGTAAATGAATTATTAATATTTTATTTTTTTGAATAATAAAATGGGTTTTAAAATCAGACTTGAGTAGGGATTTTTTATTTGGACACCAATAGACATCTCTAAGTTAAGTTTCGGATTCGGGTGTGAATGTATGACATAATGTGCCCAACATTACATTATGATGATGATGATGTTTTTTTGTGCAGCTCCACTTTCAGAAACAGATACTACCTTGATGGAGCATTGAGACTAGGGTTTGAAAGATTCTGTTGGGATGTCATCTCATCCACTCTTGCATCGATTCCTTGGTTTGGATAATTTTGTTCACACTTAAATTATTTTAGTATCTTATTCTTTTTAAAGATGATTATTCTTTAGGAATCCTAATATAGATTATCATAATATTGACTCTTATTTGTTTTTTAATTAGTTTATCTTATCCGAACTCTTTATTTATTTATTTTTATCATATTTTAATCATAAATTATAATCTTAAAATTATATTCAATGCACTTGTCTAATTCTTTTTAGACATTTGCATCAAATCTAAATTTGTGTAATATATTTTAAAAATTAAAATCTAAATTTTCCGTCTTAAAATCTAAATCTTAAATTTTAATCATAAATTTAATTTGTTACACATATATATAATGACTAGCCTATTTTTTTTATAAAAAAATCTTATAATTTTTTAAACTTTTAGTCTTAACTAGATTGACACTCTTCAATTAGGGGGAGATATGTGGAGGTTTAGCTCCTAACAACTTAGGGGAGCGGTGTTTAGGTTTTGCGAAGTTCATCGGTATTTGTTCGATGTTAGATGCCGAGTTGTGGGGAGTCTATTTTGATTTACTCTATGCTTGGGAGACTGAGTTTCGCCAAGTTGTTCTTGAATTAGATAGTCTAGAGGCGATTCGTGTTTTAAAGGATGATTGTATTGGATTTTATTTTCTTAAATGGCATCTCGAAGCGATTCGAGGTCGTGATTGGTCTGTGCTTATACAACATACGCTACGTATCGAAATAGGGTGGCTGACGCGTTAGTCAAGAGTGCGAGAATTAATAGTTTGGAGCTTACTTATCATGTGGTGCCACCTGGTTGGCTTGTCTCTTTATTACATGAGGATATTGTTCACATTTAGTTGTTAGTTTTCTTTTTGTCGGGCAATCCCGTTAAACTTTTGTTTTAGATATTAGTATAGGTACTCTTTTTCTCATTTAAGTTTAGAGATGTTTTTAACGAGGCATGTACTATTATTTTTCTGTGTATGATTGTTCATGAATGAGATCATACCTTTTCATAAAAAAAATGACACTCTTCAATGATCAAAATCAATGTAAAATTTAAAAGATCTTACATGTGTGACTGGATCTTGGTCTTGTTTGACAACTAGATGATAACATATTATATTAGTTGATAGTATTTTGTATTAATTAATTTGATTAGATAATTGTATTAACTAATTGTATAAATGTGTTTGTTGAAATTAATTGATAGCTTATTGATGTTTGCTTATTTGACAAAGAAAATGACTTATAAAGATATAATTATATTCAATACTTGTTTGAATAGTTTATTAGTTATCAATATTTTGTATCTATTAATATGTATTAGATTGTGATTTTTTTTAATATAATATATTTGAAGGATGTATATATTAATTTTTTATTTATGAAATTATTTTTAATATATTTTATAAATTATTAAATTTAATTAATTTTTGAAGTATATGTATTAATCTACTTATTTAAAAGAAAATTAATTATTTAAATCATATATGAAAATATGTTTTATTCCAAAAATATACACGAGCTATTCAAATTTAGGTTATTTGGAGAACTGTCTTATAATAGTAAGTAAAATAGTCTTTATAACTTTTATATCTGATCCTCTAAACCCAAAATACTGCTCCTAACAACTTTTTTAATTTTAAAAGATTCACCAAATTCGCCATTACAAACCTTTGTTTACTAAATAATTTAAGGGTTATATTTTGATATACAAGTTATGTAAAAAAATTACACAACTCTTCTATAAAATTTAAAATCTAAATCCCAAACCCCAGCACCTTAAAACCTAAACCTTAAACCCTAAACTTTAAATTCTAAATTTTAACCATAAACCTTAAATTCTACACATTACAACATAAACCCTAAAATTGAAAGACTGGTGTAAACTTTAATTTATATAAGCTTGTGTACCAAAATATTTTTCATAACTAAATTAGCAGATTTGACTATTCGAACATTTAAAAGTGATTCAATCCTCTAATGTTGGCTCAAAATTTTGTTCACCATTATGAGTAATTTTTTTATATACATGTAAAAAGTTATACAGGCATACATATTTACTATTTAAAAAATAAATTTTAAATCTCAAACTTTAAAACATAAAGTAAATCCTAAAACATAAACCATACAAACTAAACCCAAAACTAAATCATTAATCCCTAAAATAAAAATAATTGTGTATTTCTTTAGAATACATATCATGTGTATTGAATAATTTTTCTATATATATAAGATCAGAATCTACTTACGCTATGTAAAACTTATTTAATTTTATATTTTTAGACCGTTAAATAGAAGGAAAAAACTTTGATACACAGGTCGTGTAAACTTTAGTTTACACGTGCCTTTTAGTTTTAGGGGTTAGGGTTTTAGTTTAGGGTTTAAGGTTTAGGGGTTTAGAATTTAGGGTGCAGGGTTTAGAGTGTAGAGTTTACTTTTTTAGGATTAGGGTTAGGAATTTAGGATTTGAGTTTTTATAGTGTAAATACACATGCTTGTGTAAAATTAATTTTACACAGCATGTGTATCAAAGTTTTACCCTAAATAGAATAAGTGAATGGTTGGAATTACGATGGTCTTACCTCAATAAGAATATAAGTGAATTTAAAAAAAGAAAAAACTTTAATACACAAGCAGTGTAAAAGTTTATATGTGCCTTTTAATTTTAGGGTTTAGAGTTTTAGTTTAGGGTTTAGATTGTAGGGTTTAGAATTTAGCGTATATAGTTCAAGGTTTAGGGTTTAGTTTTGTAGGGTTAGGAATTTAGGATTTGGGTTTTATAGTACAAATACATAGGCTTGTGTAAAATTAATTTTACACAGCTTGTGTATCAAAATTTTACCCTTAAAAAATTCAAAAAATCATTAAAAGAACTCAAAGATAGATTTTTATATATTTTCATGATTTTTAATATTTGATTTTTTTGACAACCGATTTTTAATATTTGATGAGTTCTTAATTTTTTTAAAATAAACTAGGTATAATTATATTTTTCTGAAAATATAAATTCAAAAACATATATTTTTTATAATCTTTCCGAATTTTCTATATATTTTTTGGTTTTATTCGAAGTTTTAGCTATTTTTTCATTTTTTTTAAAATCTATTACATGACAATCTAATTGAATAATATGTTTTTTAAACAAAAACCGGCGAAGGACTAACAGGCTGACTAAATGAAAATACAAGGACCACTGATTAAAAATAAAATAGCTAAACTAAAAAAATTCATCTTCAATGTATCAAATAATTATCCTTTGTTATATGAGCAAAAATAAAGTAAATGAACAAGATAGATTTTATCATGTTTACGGAGTTTTTAAAAAAACTACATTTTTAATGTATCAAATAATAATAATAATAATAAGGGTTACATTGGAGCACCTGTGAAAAAAAAACAACATTTTTAAGGAGATTTTATTTCTAATAGTTTTTTAACTAACAGAAACTAACATCTAAATTAAAAGGCAGGGAAGAAAATAATAAGTATGAGGATTACATTGGAGCACCTGTGAAAAATATACAAGCCAGAATCTGCTAGCAGCGGTGGTTGCCTTGTATGCACAATGAGGGTCAAGCTGCAGCGGTATCAGGAAGAACAAGAGTTTTAAACTTTAAGAACAGAACAGTTGAATTTTGAAACGGAAGTAACATTTGCATGCAAGGAAGATATGGTTCATCACCAGTAAAAGAACAGTTGTTTTCTCTGTCCCAGTAGAAGTCCAAAGTGCTGGGGAAGAATCAACAAGAAGTGTTTCACTATACAAATTAGGAAATACATGGAGACCAGATGTAGGATCCCAAACAAGTGCTACAGGTGGAAAACAGCGCAGTTTGCAAAGTTCTGGATGGTTCAGCAGAAAAGAGGAAGGAAAACTAATGAGTACATTATTTTTAATGGAAAAGAATAAAAATTACGAAAACCTTTTAAAAGCCAACAGGAAAAAGTAACAACAGGTTATATCCAGCAATCATAGACCAAAAAGAATTCAGAATTTCATGATTGCAATTAAAACAAAAGGACATTAAGATTCTTACTAGTCTTTCCAGTTTCTCCAGCTTCATCAAGAAGCTCGGAATCTTTGATTCCAGAGCCTGCAGTTTTCAAAGACAAACTACCAGGCAAAAGGCCTAAACTAATTGCAAATGACAGATTGAAAGCAAGGGGGTGGTCCTCCTTCAAGAAGATATCCTGCACACCATTGAAATCATTCGCCAACAATTTTCAGTCATATTTGTGGGTGAAACTAGAGTAAACAGGTTTTGTTCAAGTTTCAAACCCTAGAAAGCTAGATGGCTGCATTTCAGATAATCACCTTATGGGAGTGTATTGATACAAGCATCACAATCTTTGATGTGATAGAGGGTATTGCTTCGCCAATTTACTCCCTAAGCCAAAGTGAGGTAGTTGAAAACTTCATTGAATAGGACCATAGTAAAAAGAATTTAGAGATCAGACCAGCGGGTTAACCTTGTTCTCAATATAACATTTTTCATTGATCTCATTCCATGTGTGTAAACCAGGCATACTCACATCTTTCACTTATGCAACAAAGATTCAGTTAATTTCTCTCGTCAAGGAAATTAATTTGAGATACTGAAAGCAGATTATGTGATAATTGTGACCTCATATAGCTATGTGCAAAACATTCAAGGTTCTACGGTCAGGCTTAAAACTAAAACTAAGTTCATGCACTCAGTCAAATAAAGAAGTTCAAATGATAAAAGTGATACCCGATGAATAGCATATACTACATATTCAGTGTGCTTTTCAAGTATCCGACCATCCATTGCAGAATGTTCACCCTCAAGATCCACATCAAACCAATCTAGTCTGTTAGCATATTGGTTTGGTAATTGAATGTCAGCCATATCCACATTCCTTCCCTCCTCAGAAGCTAGATAAGCTTCTCTATAGAATGTACGGTCAAGAGGACCCCCTTGATAAGCTCTATCGGATTCAACTGCCAAAGACCTCACCTGAAAGACAGGCCCAAAGTTGTGAACTGTACACCATTTAGAAACCATTAACAAACAGAAACAGATTAGAATAATCATGAGTTCTTTAGTATGAACAACAACAAAGCACTCTAATAATAACATCAGTGGTAAAAGGACCTTGCCATTTTTTAGCTACCACCATTTCCTGGAATAAAAAGAACTGGAATTCCAGTGAGTTTGTTCAAGTGTTCCTTAAAGTCAATCTTTTTCCAACCTTCATGGTACAAATACATCCGTATTCGCAGATGACACGCCCTCCATGGTGGAAATCGGGATATAAACCGGATACATATACGTCATAATACAACCATTTGATATAGGCTTCAATAAACCATACAGAGCAGCTACACTAATCCATATCTCCGCACAACAAACATCATCGCTCTCAAACTAGGTCTAAACCTCGTTCTTATTATTGTTCCTTCTTTCATCTTCCGTGTTATTCAACACTACTTCTCACCAGAAAAACAAAATCTATATTCAAATATCCAAAAATAACCAGCCTTTAGAATGCAAAATTTGAATAAACATACAAAATTTAAACTAGAAGCAATAATAAGAATTTGATTCAGCTTAATTGTTGGCAGATCTACTTCATAAAAACAACTTTTCAACTAAATCAAGCTACTTAATTAAATTAAAGCTAGTTTAAAGAAAAAAAGTTAAAAAAATTAGTTTGAGAAACTAAAGATTCAAAAAGTTAAAAGGAGCTTTCAGAGAATTAAGCAAAAGTTTATCTGATTTGAAGACGAAACGTTGAGGACAGCTACGGAGAAGTATAAATGTGAAACGGAAGTCTGATCGGAGAAGATGAAACCAAACGTCGTCGTGTAAACTTCGAAGTGTGACAGTTGAAGATCGTGAAATTTAAACGAGTCGGAGAGCGCGCGCGCGACACAGTTTCGGAACGCTACGAAAATGGAAAGATCCATACGAAATGTGTATCTGAGAACTTTGGGTCTTGCTGGGTTGGACTTTTGGATCCGGGCCCCATTTAAGTGCTGGGGGATCTGGTTGTTTTGTGTGTGACCCGAATCAAAAGGCTGAAGTGGGCTGGATTGGATCGGGGCTCCGGTTAAGTATTAGTGAATTAAAAAATCTATTTAAAAGATAATTAATGTTTTTTTTCTTTAAGAAGTTTACAAATATAATTTTAAGTACAATCAAATTAAAATTAAAACATATATGGATAGAGCTCATTAAAATATAGATGCAAGTCAGATTTAAAAGAAGTTTCGACTATTATTACGCTTTTGAGTTTTTTTATTATTTTATTTTGTTTGAATATTTGGTGGATATAGTCCCCAAAACTCTCTCTTTGATTAGTTTGAATTGTTAATGTTATACCTTTTATTCAAGGATAAAACTTTGATACATAGACCGTGTAAATTTTAGTTTATACGTGCCTTTTAGTTTTAGGGTTTAGGGTTTAGGGGTTTAGGTTGTAGGGTTTAGAATTTAAGGTTAGTGTTTAGAATTTAGTGTTATAGTTTAGGGTTTAGGTTTAGTTTTTTAAGGTTAGGGTTAAAAATTTATAATTTAGGTTTTTATAGTGTAAATATACATATTTGTGTAAAATTAATTTTATACGGTATGTGTATCAAAGTTTTACCCTTTATTCAATATCGTTTCAAAATTCTAAAAAAAGTTTAATCAGACGGTCAACTACCAAAATTAATTCAATCCGAGATGAATTAATGGTTTTTCTAATTTTTTTATTAATTTAATTTAAAAATAATTAACTAATCGAATTAAACATTTGACCAAAATTAGTGCACGTCACCATTGTAATGTAATGTTTGCGATTAATTGTTACAAACTGATAAATTTCTCTCTTTTTTTAGAAATTATTCGATGGATTCAGCTCACCACGTCATTTATGATCCATTTAATGAGATTTATCCATTTCAGCGTACCTTTTAAGTAACTACCCATTTTTTAATGACATGTAGGAAATAGGTGAAAATTCACCTTGAAAAGAAATAAGATGAAAATTTATTATTAGATGGGACGTGGATAACGTGGTGAGCTAGACCTATCTAATATTTTTTTTTGTGTTGCCCAAAGTGATAAATTTCTTTGATCCAAAAGGAAAATGAAAATAAATATAAAAGACTTTGGTTAAATCAGAAATTGATTGAATTAAATAAAAATAATTCAGTTCAAGTAATTATTTTGGCAAGTAAATTGGTTTCATTAATGATTAAAGTATTTTAAAATGTGGGTTAACTTAATCATATTAATGGCAGTTTCTATAATTCTATTAATAATAAATTCATCATTTGAACACTTCTAGAAGGCACATACATAATGACGTATAGTGAGACTTGAACTTAACAAGTAATTAATATTATTTCTTGAAAATAATTTCATAAATGGAATTCAAATATTTTAACTTATATCATTAGTAGATCGTTATTCTTAAATCGTGTCTATTAACTTTCTTGTTGTTTAAAGAAAAAGAATGAAAATATTTTATTTTACTTGAATGATTGCATTATCATTTGATCATTCTTTCTGAAGTTTTAAAGAGATTTTCAGAGTTTAGTTGCATCATTGCATACGCTTCAAGAAGGATGAAGTAGCATGTTAAATTTCATCCTACATTAATGTAGGGATGAGCATTTTATCCGATTCGAGATTGTCGGTTTTTTTTTATAAAAAATAAGTTCGGATTGAATTTTTATTAAGGATGAGTTCAGATCGAGTTTGTTTTAAATTTAGGGTAAAAAATATTCGATCTGATCCGAGGTTAACAGTGTAATTTTTCCTCTATGTATTTTAGGGATTTTTGTAATAATAACCTTTTATATTTTTTACAATTAAGTCTTTAAAATTATTTTTTATTTATAATTGGGTTCTTATAATTATTTTTTATAATTAAGCCCCTAAAATTATTTTGTACAATTAGATCCTTAAAATTGTTTTCTATAGGCCGGGTCGAGTCCGGATTTAAATAATTATTTTCGAGTAAGCCAAAGCCTTGACCTGTACTCATCCCTACATTAATTCTAGTGACCTTATAGCGAAAGATGATGTTTCTCATATTTTGTCGTGCACTAATAGAGGAAACTTACAACAGTACCAATGTTTAAACTAATTTGATATTTAATGAACCTCGAAGCGATCGTGAAGAGAAAACAATAAGGGATAAAACTTTGATACACAAATTGTGTAAACTTAATTTTACACAAGGTTGTGTATTTACATTATAAAAATCTAAATCTTAAATTCCTAACCCTAAACCTTAAACCATGTACGCTAAATTCTAAACACTAACCTTAAATTCTAAACCCTACAACCTAAACCCCTAAACCTTAAACTCTAAATTGAAACCCTAACCCTTAAAGCTAAAGTTTACACGACATGTGTATAAAAGTTTTTTCCAACAATAAAAGTATATGGTAATGCAATAGTTCAAGTATAACATATTATTCACATTTTTATTTGGAGATTTATGAAGCATAAAAGCATTACAAAATTTATAAAAAAAAGAATACGAAGGCAATGGAGATTTGATCTTACACCAACTCGTAAAAAATAAAAATAATAAAATATTAGCTAATAATTAAAAGTTCAATGATCAAAATACGAACTTATTCATAAATTGGATGAACAATATATAAATTTATCCACAAAATTAGCATACATTTAAAATTTAATGGCACAATGATATGATTGTAAAATTTGATTCAATTAATAAAGTAGCAGATGGACTCGCTAAACTTGCGATGGTTAACTCTTTGGAGATTGTGCGATACTGCAGACCATCGAGCTCGATTTTGTACCTTGTGCATGAAGATATGTTTTTAATTGTATGTACTATTTTTCTTCTATTTAAGTGTAGAAATTTTTTTAACGAGACATACGGTAATAATACCTTATTCATCTAAAAAGAATTGATTCAATTAATTGAGTGATTTAATTATGATTTTTAAAATACAGTGTTCCGATTATAAACATAATAATAGTGATTTATGGTGTAATTTAACCAAAATATATTTTGAAAAAAGCCTAGAAAATGTGAAAGGAAAAAAAGAAGTTGATATCCACGAACATCTTTTTTTGTTGTTGGCTTAGATCTTTAAGAGTCCTCATTTTTTATTCTGATCAAACAAAAGCACAGAAAAAGAAAAAACGAAATGGGAGATCAGCTGGCGAGAGGAGAAGATTTCGAGAAAAAAGCAGAGAAAAAGCTAAGCGGCTGGGGTTTGTTTGGCTCCAAACATGAAGACGCCGCCGAGCTCTTTGATAAAGCTGCCAATTGTTTCAAGCTCGCCAAATCCTGTAATTCTTTGCAAACCTTTTTCTGTTATCTTAAAAAAATATGTTTGTTTTCTTTAGAAAACGATTGAATAAACTTTTTTTAAAAAAATATGAAACTTTTGAGATCTGATCAGTAGTTTTGCGACCCAGAAACTGTAATCTATAGTTCATTCCTTTTTAACGAAATGTTGATCGGAGAATGGTTGGACGGAAATGAAAATATCCGAGATCATTTGATTAGTGTTGCTATTGAGGCGAATGGAATTAGGGTTTATTCGCAATCAATTAGGAAATGCGATGCGTCATTGTTGTATTTCAGTTCAGAAAACGCGAAAATTAGGGTTACTTTAAGATAGGATTATTGAAAATTACTCTACAATTCAATTTAATTCCGATTGCTGTATTCTTTGGTTCAGTTAAAAAAATGTGAGATTTAGGGGTTCTTTAACATCGGATTATCTATTAAATACTTTATGGTTCAGTATATATTTGAAATGTGATGAAATTGATTACTTGAGAAGCTGTAATTTTAACCTCTTTTATGTTTTTCTTTTCTCAAGGGGACAAAGCTGGATCAACTTATGTAAAGTTAGCAAATTGTAACTTGAAAGTAAGCCCTTTGGTTTGGTTCTCTGTAATTAACTGTGATTTAAGATTTAGTTTGATCCTTTTGTTTTATATATCTATAGTTAGACAGCAAACATGAAGCTGCTCAAGCTTATGTGGATGCTGCTCATTGCTATAAGAAAACAAATACAAAGGGTAAATGCGGAGTGCATAGTTTCTCCTAAAAGTTCTGGAAATTTGACTGCATTAAGCCTGCGACTAATTTTTGTTCCAATGCAGAGGCTATATCTTGCTTGGAACAGGCAGTGAACATGTTTTGTGATATCGGAAGGCTCAGCATGGCTGCAAGGTATTATAAGGTACTGTTTATCCATTAATATGCAAGTCTTTCAAGGGAAAAAGGTGTTTATCATTCATTGTAACTGCTTACATATATGTGATCACCTTTCGTTTTGATTGGGTCATATGCTTTTCCTCAAAGTTCATTAATAATGTTGCCACTAGATTTAAAGTTCCCGCCTCCTGGGCATTTGTGTTTTTCATAAGTTTCGTTTAGTATTGTTTTTGGTACAACTTATAATTTCAAAAGTTATATTTTGCTGCAAATTCAATGCTAAATGGTAAAAAAAATTGGTTTTTGTGTTTACAATCATGGTTTGACTACCCAAACTAAAAAGCTAAGAAAATGAAGCTGTTTCGTTTCAAAGCTGACTTTCGAATAAATCGATTATTATCTTCAGTCACATCTCTAAACTTTTATTATTTTTAGCATATCCTTTTTTCATATTTTAATTCCTTGCAACACTTTTTCACCGCAATACGAAACACTTAATGTTGAGTGTTGACCACATGTTTTAACACTTTTTCCAACGCATGGTTTTATATTCTAAGGTTTTTTTCTTCCAACAGTAATATTAAACTAGCTAGTGTTGTTGAACATCCATGACCATAGCTTTGTATGGTGATGGTACATGCAGTTATTCATGGACATGGGTGCTTCTTTATGTGCAGGAAATTGCTGAATTACATGAGTCTGAACAGAACATCGAGCAGGCCATTGATTTTTATGAAAAGGCCGCTGATTTCTTCCAAAATGAAGATGTATCGACTTCTGCCAACCAGTGCAAGCAGAAAGTTGCACAATTTGCTGCTCAGATAGAACAGTAAGCATACTCAACCTTTTGTAGACGCTGTTTTTAGTTTTCTACTACTCTCGATGGTTTGTAATCAGTGTTGGTTTTTTAATTTGCTAACACAGTTCCATAAATACAGAATTTGGCAAAAATTCTAAACTGCTCTACTTATGATATTTCTCCAGATACCAGAAAGCCATTGAGATCTATGAAGATATAGCACGACAGTCACTTTCCAATAACTTGTTGAAGTATGGAGTTAAAGGACATCTTCTTAACGCTGGCATTTGTCAACTTTGCAAAGGTGATGTTGTTGCAATCACCAACTCATTAGAACGATATGAGGTTGAACTTTGGCCCTTTGACATGTTAAAACCTTTAACTTTTTAACTTAGCTTGGTGTTATTAAACTTGTGTATGCGTTTTCTTCTTCAGGAACTGGATCCAACTTTTTCTGGAACACGAGAATATAAACTATTAGCTGTAAGTTATCCTAAGGAAATGCTTTTTTCAATTTTATAATTTATTTTTCTATCACTAAAAGGGTTAAACTGGTTCCATTTGTTCTTTTGGCTGCTTAAAAATTTAATTATCAGTGGTGGCATGTTTTGCCTTTTGTTTTATTTTTACTCTTAATTGTACTTGTTGTGCATTAATGATATATCCAGTTACTTCCGTACCTCTGAACAGAAAACTTGTCAAGTATATCATATGATTCATTTAATTTAAATGGTAGTATTTTTTTCTGAACAGAAAACTTGTACTTCTACTTTTTGTGACAAGACGTTGCTTCTGCCATCGACGAGGAAGATGTCACGAAGTTTACAGATGTTGTCAAGGAATTTGATAGCATGACTCCATTGGTATGTCAATCTCCGTTACATATGCTTCTTGGATGAACCAGCTGACCGGAGGTCAAACTAGTTAGACCTTTAGTTCTGATTGAACCGGTTGAACTAGCTTGTTCATTTAAATGTGATTTTAATTCTTTAAAAAATGATTTTAATGTAAAATAAATATTAAATAAAGTAAATGATTTATATAAAAAAATATTTGACTTAATGATGTTTTCTTTCATATTAAATTTAAGGTTCAAATCCCATCATTTTAAAAAATGAAAAAAATAAAACTATATATTAAACCAGTCTTTTACCCTTTTCTTTTGTTTGGTTTTTTACCTGTTGAACTTTTTTCTACCGTTTCAGCTAATGAATGGTTTCATAATGCACTAGACCAGTTGGACCATTTGTTCCTTGTCCAACTGGTTCAATCGGCTGGTCAATCCAGTTCAACAACTCTGAGTTGGAGTGGAATAGAACCAATTTGATTCTGGTTGTGACCCCAGAAATTACAAACTATAATGTTCTTGCTGTTTCCTTGAAATGCATTTCAGGATTCTTGGAAGACAACCCTTTTACTTCGAGTGAAGGAAAAGCTGAAAGCTAAAGAAATGGAAGAAGATGATCTTACCTAAAAGAGGTTCATGTCATAACAGTTTCTTGTTTCAGGGTTTTTTTTTATGATGATTGCTTTGTGTTATGGAGTCCTTGTCTAGTTATACTCTTTATACTCCCATGTGACAATTGATTTATAAGATGTTTGACTCTAAATTTGAGAATTCTATCATGCTGATGATTGGGTGAAGTTGAGGTTTGTAATTGAAATACTGTTGTGTTTTGTCTAAATGAAGAATAAAGTTGAAATACAATCTGGCTTGCTGCAAATGTGAAAGAGCTGGGTAACCCCTTTCGCATCCACTGGCTACCCTTCGATGTCAGTGAAATGAATTATCGTGGCCTTAGAGAGAAATCATGCCTCTTAATAAATTGTGTAGGAAACTTCGGCCTACTTTTATGCCAAGAGATCGTGAAGCTTAATGGGTCAAAACGGAAAATATTTTGCAGGTTGGTGTAGATGGTGATGTTTGGTATTAGAGCCACTAGTAACGTGTCCTTGAGCACGAGAGTCTCTTGTCATATTGGGGAGAATAGAGCCGGAACTTTACATCGACTGTGGATAACCTGTGGGATTTTATTTGTGGACAAATCATTAGAACTGATGAATGTTTTAGAAACTGGTGTGGAGCGCGGAGGCAGTAGTGAACCATATGTTCATAAATCAGCAAATAGCAAACCAAAGCTTGCAGAAGCTATTGGATCTACATTTTAGGAACATGCTGCTTAGTTTTCAAGCTACATCTCAAGAGGTCTAAACTACATGCAACAAAGTGAGGAATTGAGTTTGTAACATAAATACACCGGCAACTTTGAAATGCATCCTACAAGAAAAATAAAACGTCGTAACGTTATCCAGCGATAAGAAAGAAATTCAATGGGCTATCAAGTTTAGACCATTTAAAATTTGATCTCACATTTCAATTTTAGTCCCAATTAATTGATCTAAGGCGGTGCATCAACGATGTTGGTAATGTCGTAATGTGTGCTACAATATTAATGACGCGAGACAAATAAAGCATTTATGATGTTAGTTAAACAGAATGCAAAATCAATTCATTATGTCATCTTTGTGGAACAATAATAGATAAGACATAACTTTAATCGGTTGATCAAACTGTTCATCTTTGCTCTCTCATATTCTCTTAGATCATGAATTCTAGATTTACTAAGAGCACTTTCTTTCATTCTCTTGGAGTCTTCCCGTCCTCCCCTCTATATAGACTTAGAATTAGATTTAAAATTTGTCAAAAAAAATCTTATCCCAAGCAGATAGCTAACATGTATTACAAATGACCCGGCTTGAATTGTTAAAAAAACTATTATAATTGTATTTGCGGAAAATTATCTGATATTGTACACGTGTAAATTTTAATTTACACAATCTTATCTATTTTAAGATTTTAAGTTTTAGAGTTCAGTTAAACACAATTGTGTAAACTAATATGTGTATAAAATTATTATTATTATTATTATTATTATTATAGGGTAATTATTTGATGCACCATCAATAGAATTTCTTTTTACAAGCGGACTTCTAAAGCTGTCATATGTCTCTTTTAGGGGCCATAAACCCTAACTCTTAAATTTTAAAGCCTAAACTCTAAAATTTAGACCATACAATCTATTCTCAAACCTTAAAACTTAACCACAAACACTAAACTCTAAACCTAAAAAATAAATGAAAAACAAAATTTTTACCTTTAGTACATATAATATTTTCCCATATATGTGTTACAAAGAGGAGAAATACATAATAAAATGGCATAATGTTAAAAAATGCCCCTAACATTTGATTGAATTGTCACTTTGGCCCATATTCTTTTTTTGAAGCAATTTAGCCCTCAACTTTTCATTTTGGGTTAAAATGGCCCCTCTGCGGATGAAAATTATTAGTCAACTGACGATAAACAACTTGAAATGATTTGGCAGAATAACACGCCAGAAGAAAAAATATTTTATATTTTATACAATTTTATAAATTTATTTTTTGATTGATGTGTCATTATGTAAAGCCAGTATATTTGCCTATATGACACTGCTATCGCGACGAGTACTGCCATGTAGGTTTTTCATATCATTTCAATCCATTTACCATTTGTTGACTAACAATTTTCATCCGTAAATGAGTCATTTTGACCAAAAATAAAACGTTGAAGGCTAAATTATTTCAAAAAAAAGAATAAATGACAAAATGACAATTCAGTCAAGCATTATGGATATTTTTTTAATATTAAGCTTAATAAAAAACACTAAAATTGAACTAGGAAACAAACTCAATTTTTATTCTCGTTTAAACGCCCTTTAGCCCTTTAACTATTTTACCAGACATTTTTCACTAAAAAAATCTCGCCTACTAACAACATTACTTATATTTTATGACACTCGAGCAATTGAAGTTTCACTTGATTATACCCATTCAAGGTTGGGCGAGCTTAGATCAATTTTAAACATAAATTATTGATGAATTCTATGTTTCTTAGGTTTGGAAATCTCATTTTATATTTCATATATGTAAAACGACTATTCAAAAAGTTCATTCAATTTTTCTTACAAAAATATCATTTTTTTGAATATTAATACTAATATATTCACATGGTAATGAAGAAGGGAGCCAATTAAATAATGAATTGTGGCCCAACCCCATAACCACATGTTTACAATCGCACGCAAATGTCAAAGCACAAGCATAATTAATTTTAAAAAAGTATGATATTTGAGAAACTGATCATCAAATTTCCCCAACCATGTACCAACCTTCCTCTTCCACATCTTGGTTCAAAACAAACTCAACATTTTCACCACCATCGTCAAAATTTTTATGGGTATTCTCACCTTTATTATTCTCAATTTCTTTCGGAGATCGAGAATTCACTCCGAGACCATCATCGTCGTCATGATCATCGTTATCTTTGTAACAATCTCTGATATTGTTATACAAATGATTCAAAACCGATGTAGCTGAAAATTTCAAACAAGGCTGCCCCTCCCATGAGCAACACTCCATGTGATCAACCTAGAGTTTTTGGTCATATCACTTGACCTTAACTTATGACTACCTTTGGTCTTGTTCTTGGCCTTACAAGCCGGGTGCATGTGACACCTTAGGCACCTTGGCTTACCACATCGTCCGGTGTACTTGGAATGGTTAGTAGGCTTCTTTGACACCTCGGTGAATAGAATTGTTTATTTTCTTTATGTTAACTGAATTGGTATTAAAACAATTGTTTATGTTAAGTTTCAAAGTTAAATCATTTTTTTTTATTAAAACCTAATATTAATTATTATTTATGTCACAACTTATTATTACGTAATACACATCAATGTTTGCATGACAGTTAACATTTTTCATAATAATTTTATTTGCATGATACATGATTAGTATACACCGATAATTTGAAGATAGAATTAGAATGTTCAAAAGTTTTAGGGACAAATTTAGAATGAGAGTAATAGTTTGAGGATGAAATTAAAATGTTTAAAAATTTTGGGGACCAATTTAGAATGAGAGTAATAAAATTAACTGTAAAAAAATTAAATCAACATTTTAATCGGCACAATAACTATTTAGACTAACATTTTAAACTAACTGGTGATATTATAAAAGCATAACAATCAATTTGTGTCAATTTAGACTAAATGAATTAAACCTAAATATATTTGTAAATATAGTTCTTAATTATATGATATTATTTATTTATCTATCAACTTTTAATAACTTAAAATTTTGATTAGATTAGATTTGATATCATATTCTATAATTATCTCTATTTATTAGTCGGCTAATTTAAATTGAATACTATAAAAACATACTCCATCCGTCCCATTTATTTTGTCCATTGTTGACATTTCACACAGTTTTAGGAAAAAAAATTTGTGTAAGAATGTGTAAGAAAGATGATGTAAAATAATTGAAACGACAATTTTATCCTTAAAAAGTTGAATTTTGTTTTGTTGTGAAACTAAAAAAAATGTATAAAGTGAAATGTACCTTATAAAAGTTGTTAATTTTTTCAATAAAACATTTTAAGCGGGATAATTTCAAAACGGTCCTTTTAACCTAAATTACCCCATTCATTTTGAGTGTGAAATATTACTCCAATACATAATATAGCTCCGCCATAAACACTAAATCGGCTTATAGTTGTGATTTAACAAATTTATTTTTTAAAAATTATATCCCACTGTTCTCCTTTTACATTTTCTCGCTTCCACTCATTTTATTTTTTTTATTTACAAATTATTTATTAGATTTTGTCATTGAGAATATAAGGATCCGTTTGGTTCTAGATAATGAAGTCTGTTTTTATTTTCATTTTATTGGAAAATAAAAAACGGTGAAAAAATGTATTTGGTTGTAAAATTAAAAAATAATTTTTAGAAAATGAGAAGAAAAATAAGTGAAAATTTGAAAACATAAAAAATGTTTTCATCATTTTCATTGAAAATATTTTAGAAAATTGGAAAATATAAAAATAATGGTTTTATTAATTTTAACTTTATTTTAATTCGAGTTCGAATCCTTCTAATGTCATTTTTTAAAATTTTAGTTTATTTATTCATATTTTTCTAACTATGTTTTTTGAATGCACTTTCTCTAAGGGTATTTGGCTGGACATTCTAAAGCTGTGCAACATTGCTCGTGCGGTGCGCGGATGGACTGATGAGTTAGCTTAGGCTATCTAATTTCTGAAGGTAAATTCCTGCTAGTTCTAATATTAAAGGTCGCACGGAATGCCTACATCTACAGCTTGTGAGAGGAACGAAATATCTGATACTTTAGGGGTGTTGGGCGAAACTACGCTGATATACTCACAAATATACACGATATAATTAAATAACGATTGTACAGCACACAGATAGATAAAAATATTGATATTAATAGTAGACTTTGTAATAATTGGGGGTAGACTGATCCCTACCCATTTCTTCTGTTCTTGGTAGTAGTTTTAAACTGCTTTACTTGGATAATAATACAAACTAATTATCTAAACAATATTTTTCTAATTATATTTATTATATTTATTTTATTTATTTAATAATTATTTTTTTTTTTTATTTTAAAAAGCTAGATACCAAATACATTTTTACTATTTTAAAATAAATTTTCAAACATAAAAACTAAAAATTATTTTTTGAAAACAAAAATAAAAAAAATATTTTCTAGAATCAAACATACCCTAAATTTATATATATATATATGATCAGTTTATTCCTGTTTTAATATAAAATCTAAATAAAATTTTAATTATAGGCAAAGAAAAAAATAAAAACTCAAAAGATTATTCTATATTAAAGCTGATGGAAATGTAGCACGTGCTAATGATTTAAACATCGAGAATAAAAACCCAAATTATTCTACCAACATTACTCTTTATTTTACGCCTGACCTAAGAATCCATGCAAACCTTAAAACCCTCCATGAAAATGCATGCCAAAGCTTAAAAGAGGAAGAATCCGGTCACAGCGGCTACACCACCCACGACGGCAGAGGTCTTGACAGTAAAGGCACCGGACGGTGAGGGTGCGCTCTCCGGTGCGCTGGATTCAGGGGTACTGGAGGGGTTAGGGACTTCGACAGCTGGTGGAGGGGAGGTCTTGGGGGATGGAGAAGGGGAATCATCATCACTGATTTTGGTGGGGGCGGGGGTGGGGGAGCTTGCGTTGCTTGCCTTTCCAGAGGAGCCGGAAGGGCTGGGAGAGGGAGGAGATTTTGAATCGCTGGAGGAGGGTCCACTGGAGGATGGCTTGGGTGAGTCGGAGGATTTGGTTGGTGATGGTGGTGAAGGAGGGGAACCACTGCCGCCGCCGCTGCTGCTGCTTCCACTTCCACTGTTGCCTCCGCCGCTGCTAGAGTTATTCTTACTCCCGGAGCTTCCGCCGGAGGAGGGGGACGGGGAGGAGTTCTTGGAGCCGGAAGGAGGAGATGCAGAAGGTGATTTCGGAGGTGGCGAGGACCCCCCTTTAGACGACGATGACCCCTGAGGGGACGGAGACGGCGCTGCATTCCTAGCGAACGCCGAGTCGACAACCGCCATGAAAACGAGAACAACAACGAGAATCTGACCTGCCATTGTTATTTCTTTACCAGTTTTCGACAATTAATTGATTTTTTTTCTGCAAACCAAAGTGAGGATTTTATTCAATACAAAATGCAATGCAGATTGCAGCAGTGTCTCTAAAACATAAACGTAAAAAGGAAGAAAGAAACACTTGAAATCTACAGCTTATGAATGATTTCAATGGCGATCTGATTTCTTGGGGATGAAATCGGAGGTATATATATAAGAGTGTGGAGGGGGCTTAGCAGTGGTTTAGAAATGCAACACTTTGCTTCAGTTCTACACTTGACCGAGTTTCACGGATTCTTTTGTGGAACATAACTAAAACTTTGTCAAATCAAGGCTTTGTTATTTTGGTTTCGACTGTATCTTTAAAAAGAGAAATTAGGTTTACTCCAATATTTATTAGTGCGGTTCAAGTTTAATTAATTTTAAGTTAATTGTACTTACAAATTTTATATTTTTTTATAAAATTAAATTAATAGAACTTTTAAGTAACGGGATGAAGTGTGTAGTTATACCGATTCTTTTAACTGTCATATCACATTTTTGATAACTTTTAAGGATTTGCGGCTTGATTAATGTCATTAAATAATTAAGTGATCTGATTGACAAAATTAAAAGATCAATGGTCAAACATAATCTCCTCTATAATTAAGTGGTTATTCATGAAGTTTATCAAAATTAAAAATGACTATGATAAAAAAATTAAAAATTGTTTAACATATTTAAAATCTTCGATCAATTTGTGTACGCGAGACACAAGATAAGTTTGGGTTTAATAGTAATTTATCCCTGAAAAAATAAATATTTAAATTAAAAAATATGAGAGTATTGAATGTTTAATCAAATAAGGGGCGAACTAAGAAGGAAGTGATTGTGCCCTCAAAATTTTTTTCTAATATAATTTAAGTCCTTATAAATTTAAATATTTGACAAATTAAACTTTACGTCATAAATTTTGAATTTAAATGCTTAATAACTTATTCTATTTTTAATTTAGTATTTTATCTCTTACGTAGGTAGATGCTTATATTGATTAAATAAATTGAAACACACAAAAAAATGATAACACACTAAAATTTTGACTAAAAGGCTACGTAAATTATTCGGTAATGATTTAATATTAATACGATCGATACATACTGATATTGGCACGATATTGACTACTATAGAAATGGTAGAATATCTCTGTTTCCAGCTAATTTTACACATCCATGTTCTGTCTCATACAAATGTAGAATATATATAATTTCATATCCTTGAAAACAAACAATGAAGAAATCAAACACAATTATTTTATTAAAATTATAGAAATTATACATCAAACACAAACCTTAAATGGGGGAAGTGAAATTTTGCAAGAAAATCATAGATTTTGAGTTCCATAGGAACATCATTTATTTAGTAGCAATAGTGGCATATATCTTCAAAATATATCTGATCTCAGCTTAAAACAATGAGCCTGGAATGCCTTGATCATCGTGGCAGCAAACGAAAGAGGTGTATGTCTCCATGATTCGCAGGCACTCGGGGCACCTCATGCTCTCCGGGACCTTTGTGGCGGTCGGGAACTCGAAACGGCAACACGGGGGAGCGACATCATGGAGCCGATCATGGTACTCCTTGAATGCCAACTTGAAACCTTTATCAGCAACATTCACTTTCCATTCATCATAGCCACCTACAGCAGGCAAAATAGTTGTGGAATGGCCATTGACAACAATATCAGACCCTTGGCTAAGCACCGCCCATCCACCTTCTCGGCCATAGCTAAGCAGCTTCTTTATCTGTAGCATCACCGGGTCTTGGTCGACGGCTAGGCCTAATTGAATCTTCGAAAACAGCATGCTTTCTAGCCTGGTCCAGAAGAACCAAACCATGGCTTGGTCTTGCCAAGCATGGCCAAGATTCTCCGCATTGATAATGGATGTCACTTTCGTGACTTTCTCCCTTTTGTTACTTTTCCCTACATAGACCATCTCTAGAGGAATACCGGATGCGGACGCAACCCTGCGTGCCGAGGTTGCAAATTTCCTAACCCACTCGATATCGTCCCCTCCGTACAAGAAAATGTATTTCTCTTCTTTAATCTGATAAAAGTAAGTTCAAGATCTCATATTAGGCGTATGCAGTGTGCGTATGTATGCATGCATGTATTCATGTATGTATGTAAATATATGTACGTAAGTACCCAATTGATGATCATCGGGTCAATGCCGTCGATGAGTAGCTCGAGCCGCCACGTTTCGTCCCTCCAGAGAGCTTCTTCCCTCAAACTAGTGAAAGGGAATGCAGTGCTTCCCCAAATCCACATCATGTGGATTGCATTAGGGGACAGCACTTTGCCTTGAGGGTCTAGGACCACAAGGATTGGCTTGGTCCTGAAGTGCCAAACCTCCTTAATAAACCTAATGACCCGCTTCTCTATGAGCAAAGGGTCCTCCACTGAGTACCACGGCATGGTGCTTCTCAGGGTCTCAAATTTGGTTCGAGTTTCCTCACTCAACGGTCCAACAAAACGGTCCACAACCGGGATCCAAACCACTTCATACTGGCTCTCTAGCCTTGTTTCATGGATCCTGGAGTCATTGTATATCTGCTCGAGAATCGCGAGCTCATCGCTGGAGAAGTCGAGGCTTGAAATTAGCAAGAGCACATTTTTTCTTCTCAGCACATCCAGACCAACCTATGCAACATGGCACAAGAAGAATACAGAACATATTCGACTGTAAGTGCTGGTTAATGAAGGTCAAGGCCAAAACTGTTACAATTCGGTAAGAGATCACTACCTTTCGCCTTGTAGCACCATCAATGAGGGACAGTTTATCATCCCGGGCATAAATCAAGGCCTTTAGAATTTTCATGTTGTCGATGTGCATCACGTTCGGATCAAAGAGTTTCAGAAGCATCTGGTAAGTTTCAACATCTTTCTTTTCCTCTGCAATTAAGCAATGATCAAAATAATATCCATTAGTACTTATTTTCATCGAAATTTCAAATTTTGAAATTGCATTATATAAGAACATCAAGTCTGGTAACGATATTTCAAGGGGCCAATCACTAACCGATATATCGGTGACAAAAATTCAGCTGCTGCCTCAGATGTTCATGTATGTTTCGGAGTTTATGAGCCAATGTCGACAACTCCCACGACTCTGATATTCCATACCTATCAAAGAAAACTCTGTTAATCAAACTGTTCAATTAAGTGTTGCATATTAGATGAACAGCGAATCATACTCATGACCCATGGTAATGAGGTTTGAAATTTGAGTTGCACAAGCCACCATGCTTCGGATGGTCCAATAGACAGCGGTCGGGATAAGTTTCCAGGCTGTGGCCAGTGCCGGAGCGTCTTGTGAAATGTACATCGATGGGAGCTCCTTAAACTCGACAACACATCGAGTCACATCCATCATGGTCCGGATCAAAGTGTTGAGTGCATCAAACCGGGGTTTCAGAGGAGCCGTGTGCTCCAAGAGTGATGGCAGTTGCTTCAGGATCGCCATCGACTTCGCTAGCTGGTTTGTCGAGTAAATCTGAGCAAGAAGCCAGAATTCTCCGTAGTTCAAGGCAAAGGCTGATAGAGATAACACCAGCTTAGCATCCCATGCATAGCTAGATAGAAAATTGAATATCGCAGCCGTCGTTGCGTGCGCATCGGAACCTCTATAAGCCTTGTAGGACAGCTGGTGGTTGAAAATGTTCATAACATTGAGATGTTAGGGCTTAGCATATATGAATAACAAATATAGCATGGTTTTTCTAAATAAATTCACAAACCTCGCATGCGATTCGATCAATCGTAAATGTAAGAGCTTCAAGCATCGCTATATAATTTGCTTGCTGAGCCTTTTCTTCCATTTCGATCTGAGCCTGAGTACCCTGCAGCAAAACATTAAGCAATGAGAGCATTTTTTTCAATCACATGTTTAACAAAATAAATGCAGCTTATGTTATACCTTGACTAAGACATCGACATGCTGGGTGGCACGATTAAGGATGTCCTCGACCAGATAGAGAAGAGGCCGAACATCGACTTCTCGACCATCGGGTGCATGGGTGGCCAAAATTTGATTCATCATCACATTGTCATCTGACATGGCTAAAATGCCGGCAGTGCGGTCGGCCCGGATGAGTGCGTGACTAGCACTAGGATCCTTCATGTGTGCCTGGCTAGCACCAGGAGTGGCAATGTGTAGCTGACTGGTGGTGGAACCAGTGTTGTTGGGGAGTGATTGAGCTGCACCATGGTTATGGACCGGTGGCGGCTTAGCAGACGCTCCGCCGGGCTTGGTGACGGGTCCTTTCACGAGCGGATGAAATGGGCCAGTGTTTGTCTCTTGGGCCATCGGAAAAATATTAGAGAAAAGTAGGGTTTTTGGTTGGCAGAAGAGAGGATGGATAGGGTTGATTGGTACCATGAGAAGAGAATATATATATATACATAATTGGCCATTGAAGAAGGAATCTACTTCCTTGCTTCGTACGCAATTAAAATGTTAACAAGATGACCGTTACTTTAAAAAGTGACCCCATCATGTCCCACTTACAATCACCTCTTTTAAAATTCCGCTTATCTCAATATCCGACAGTTACATTTATACAATAAAAAATCACATAACTCTTTACAGTTAGAATTTATACCTTATGTGACTCTAGTGTTGGGAACCTTGCTTTTAATGGTGTTTTTAAGGTTGATTGATCTGAGTGCAGCTCACCTGGGTCGTGAACTTCTATGTTGTTGAGTAAACTGAAAGTGACATATGGTCTGAGGTAAAGAATATACGGTCTAAAACGACGAGTTATTGTGCAGCAGTCTAAAAACAGTCGATTTAAAATGTTAATAGGACATATAAATATTTTAGATTAGTTTGGGTAATATTTTAGGTTGTAACTCAATTAAAAATACGTAACGTAACATATTACACACACGACCTAAAATGTTATACGTTTTGATAATATTTTCTGTTGTAATTTATAATATTATCATAAACACAACCTAAAATATCATATTTTTAATAATATTTTTAATTATTTTTTAGGTTGTCGTTCTTTAGACTCTCTCGTCTAAAACAAACTGGGGTGGTAGTAGGGGTGTAAATAAGCCGAGTCGAGCTTGAGTAGTGCTGAGCTCGACTCGGCTCATTAAAATTTCAAGTCGAGTAATTTTTAAAGAGCTTGGGAAATCTGAGCTAGACTCGGCTCGTTAAGAACTCGAGTCGAGTTCGAGCTTGATTCGAGTCCAATTGAGTCAAGTTTTAACGAATCTTTGACCGTGTCGGACTCGAGTAGCTCGCCATATGTTACGTCTCATTTAAAGCCCTATCAAGAAAAAATTTTGATACACAAGTTGTGTAAACTCAAGCTTGTTAATTTTAGGGTTTAGATTGTTGGATTTAGAATTTAGGGTTTATATTTTAGGGTTTAAGGCTTATGTTTAGGGTTTATATTTTAGGGTTTTAAGTTTAGAAATTTGGATTTTAAATTATAAAAAATAAAATATTTAATATATTATATTTTTGAGTGGCTCGCGTACTTTTCGAGTCAAGTATCAAATAGCTCGGCTCGACTTCGCTTGTTAAGAACTCGAATTGAGTTTGAATTTGAATTGAGTCTAATTAAACTAAACTTTAAACTAACTTTAATCGAGTCAAACTTAAATAATTGAGAATCTGTGTCGTCTCTTTTACTGTCGTAGCAAACAAAATAAAGTGAAACGAGAAACGTGGCATGCCACAGCTGTTCTTTGCTTCTTTACTTGATTCAGTCTTTTACGTGTGCGGCCCATCACTTCAGATGTTCTCCCTCTTCTTTCGATTACGTCAAAAGAGAGACATCAAGACAAGTGTAAGAGATTTGATTCCTTGCTCTTTAGGCAACTTTAAAGAAAATCATAGTTTAACCAAATTTAATATTTTTTATCAATAAATATAATTTTATAATCTATAAAAATAAGGGTAAACTGCCTAAATGCCACCATACTATGAATAAAGTCACGATTTGATCATAATATTATTTTTTGAAGTAATTAAGCTACCATACTATTAATTTAGACTTAATATAGCCACATGCCGTTAGAACCTAACGACAGGGTGGCGTGGCAGTTAAAAAAAGAATATAATTATACATTTAGTCCCTGCTATATACATATTCTTTCAATTTAGTTTTAATTTTAAATTAATAAAATAAGTTAATTATTTAATTAGGTGGTGACACGTGTCAATACCTTATTGGAGGATTTTAATTATTTATATTTGATTTAATAAATTTATTTTTTTCCTCCAATCAAGTGGTGTCACGTGTCACTACCTATTTAGAGGAGAAAAATGAAATCAAGCAATATTGTTTGATTTAACATATATTCTTTTAATTTAACATATATAATTATCGAATTAATTTTACATTTATAACCCTAAACCCCAAAGCCCAAACCCTAAATGCTAATTTTACATATATAATCATCAAATTAATTTTACATATATAACCCTAAACGCTAAATAGTTAGGGGTAGTATTTAGGGTTTAGGGTATACTAATTTCACTTATATAATCATCGAATTAATTTTACATATATAACCCTAAACACTAAACTTTAAACCCTAAATGCTAAACCTTAGGGTTATGGGTTTAGTATTTAGCGTTTAGGGTATACTAATTTCACATATATTAATTTCACATGTATAACCCTAAATGCTAAATCATACACCCTAAACCCTAAACCTTGGGTTATGGATTTAGCATTTATGGTTAGCGTTTAGGGTTATATATGTGAAATTAATTCAATGATTATATATGTGAAATTAATGTTTAGGGTTTGGGCTTTGGGGTTATATATGTGAAATTGATTCAATGATTATATATATGTTAAATTAAAAGAATAAATGTAGAAAACAATAAGACATATATATTTAATTTAGTGATATAAAGCACAAATTTGTGCTTTGTGCAATGGCTAAGCTACTCTTATTCTCCAAGGCTTGCCCAGGTTTGATCCCTCCCTCAAGCAAGATTGCTTGATTTCATTTTTCTCCTCTAAATAGGTGGTGACATGTGTCACCACCTGATTGGAGGAGGAATTTTTTTTATTAAATCAAATATAAATAATTAAAGTCCACCAATAAGGTGTTGACACGTGTCACCACCTAATTAAATAATTAATTTATTTTATAAATTTAAAATTAAGACTAAATTGAAAGAATGTGTACATAGCAGGGATCAAATGTGTAATTATGCCCCTTTTTTAACTGTCACGTCACCCTCCACATTGAGTCCAAATTAATAGTATGGTGGCTGAATTACTTCGAAAAATAGTATTATGGTCAAATTGCGGCTTTATCTATAATATGGTGGCCATTTAAGTAGTTTACCCTAAAAATAATCGTACATCCACACGATTACTATGTACTTTATTAAAACTTCTAAATTTAATCAGAAAAATAAATTACAAAATAATTGAATTTAAAATAAAATAACACCATAATAAAACCACATTACACAAGATACTTTGTCTGCCGGACTACTGTCAATGTCAATCTTGGCACCCTGGATAATACCAGATCCAACATCTTACTAACATTTGATTTTGCTTTTTGTTCTTTGTTGTAATGTTTAAGTACTTTAACTCATATTCTTTCATATGTTGTAATAAGAACAATATTAATTAAAAAAAACACTCAATTAATTTGGATTTTTAAATTATTAAATGTTGTTTTTTAAAAAGATAATTACATGATATTAAAATGGAGTCAAATGGTGACCGAGGGGCTCATGCCCTCAGAATTTTGGATTTGTATACATTTTAGGTCTTCCAAATTTTAAAACTAGTCAAATTAAGATTTACCTCCTAAATTTTTTATTTAAATACATTTTAGATACCCATAAATTTTTAAATTAGTCAAATTAGACATTAACTCCTACATGTTTTAGGTACCTATAATTTTTTTCTCATATATTACTTTTGTTGTATCTCATATTTATGATAGGTTATCAAAATTATTATTTGAATGTATTTTGAAATTTATTTAAAAATGATTAAAATAGCCAACCGAACCTCTGGCATAATCATAAATGACATGGGTCTCTTTGATATTAGATTAGTATAATTAGATGTAATTTTTAAAATCATTATTTGATACAGTAATAGTGAAAAAAATTACAAACAATGTCAGAATTATTTAAATTTTTAAACTCTATCGACACGAGAGAAGCAATATATTGAGAAACGAGCTTCATCCGGTGGCGGAAGAGTGAGATCGACGAGAGAAAAACTAGAAGGATTTTGACCGATTCGTGAACTTCGGAGCACTTTCCAACAAAATAAAGGTTGAATTCAAATTTAAGGGCTGAAACGAAGTGACTGGTGAAGTTTGAGATTGAATGACCACCCTCTATGACCGTTTGGGGTTTAATAGTGACAAAAAACATTTAATGTCTAAACTTTAGTGAATAAATTGAACATTTTAAATTTTTAGTGACCAAAATAATTTTAAGAGTAAAACTCAATGATGATTTATATAATTTACCAAAAATTATAAGCAACTATTTTTTTTACACGTACAAGAAACTATCTAAAACTCTATATTCATATTCATATAATCAATAAGTCTTCTAATTTTCACTCGAATTTAATTTTTTTCACTAAATTTTGTTTTCAAATTATTCAAAGTTAAATTGTATTGCAAAATTTAATCAAAAATCAAATTTTAGTGTTCATTTTCGGTGAAACATTTAATAGAGTTAAAGTTATAGTAGTTTTCGAACAATGGTATCTGAATTTTATTAATCACCATGAAAGATAATACAATACAATGCATCAAAAAAAATGGACAAGTCCACTAAAAGTCTCTTACAATGGTACAAAGAAAAGCAGACACTTTCATCGAAATTAGCATACCAAAATTTATAAACCTTTTTGAATCTCCTCGTCTCTATCCAAACGAGACAAATGTTATTATTAATAGAGCTAAAGTTATAGTAGTTAATTTGCCTTAGTTATAATGACAAATATCAATTCAACTAGAGTATAATTTCATCTTTTAATACTCGCCGGTATGTTGGCAAATTTACCCATTAATTCATAATTTTAGCTATTCACAGTGTAATTGATAAATACATTATTTATTAATAAGAGTATAATTCTTTTTTATATTATGTAAAAAAATTTAGTTTTACAACCTTTTATACTGTTATATCACGAGGGTAAATAGATGACTGTGATTAATAGTAGAAAAATGAGAAAATTTTGATGAGAAGAAAAGAATAATCTCAGTCATCTGTTTACCATTAGTCAACAATTTAAAAGGTGTAAAACTAAAAATTTTATATGCTATAACAAAATCCGAATACATTGGATAACAAAACCCGAATACATAGGATAGTAACAATAAATATTTTAATTATACAATAATTAAAGTGAAATTATTTAATATATATTTTATGGTTTTAGTTTAGAGTTTAAAATTTTAGACATAAAATTTAGAGTTTATAATTTTAAAATTAAAAATTTTGATTTTACAGTTTAAATAAGAAAAGTTACATAAATATTTTTATACAATTTGTACATAAAATATTAACATATAATTAAAATTCAATTAATATATTTAAAAGTTTTTTCTATTAAAGAAAACCGTGTTAAAGAAAACCTTGCTCAGCAGAAGTATTCATGATGTTATCTGATTTTTTATAAAAAAAAATATTTTCCAAATTTAATTCTAAAGGTTATTTAATTATTCTAAAATTATATATATTTAATTATATACATGTTTTGGGGTGCGAGGCCGCCCCTCCCAACAATGTATTATTTAAGGTTTAAACTCATGTCTTCTCATTGGAGTGCAATGTGCTTACTAATGCACCCATCACTTGTTGGTAAAATTATATATTTTTTAAAATTTTTAAAAATATGTTCATAATAAAAAAATTAATAACCTTATAAAAGAATTCTGTATACAGAGAAAGAGAAAAATTATAAGAAAAGGGAAAGATTTATTAAAAAAAATTAAAAATTTACAAAGAAAATCATAGATTTGTAAAATGAATAAGTAGAAGTCTTTGGTAGTTGAATATCTTTGAACTTTACCGACAAGATTGACCCAAGTAATAATCAGTTTAGTATTGTTTAAGCATATATTGAGTTCGAATTTTTGTGTATGCAGAAAATATTCACTCATTAAAATCAAATGTAAGACATTTGTCGGTTCAGATTAGTCAGAATAAAATTCTAAAAAATTGAGAGAACAAAAAAAATCTTTAAACTTTAATTTTAATCAGTTACATTACATATAATAGTTATTATTAACTAAAACTATTGTTTAAAGATTAAAAAAAAGTTAAATTTAATTATTTATTATTCTCGTGTGGATTCAAATCTAATATAGTTGCCAAATACGTAAGAAAATTCCTCATATTATCGTTCTTAAATTGACTGAATTTTGAATCGAATGTAGCTGCTAAATACGTTACAAATTTCCTCATCCATGTAAAAGCAAATTAATTAATTAATTAATAAAAGCCTCTGAATTTCAACCAAACCAGCACACAAACAGAAGCGTTACGACAGAGGAAACTGTTTCTGGTTTTTCCCGTCCATTTTACGCCTCTCCTTTCTTTTCGTCTCAAAGATATAAATCCTGAGAGGGGGTCCAAGAACCTTGAAAACGACGACGTAGAGAACCATGTCTTACGATTATCTCTTCAAGTACATAATCATCGGCGACACTGGTACCTTAATTCTCTGTTTCGAAATCCCCAAACTTTTTAATATTATTTGGAATTACTTTCATTTCTTTATAAAAAATTGGGAATTTGATTTGTTGTGTTGCAGGTGTAGGAAAATCATGTTTGCTTTTGCAGTTTACGGACAAAAGATTCCAACCGGTTCATGATCTAACCATCGGTGTTGAGTTCGGTGCTCGGATGGTTACCATTGATGGCAGACCCGTCAAGCTTCAGATTTGGGATACTGTAAAAACCCTAACTTTTTTATTTCACCCCTTATTTCTTTATACGTTGTTGGGTTGTTTGGTTCAAAAGCGTATTAAAATTTGAAGTTTTTTTTAGCTGTGGCATACGAATAATTTAGGTTTAGGAGCCAAAATAGTGTTACTAAAGACTCCAGATTCAGTAAAAACTTGATTTTGATGTCTTCCATTGAGTATTAAGTAATGAATTTTGGCTGTTGGGTGTAGAAGAATTTAGGGTTGGGGTGACCACTGAAGACAATTATGAGTTAATTTTGGAGTAGAGTTTTCTTGGTTTTAAATGAACAGAGGAGAAGGGAAAGTTTTTTTATGACTCCTTTTATATGAAATTTTTTTTCGCCAGATATTTGGTATTTGTTAAGTAAGCTGAGCCGAAACAAGGCTTTTGTAACTCGGCATGAGCTCATTTTACCCAGCTTATTATCATCTAAAGACTGAATCCCAGTAATGTAATAATTCGGGTGGCCCGGTTTAATTATCTCAATTAGAGGTGTTTTGTTGTTTGTGTGATCTTTTCTTATATCATTGTTCATTTAATTGATGGATTTGAGTCCTCTTATGTGTGTTTATATTTCAGGCAGGGCAAGAATCCTTCAGGTCCATCACCCGATCTTACTATAGAGGAGCAGCAGGAGCTCTTCTGGTCTATGATATAACCAGGTAAGAGATAAAGTTTCCTTTCTGTTTTGAATTATATGCTGTTATTTGCGCGCTGTTGGAGATTAGTGAAACTGTTAAAACAAGGTTGTGATGTTTAAGCATGCTTAAATAATGGGTGTGGAGCTGTGGATGAAGTGAAGGTTCCTTGTGTCTGTATCAACTGTTTCAAGATCTTTTCTTCATCTTTGATTTTAGCAACTTGTTTTCTCTCGGTTAAATGGCCAATAGTGACCAAGACTAGTTTATTTTATTTTTGGTATACGACTTTCAAAGCTCACAAAACTTAGTTCCGGAACATGTGGATTTTATGCTGAACTGCAAAGTTTATTCTTGAGCAGGAGAGAGACATTTAATCATCTAGCGAGTTGATTGGAGGATGCTCGGCAGCATGCAAATCCAAACATGACAATCACACTTATCGGGAACAAAAGTGATCTTTCTCACAGGAGGGCTGTTAGCAAAGAAGAGGGCGAAAAGTTTGCAAAGGAGAATGGGCTTTTGTTCTTGGAAGCATCTGCTAGAACAGCTCAAAATGTTGAGGAGGTAAGTATTTACCCCCTGAGTGGCACATCATATTGTTTTTATCTAGCGATATCGTTTTAGTTGGAATTTATAGTTTTCTTTATTCCTTTAATCTATTTTACTCGGACTCGAGAATGAGTGTCGGACATGAGTATGTCTGTTACAAGTATGCTTAATTTTCGAAGCTCTTTCCATACATTTTGAAAATCATACTACCATACGATGTTCAAACATGTAGGATATAAGAGCTTTGTTCAAGTACTTTAAGGAAAATGAATGTCAGAATGGCATAGCATAATTGAATGGTTTTAACTAAAATTCTGAATTATCTTGTAGGCCTTCATAAAGACTGCTGCAAAGATCCTTCAGAACATTCAGGATGTGGTTTTCGATGCATCCAATGAGGTAACAATCAAGCTGCTTTGTTTTAGTGAAAATAAAATTCATAATATGATAGACTAGAATATTCCTGTAAAATATTTTCTAATAATGATTATTTATATTAAATTGAGAAAAACAAATGTGAAGATGATATCACGTCGAAATAATTTGAGAGCTTAAAATAGATATTACGCTTGATTAATATAAATGATTAAACTATGTAAAGGAACTAAATCCAAAAGATAGTAGAATTTCATATACGTTGATGATCTTGAAAGCCGGAGAGAGCATGGCACCCCTTCATTCACCCCTGGCTTCATCCTATTTCTAGAACCAAAGATACATATACCCTCCCCTGGCTTCATCCAAGGGTGTCTAGAACCGAAGATATATTCTCTTAAATCTTGATGTTTCTTTCTCTATTCATTCTTGAATCTCTATGTTTTTTGTTTCTCTATTGGCCATGTTAGACTCAAAATATCTCAAGAATAACTGTAAAATTTTGGAGTCTTGGACATGATTTAGCTCGTTTTCTGTACGGGTGGGTTGGCAGACTTGTTAAATGCAATTCAAACCTAGAACCATCTTCATTAATCGAGATATGAGTTCAGTTTCTTCCTTAAAAATTTATTTTCTTTGAAATTTCTGCAGTCATCGGGTATCAAAATCGGCTACGGACGTGCCCAAGGTCCATCTGGTACAAGAGATGGAGCGGTCGCTCAGACCAGTGGCTGTTGTGGTTGACATTTACGGGAACAATCTTGTAAACCTGTGTTGTATTTGATCCCTGTGTCCAATTTACTTCTTTGTTCACAATCACTTTGAATTTATATCATTGAAAAGTTGAATTTAGTAAGGAAACTGAATGTATAAGATTAATCTAGATGTGTCATTTGTACTGTAACATGTATGTTTGATGTTTCCCAAGAATGTTGATAGCTGTGAAAACTCAGTTGAATCAACTCTTCAGTCTGATCATGGAGGATGGATCCTTTTTTTATTAAAAAATTGATTTTGAAGTTGAGATATAGAACTAATGTTACTGCTAACAATAACTAAAACATAATAGCAGGTTAAAATTTTGATACAAACTATAAAAAATTATTTTACATAAACTTACATATTTACACTATAAAATTTAAATATTATATTTTAATTTTAAAATCTAAAAAAATAAACTTTAAATCTCGTGCATTAAATTATAAACATTAATCTAAATTCTAAAAAATTAAATCCTTAAACTAAATTTTAACCCCTAAAGTTAAAAGCCTTACGGCTTTTTATAGCATAATATTTTAATATAAGATTCAATGCTCAAACATAAAGTATGGTTTATATATTTTAAAATATAAAAAAATTTTAAAGGCCTTGGGGCAGTAATTTTTTTTTTTTTTTTAACCCATGAACTTTGAAGATTTTTATACAATATTTAATTTATTGGATCAAATTTATGTCTTAAATTCATAATATTATAACAAAAACAATGTTATGGATTCAATTGAATTAATTTGAAAATATTTAAATTTAAATATTATTAATTGTTTAATATTGCAAACAATATACAAATTTCCAACAATTTTTTTTGAATAATTTCCAACAAAAAATTAACTTATTCAAACCGTATATACATAATTATAAATAAAATAGATGATCGGATTATTAAAATCTTTAGTGTAAGCAGATATTTCCTAAATAAGCAGATATTCCTTCCTAAATAAATATATTATTTCTAAATTAATAAAAAAATCCTTAAAAATGATATTTAGAAACTACTTTTAAAAAAATCTAAAACATTAATGAACCAAATCAGTCAGAACCAAGTCGATTCAATAAATTCTATATTAGTTCGATTTGTCTTGGTTCCTAAAGACTAAAATACTGCATATTAAGCACAAATAATAAAATATTATATACCATCTCAAAGTTTTTATTTAATAAAAACAGAAATAAAACCTCAAAAGCATAGGTCATGGCTTCAACAATGAAGCATCTCCAAAAGCATATTTTCTTCCTTCGATTACAGTCGCCTAAGTCCTGTCCCGTCACGAATCTATTACGGTTGCGCAGGTCCGATACCAAATCTAGATCGCAAGTTGTTTAGTGTGCGGGTAACTAACTGCAATCTCGGATCATCTTCAGGTATCTCACGTTCCTACGACGACGGGCGGAAACAATATTAAATTTACACATTATTGAGCAGTTTAACCAAATTATATGAATCACTTAACAATATTATGATTTCTGTAAATAACTAAAACAATATCATAAAAAGCATGTATTTTATGGTTTCTTTTTCACTAATCAGAAAATAATATTTTTATATTATAAAAAATAAAAACGAACTAAATTTAAATAAAAAATAGATTTAAGCTTTGAATAATTGCTGTTTTCAACTTATGAACCCTAAACTAAACCAAACCAAATTCAATTATAACTCACACCGCATTCGAACTAAATTTGATAAAAAAAAGGAACAAGAACTATGGTTGGAATCAGTTTCCAGAACCCTATTAAAACAAAGGAGGTAATGAAAGAACAGACAATAGTGCAAAAGTAGTAAGAAAGACTTACTTTTAGGCCCTTGAAATATGCTTCGACCGCGGGAAGAGAAGGAGCTATATTTCGAGACTGCATCAGGTCCCATATATAGTTTGCGTTTGTGTAGCCACCGGTCTGTGTCGGAAAACATAAAAGGTTATGCATTTTGAACGATGACAGTAAAATACTACTTCCCGAAGATGTCTAGCAACGTAATTGTTTGCTTACCTTTTCACCAGCGGCTGCAAGAAGGAGATCACTTCCGAATTTGGAGTTCAAGAAAAAGTTTCTTTTAGTCATATTGACCTGCACATTTGAGCCAAAGAAAACCATAGGATTTAACATGACTGAAAAAAATCAAGATATCAGAAAGTTAATGAGAACTAAGATGCATTATAAATACCAGGGTTTCTTGAGCAAGTTGCATTCCTCTAGGAGTATAGCCAACCATTGCTCCCTCGATGAAGGTCAGCAAACAAAGAAATTGCAGCAACTTAATGATTACCCGACTTCACCTATATAGAACGACATACCACTAATCATATAAAAACATCAGTCCTGTTATAAAGCAGACAGACACCTTTTATGTTGTTCCAACTCTTGATTTTCCTTAAAATATTCATATCCGACAGAAGTTTCTAACACATTTTTGAACATTTGTATGAAGATATGACCTCCCACGGACCCTCTAAATACATTTAAAAACTTGGAAAATTTAGAGATACCCATTCCGGACTTATTCTTGTATCCAAAACTCACACACAAGTCCAAGTAACATAGGATAAGGTCACTTATGACAATAGAACATAATAATAACGAGCAAGCTAGCCATATAAACTGCAATATAAATAGAGAGGTGGTTTTATATTATCTTATCTCTATTGCCCTATATAAAGTGAACTTCATCCATACTACAAAAATAAATGATATGTTTGACATTAGTTAATTGTCAAACAGAAAAATCAACAAAACACAGAAAACTAAAATATCGACAAAAGAATGTATTAGCAAGTAATGATTAAACTCACTGCATAAAGTTCCATAGCTGGAGGTTTTCCTTCATTAAGGTAGTCATCAAAAATTTGAATAGCACGATCGATATTTCCAGATTGGAGATAGCATCTAATGATGAAAGGGATCAAAAACAGAAATAAGCAATAAAAAAAGGAAAATCATAAAAAACACGAGCTTTTTTTCCATTAAAATCACAAAATCAAAGACATATACCTCAAAATTTGCATGGTAATAAAGATGTCAGGACTTTTACCATCCTTTTTGAGCATCTCGAGTAAAGTCTCGGTAGCCTACCATGACCATGGATAAATATATGAATAAATTAGAAAGTTTTCTGGACCCTTTCTAATCGGGGCTAAAACTCCAAAATAGGATTAACAAATATTAACAGTTACGCTGTACACAAAACATGCTTTGGAAAAACAAAACCGATGAAAGCATATTGCTCTGTGGTTTATGAAAAGATTAAAAAATGGGATTGAAAACTAGTTGATTGGGGCACTATAGACACCAGCCAGGTAAGAAAACTTGAAACCATTAACTTTAACAGAAATTTCAACAATAACATAATATTTAGAGAGGAGAGAGGATGGTCCAAAGTAGACTTTCGGAAGATGTGAAACATTACCTCTACATTCTTAAGATTTGCACAAGCATGAAATGCAACATGAAACACGGTAAACTGCCTGAATATGAAAAAACGCCTATGAACAAACTCTGCAGTAGGTAAAAAACTGTTAGATTTCCAGGATTTCCGTTTTCTTCAACAGATGACCATCCTTTTGACTGCTCAGCTAATTCAATAATCTAGAGAAGCACGAGAAATATTAGAAAACTAAATAAATAATGAGTGAATGAAACAATCGTCAAAGTAGAGAAAAATGTTTGAAAAGTACTTTAGCTGCTACATCATCCGATCGAGGTATCTTGTTCACATGTGCAATTATAAGTCCAGCATAGCAGAACTTGTTCAATTCACCTCCAGCAGCGGTCATATCACGCACTATTGCAACCAAAAACATTGAACACAAATTAAATCCAATTATTATAATCACATAAGAAACTTGCTGGATAAGTCAGAATAAACAAAAAGCTAAACAAAGGTGTTGTAATACAAAAGATCCAAGTCCTAAAATATTAGGTGGTTGGATTGCATCAAAACAAACATTCCCCCTTTGTTCATTTGGCTGAAATCATATCCTTCATTTCAAAGAATCTTACATGAAAGATAAAATACAAATACCAATTTTGAGCTACTAAAAGAATATCAATATTAAACAAATAATATATCTCTAAAACATATTATCAGCATAGTTCCGTTTAGCTTTTTTGCATTTCCACAAGTTGAGATCAAAAAACTGGCGGCGACCCTATTGACAAAATACAATTCAGTCATTCTAAATAATTAACAAAAAAAACAACAAATAAAGAAAATACCCAAATTTTATGGATAAATTAATACTAAAAATGGAACCAATAAACAATTTGCACAAACTATAAATATTTTGAAAAAATGGATCATAAAGAGAAAATAACCGGTGCAAAAACTAGATTGAATGAAAAGTATAGGGTTTTACTTTGCTACGACTAATCCAAAAACCCTTCATTTGATCTTTAAAAAGAGAATATACTATTTTTTATTATTTCTTATAATTTCCCATAATCAAAGCCTCGTTATATCTAAAGTTGGCTGCACTGATCCAGCATCATATCATCATCAATGTCCCGTCAACAAATTATTTCTGCATTACCATCGTCAAATTTACAAACAAATTTTTTTTTATGTTTTCAAAATCTTTTTTTAGTTAAAAATTGATATACTTTTTCGCTAGACAAGAAATTTAAAAATTTATACACCAAATCAACGGATAACAATCAAATAACTTAACACGAACAAAATCAGATCCCTACAATCACATAATTTTAAAAATATATTAAAAACTAAATATAATTAATTAAAAGTAAGTAAAAAAATCTTTAAATTTTTTAGATTTTTGCATCAAAATAACTTTTCCCCTTATGCTTCAAAATAAGAATCCCCAAACTAAAATCTTAAAAGACGGGACCTTCTTTTGGTATTGAGAGTTGTCACCCACAGTGTTGTACCATCACACACCATTTCAGCATAGTTCCGTTTGGCTTTTTCTGCAGTTACATCGGAAAACTGGCGGCGACCCAGTGCTCGAAGCAGAGTCCTGTTGGGACCTGTTTTCAACAACAATAAATACAAGAAACGAAACGAGATAAGCAATCTGGTCGATTAATCACGAAAACGAAAGAATTGGGCATTTGCAAACTCTTGAATTTCATACCGGAAATGGATCGAAAGAGGAACTTCATTAGTGCAAACAGGGTTTAGAACAGTTTGAGGACTATTTTGAAATGTTTAAAAGATTCAAAATATATTGTTTTTATTTTTTTTTATTATTTTTATTTGTTTTTAATATAATTTTTGAAAAACGGTGATGACACGTCGATAATAAAGAAAAAAATTTGAGGACTTTGGGCTTGGTAATGTCTCGTCTATATTCCTACTTTCCGGTTTCGTTGGGTAAATAGGTGTTTAGAATTTTTGAAATATAAGATACGCTAAGAGATGTATTTGCCTATTAAGCCTTTTTTTAATTAAATAGAGAGATATTATATTTTTATATCGAGATACAAATTTGTATGAGATAGAGTAATATAAATATTTTTAGTGATTATGTTATTTAGTGAATCTCGTTATGCATGTGTTTTTAATTATTTATTAAAATTATATTATAACAGATTTAAAATCATTTATAGAATTATAAAAATAATTCAAATAAAAGTTAATATTTAGAATACAAAGAATGTTGGGAGATATTTATCATATACACCTCATTTTCTACCGTATATAAGACATATATATATAATAATTTAATTATTTTTAATATTTCCTTTTTTTAATTAAAAATAGGCCTCTTATATATAAAATTTGATTTAAATCAAATATTCAAATCCCTTTATTTTTAAAATTTTTTTATTTAAGAGTTTGTTTGTTTATAATTTTTAAAATAATAATCTATTTGATCACGATTTATCATATAACAGGACATTCCGTCCATAATTCAAATTAGGACTCAATTTTTTGATACATTTAAGAGGTGAATTTGATATACAAGTATTTATATAAAATTATACTTATAAATAAATTTTATAAACTATTTATGTAGATATTTTTTATCTTTTTTAATTTTAAAAGTTAGGTTTTTAGTTTAATTTAATTGTAAATTAGAATTTAATTTTAACTTTAGAATTTATATGTCACTAGCATTATATTAGAAAATTAGGATTTAGGCTTTTATAGTTAAATTAAGTTCTTAATGTTTAAAAATTAATTTTATAGATTTGAGTATGTTTAAGTGCCCTATAAACATTATATGAAAAAGTATATTTAAAAAATAGTATTGTTGTAGATTTTAGAAGTAATGATAATTTTCTTAAAAAATAAGTTTTTTTTTTTTAAGGATTGATCTAAGTTATTTTATTTAGAAATATTATATAAAAAAACTAAAAGAGCAAAGATTGATATTGTTTTTTTAATAATTATATATATTTTTCTTAAATTAGTTAATGCTTGATTAATTTGTACAAAAACTCAATACATTTTTTTTCTGTAAGTATAAATTAAACATAAATTATTAGTAACATATAACCTATTATAAATAACTCTTTATTATTAAATATAAATTCGAATCAAGGCAACCCAAATTTTTTAAAAACTATTTTAACAAACAGATAAATCAACCCCTAAACTTCGACATTTGAACAGCTCTATTTTCGTGAGAATTTGTTGGCATCGCTAAAATTGAAAGTAAGAATAATAACAGGTTAGATATCTGCATAACTGCTTTAGAATTTGTATATTTTATTTTCCACATTAACTAAATCATAATTTAAATTTGACAATAACATTCAACCAGATTTGAAGTAAATATCCGAGTTTAAATATTATATATCTGAACCCAAGTTTAAATATTATCTGAACCGGTTTACTTTCATCTGTGTGTTTGTGTGGTTGGTTACACTATACTATACTATACGACACAATATAGATACGACAAGAACCAGCACTTGGCCAGCCCCTGTAAGAAATGTATGTGTTTTATAGTTTACAGAGATGAACATAACCCTGGAGTTTGTTCATGTAATCACCCTCAAAATGTGACATCTGACATCAAACAAATCTAACATTCAAACTCCGGATTTGCAAGCCTTTCCCCTATTTCTTATTCTAACATCTTTTGTACCAAAAGTACACTGAGAAAGCCGAAAATATCGACAACATAGCAAGTTAATTTACTACAACAAAAACCATTTAATCCAAAGGTCAAAGGAATTTTTTTTTGCAAACAAAAACCGAAAGAATGGTTGATGAATTACAATCAAATTACTTGTTTTAGAAAGGCATAAGGGCAACTTAGCTTGTGTTTTTCCGACTCTTCTTCTTCCTCGATGCAAAGCTGCTCGGTCCAATTTCTATGGGCATTCTCTTTGCTCTACAACAAGAGAGAATAACTAAATCATCCCAGAAAGAAAGAAAAAAACAGATGCGCAATGCATTAATATGAAGCAGAAAAAAAATCCAATGCTCTACAGAGATGATGGACATCTATGAGGATTATAAACAAGATAAAACAAAGCACTATACCGTGTAGAAAGCTCTTCAGACTCCTTCCCACATTCTTCAGCTACATTCTCTGATGGAAGAAATACAAAGAAATTAAGGCACCAGACAATAAAATCAGATATTTTAACATAATATTCAAAATTTGCTCATGGCAGATGAAAGAATCCCAGCAAGTTATGCAATGAAAACAAAACTATGCTTGTAAAGATTCGTTTAAATTGTTCTAAACTCACATTACCATCAAAAATTCTAACAATTTATTTTTAAAAATGAATTAAAGAACTTAGCGCACACACATAACATCTCTTCGCAACACTGAATTCAGTTATTTAAATGCAAGATTACCGGACAAATGATCTGAGTTTGATAGGATACAAAGACAATATATTTTTTATATGAGATAGGCACAGAAGATCTATAATCTGATAGAATTAGCAACCGGTTTTTGTTATCAATAAACTTGGTTGAAAGCGAAGTGAAATTCATGAGATAAATCAATTGCGGAACCTGATGTTATTCATCATTAATCCATATTCCATACTTCCCTCTAGTCTAAATTCATGTTAAATCATAAATGCTTTCTATTCCAAAATTCATGCTGAAATTTATTATAATGCAATATAAACTATTGAGTGCTGAACTTTTTTAAAAATTGTATGCCACTATTGCACCTGGTTCGTCTTCTTCATCACTTCCATCCGACTCTGAACCACAAACCCCATCGATCCCCTCCATCATCAAAGTCCCAACGGTTGCCTAAAGGGGGAATCCAGAACTCAGGTTCCTCAGAATCACTTTCATTTTCAGTTGAATCCCTAACTTCAGAGATAATTTCAACTGCCTTTTCCTTCTTCTTCTCCTTTTTTTCTTTCTTCAGCTTCTTCTCACCTTCCTCGGCCATGGTTTCATCGGTTAACTCCATCTCCATTTCCTTTTGTTCTGTTCACAACAATTTACCAATAATTAATACAACAAATGCCACTCCATTTAATTAACTAGAGAGCAAGATTCAAACCTAATTTATTGAGAAATCGTTTCCCATTGATATGCTTCCAAATATGTTCCTCAGACTTATTAATGGTATCACCAGTTAGTTTACAAATCAACTTTGAACTGATAAACAATCAAATAGAAACTCAGAATCAATCATATTAGCAGAAAACACATGAATGATGAAACTAATCAAAGGTAAAAGGTTCACCTAGAGGTGCAAACAAAACACATATACTGACAACCAACTCAGGTTTGCTTGAAAGGAAATTAAATTTGACTCAACCATTGTTGAGTTGAGGTCGACCTCAAACAGCTCAATAACTGAATTTAAATATCTTAATGTTTAACTCAACGAGGCCAAATTGAGCTCTTTATTTTTAATTTGTATCAAAAATATCTTAATGCTTAACTCGATGGGCCAAATCGAGCTCATCTTTTTACTAGGTAAACATGCCTGATCAAATATAAGCTAGAACAACTCAGTTATTCTCTCGAATCAGGATTGAGTTTTAAAAATGAAACTCAATTGAGCTCCAGCTCGAGTTCGAGCCGAGCTTCGAATTTCGAGTGGAACTCAAGCTTGAGCTTCTCACAGCTTGAATTTAGCTCATCTCAGTTCTATTATACCTCTAGATTCACTCTAATAAAAGTTGCAATTATGAAAATTTGGAATCTCAACAAAGAAACTTGGCATTGGTAATCGACCAAATGATTTAAAATATATAGATTTCTATAGGTTAAATTGTAACTCTAAAAAAAACCTTGTTTTTAACTCCAAAATTTTGGGAATTTTTCCAATTTCTAACCCCAAAACATAAAATTCCTCGACTTATTTGATTCTGGGTCTTCAAAAAAACAGCTCATTTTAGCTGAAAGTCTCAATCTTTGATAACCCCTTTCTTCATTTAACATAGACAAATAGAGCAAATTATTAAGAAAAAAGAATTGGTTAGCTCTTTTACCGGGAAAGAGGGTCTTGTTTGAACATGTTGAGAGGGGGCTTAGAGTGAGATAAAGCAAAGTCGATGAGGCCTAAGCGACAGCTTTTGCTCTGAGCATAGGAATCCTTGTCTTTCACAACCATCTCGTGCCCTGTTTCAACACACTTGAGCCTGCCGTTTGGGAGTTCCGAGAAGGTCGGAGCTCCCAACAAATTCGTCCCTTCTTTGCTCCCGCCGCCGCTTCCTTTCTTTTCTCTAGTTGCCTCCGTCATTGCTGTTGCTATGGCTGCTGCCTGCTGGCTAGTGTTGATCTCTTCTTTCTGTTCTTTGCCTGCTGGTCCCCTGATGCATGAAACTGACACATTTTCTGGGTCTGTTTTTAACATAACCGAACGGCAGCGTTTCACAAAATCAAATTGTAAATAAATATATATTTTAATCTTTGAATATTTATTATTCAAATCTGTTTTGTTTTCACAAACGATACATTTATATTTGTATAATATATATTCATTATTTTTCATAAAGAGATGACCAATTGGAAAGTTTAATACTGTGTTTTTAGGATGTGTGGGAAATATATTCAATAATATGTAGTTTGAAGAATTTGTAAATATGAATCTTAGATTTTAAAAAGGTTTAAGGTAAACTATATCAGTAGTCACCAAACTATCATTTTTTTTATTTTAGTTATTGAATTATTTTTTTAACAAAAATATCACTAACATTATGTTTTGTTCTTATTTTAATCAATTAATCGTTAAAAATTTAACTGCTATGCTGACATGAGGGAATTGTTCCCAGGACCCATCGGGTAAGGGCTCAACACTTAACCGCCAAGCTAAACTTGAAACAGTGTCAGAGTTAAGCTAGAAAGGTATTTATGTCATGGTTTTGAAAACTATTGCAGCAACAATCATCTCCACCGTTACCCTCCCTAGCTGGGTCACTATTGTAGCAGCCTTTAATGGTGCAACAACAGTCAACCCATCAACAAAACCAACTCACTTGCAAAACCCACGAATCATCAAATTCCAAATGATGGCATCCCTTTTAGACATTCCATCGAACACCTTGTTTGCTTCTTCCATTTTCCCACTAGAACTGTAAACTTCCAAAACCCAACCTGAACTGAGCCAAAAAGCTCAAACCCATATCGAATAACCTCCTAACGAATGCATTATCCGATTCTTACATCTCAAAGACTCGAACATGCCTTGAGCAAAGGCGAAAATGTGTACTCAACGGAGAAAATTTAGCGTGTTTTCATTAAAGAAAACAGGGTAACAGCTTCTTCAAAGGGGCCATTAAGGGAGTAGCCTTTGACCATGGAGTTAAAAATCAAGACGTTGGGATTGTGGGTCTGCAAGAAGACAAGGCCGGCGTAGTCCATTTTGTTGAGGTGGCAACAAACAGAGATACAATGAGAAAGGATTTGGTTGGATCGATGCAGGCATTGACGGATGAAATGAGCATGGGTTGGCTGTTGTTGCACCATTAGAGGCTACTACAATAGTGATCCAGCTAGAGAGGGTAACGATGGAGATGATTGCTGCTGCAATAGTTTTCAAAATCATGACATAAATATATTTTTAGTTAAGACTCTAACACTCTTTCAAGCATAGCTTGGCGGTTAAGCGTTGAACCCTTATCAAAGGGGTCCTGGGATTAATTATTGCAACGTGTAAGGCGGATTAAATTTTTCCTTTAATTTATTTCACCAATATAGTGGTAACACATGTCACTATTCTATCGGTTTAAATAAAACAACACATATAATACTTACGAGAAGAGAGAAAAAAAAATTATTTCAGTATAGCCGTTAAGTTTTTAACGATCGGTGACTAAAATAAGAACAAAATATAACACTTTTATCAAAAAAAATAATTCGGTGACCAAAATAAAAACGAAACGGTAGTTCGATGACTGCTGGTATAGTTTACCCAAAGGTTTATTATTATAACAAGTTTTAAATTTTTTTTAAAAAAATAAGTTTCTCAATATTTTTGTATTCAATTAGTTCATCCAATTAAAATTTAATTGAATTGGCTGACGTTAGACATTAATCAACTGGAAGACAAGTGTAGTCCGATATCGATTTTGGAATCTAATGTCTATCAAGATAAAACGATATTTTCTTTGCCAATAATCCACGGACTTGATCGACCCCAATTATTGAACTATAATAAATATACAATCAACTTACAAGTTACCATGCGTTGGAGTTGAGGAGAAAATAGAATCTCATTTGGCATATGGAAATCACTATCTTTAGCAACACCATCCAACTCCAAGGTCGTTTTGCTCTCGTTGTATCCCATATCGGTGAAAGCTTTACACATGTACTGGACTATGCTATCACTGAATACTTTTTTTAACAATATCTATCTAAGAGAAAGGAATAAATAATTGTTCTTATTGGGACTAAAACTTATGATCTAAAGAAAGTGATTAGATATCAGCAGGGGACTTTAACCATTGTTCTAAGTTGTGTCGACACAATTATTAAATACTTTTATGAGCCGTGTTAGTACAAATAGTAACGCATCTCTAGAGATCAATGATTTATGATAAACCCTTGTAATTTTATGAAAGAATTCAGTAAAATTATTTCTTAAATAAATGAATCATCCTGTGTTTCTTGAGAACATTTAGATTTATAACTCTTCATTTTCCCTCTGAATTATGATGCCATACTTTTATTGTGCTCAAGAGCAATCAACCATTCATTGCATCATTTTCTAACTAAAGAACCTGAAACCTAATAACCATAATTTCTTAGAATAATGTCACAAAAAAGCAAACTAGGACCAAGGAATCAATTTCCTCAACCAATATCAATTTTTATTAATATTTTGGGTAAATAAAGAGAAGATACACCAGATTATATCCCAGCTTATCACTCTTAAGAAGTCTCATCTAAATAGGTGCAATCACAAAACAACGTGGGGATGGATCGAGAGGTGTTGGAGGGGTAGTCATAACTCTAAGAATTTTAAATTTTTCTATAGTTTTTATATTTTCTATTGACAATATAATTTTGTACCCCTAAAATTTTATAAATTTGCACTTTATATTTCTAATATAGCTTTTTAACAGTTCGCACTCTTTTATATAAAATTACGTGTCCATCATGGTAATAAGACAGGATTCATGACAAGTATCTTCAACAAGTTCTCCACAAAACAGACAACTCGAGTCCCATGAAATATGACGCCTATGTATTGAGGGTCATAAATGGTTCGAAAAAGTTTGAAATCATATAATGTATCATTTGTTTTGGAAAATGAAGTACTTAATGAACCCAAAAATGGCTTGTCCTTTTATGTGTATATACTTAATTCTGTTTTTTTCTTCTTCTTATAAATGTTTTGTTTTTAATGATTTTGGTGAGATTATTTTGGAAGGAAGCAAGAGAGACATGAGATTTCGGTTTCATTGCTTGTGACTTTTGTACCGTGTAGGGTGGTTTAGATGCGTTTATCCTTCTAACCTCATTAGAGGTTTTAATATTTAATAAAAGGAAAATAATTTGATGTACTGACAGCGTATTTTTAGAGTTTGAGATTTTAGGGTTTGAAGTTAAAATTGTAGGTTTAGAGTTAACTTTTAAAGTTTAGAATTAAGGTTTAGTATCTAAAATTTAAAATTTAGGGTTTGATTTTTAGTATGTAAGGTTTAATGCCCCTAAAATAACACGTGACATCATGCAAAACCCGCTTATGAAAAAAAAACTTCACCTACGATGCATCAAATATTAATCCTAATAAAAAACTTTGATCGAATGAAACAGATTGTAACACTAAATTATTTCTATAATCTTACCTAATTTTGCATAAAATATGCACGCCACTCCCAAGCCTCCCTTAGGGAGGAAGTTTTCCGTCAACTCCTCAACCGCTCGACTATGTCACCTTAGAAGTTATGTTACCAATTAAATTCTATTTAACCCAATTGAGTTTTACCTCTATCGTTATATTTGTTATTGTAACGTATAAGATGTAAACTTAAGCATGTTTAAACACGTGAAATTTTTTTATTTATAAATAATAGTTTAAATATTGTATATAAAATCACTTCACTCGATAAAATAAGTACTGATAAGATGCGTTAATATATTGCTTCTTATTACTTAATGCCGAAATCATTAAGTTGTTTTTGATTTAAAAAAAAATTAAAATAAATTATTTCCAAAAATTAAATATTCTAATTATTAAATTACATTATGTTTAGATTAAAGTATATATGATGTTTTGTACTTTCTTATGTTAATATTCTAAAAAGAATGTGATTATTAAGGAAGTGGTTGTTTAGAAAGTAATATTACAATGTTTGTGTGATACGAACTGGTCTAGATTAGTTAAGGCAAAAATTCTGGAGAATCGAAAGAGCAACAAAAAAATATTACAACGTTTGATATACATGGTAAAGTCAAAGGTGCTAATTAAAATTTTGAGTAAGATACGTTGATACATTTAGTTCTCTAAACCATCCCTAAAAATATAAAATGATCATCAAACTTTCAAATGTTACATAATGAGCATTAAACTTTAATTTTTTTTTACAAAATGGTCACTGAATCGTTAACTGTCGTTAATTGGGTGATGTGACAGTTACAAAATTTTGAATAATATAATATTTAATCCTCCATATTGACACATTTAATCAGTTTATTCCTAACTTAACCCTCATTGTTGATGTCAAAATTGATTGAATGTGTAAATATTGAGAATTGAATATGTTATTATACAAATTTTCATTTCTGCCACATCTCTCAGTTAACGGCCAAATGACCATTTTGTTATAAAAATTAAAGTTTAATGATCATTATATAATTTTTGAAAGTTTGGTGACCATTTTATATTTTTAAGATAGTTTAGTGACCATTTGTGTACTTTACCGTACAAATTATCTTATTTGAATAGTTAATATCAATACAGAAAAATAATATTAACAATTTTTATTTGGGTAAACTAATACGGGAGACCACCGATCTTTAGGGTTGGTGTCGAAATAACCACCGATCTTTTAATTTTGTCAAAATGACCACTCAACTATTGATATGGTTTCAATATAGCCACCAGCTGTTAAAACCTAACGGAGAGGCTAACGTGGCAGTTAAAAGAAAATTGTATCATTACGCATTTAGTCCCTGTTATTTACACATTTAATCAATTTGGTCTTAATTTTAATTTAATAAAATAAATTGATTATTAATTAGGCGGTGACACCTTATTGGAGGGGAAAATAGAATTGGAAGCTAAAGGGAATCGAACCAAAGACCTCCAAAGCAATGGGAGTTCTATATGCTTGCCACTAGGCCAAGCCATTTTCATGATATAAAACACAACTTTTTTATATATGTTTTATACCGTTTTGATGCCCAGAAAAATGAAGGGGAAAATAGCATCAAGGGGATTCAAACACAAGACCTTGTATTGCAAGGTAATGTATGCTTTGCCACTGAAACAAACATATTTTTATGATATAAAATACAATATTTAATATATATGGTATACAGTTGTTAATGCCTGGAAAAAGAAGGAAATGTGAGTTTAGGAAATTCGAACATGATATACTTATGATACACAAAAATATCTAACCAAATTAAATAAATCTAATAATTAAATTAAAGTTAACAATATTTTGTATATATTTTAAATTATAGTTTAAAATTTTAATATAATTCGTGAATTTGTATTCACTAAATGAAGATTAAATAAATTAAATTCACGAATACAAAATATTAAATTCACGAATATAAACTAAATAAAGATTAAATAAATTATAATAAAACTGAGAAACCATTTGATTGGGGGAGGGAAATAAATTAATTAAATTAAATAAAAATAAATAAATCCCTCCAATAAGGTGGTGACACTTGTAAATAACGAGACTAAATGTGTAATTATACAATTTTCTTTTAACTGCCACGTCAGCCTCTCCGTTATGTTTTAACAGTTGGTGACTCTATTAGAACCATATCAATAGTTGAGCGGTTATTTTGACAAAATTAAAAGATCGGTGGTCATTTCGACACCAACCCTAAAGATCAGCAGTCTCCCGTACAGTTTACCCTTTTTATTTTTATAAACAGTTGGAAATAATTAACTAATGGTTTGTTTTTTACAATTACAGCCTTTTATAAAATAATTTATAAAAGAATAAAGGACAAAACTGATATTTTATATCTTAAAATATTTGTTAGTTTCCTTTCCCTATCTTTTCCTCCAAATTTAATATTTTAAAGGAGAGTAAGGGAGCTCAATTTCCTAGTTTCCCTTAAATAAAAAATTACCCAAACAAAGGAAAAGTGATCCTTTCCTTAGCTTTCCGTTTCTTATCATTATTTCTTTTGCTTTGGGTTTCTTTGGATAAATTGAGTGTTTAGGGATAAATATTTGGTATATATATGTTAAAGGATATTTTAGAATTTATAACATTTTCTACAGTGCTGGATAATAATGCCATTTTTTAAATATTTTTTGGTCAAAAATTACGGCCGAACGTCTCCTACATAAGGTGTTTTTTTTTATTTTTTCAATATTTTTTAGACCAAAAACCCCTCTTGTAGGAGGCGTTCTTCCTGACACGGTAAAAAATACCATAGATTCCTAAATTTTTTCCAGCACACCTTATTTTTCAAATTTGTTTAAACCACCATTTTCCCCTAAATTTCCGCTTTTGCTTTCCCACCTTTATTTCAATCAAAATATGGGTTAAACTTGTATCCAAAATTCTTTAAAATAATATTTAATAAATATTATTTTAATAAGATTAAAATTATAGTACGTATTTTTTAAAATATATCAAACAATTTCATAAAATAAATTTAATACTATCAAAATTTTATAATTAATTTATTTCTACTCACAAATTATTTAAACAAAATTAATCATTCTTTTAACATAATTTTTTTAAATAAAAGCAGCTAGTTTTATTAAAAAGAGAATATTTAAAATTATAAAAAATATCTAAAGTTACAATAAGGGTTTACAACTATCATCGCAAACTAAATACATAATTTGGACATTTTCATATAACATTGACACAAAAAAACTAGCCACTTTAGATCGTACAAGGACCATGCACGAAAAAGATTAAAAACCTAATCAAAAGACTTGAATGAAAAATAGATACAAACAAATATGAGAAAAGGGAATGAAGCCATTGAAAGATCACCGAGAACCGCAAATCAGAGCAGAACATCGTGAGAAACTATCCACAACACAAATAGTGTATCCAACTTCAATCCGAGAATCAAAGCAGGAAAGACCAACAAGATTACAAATAAACACCATCTTAATCAGTCATGATGTCGTTAATCCAACCCTGAGAAAACATAAAGTAAAAAGGAACGAACAAACTACCGAAAAAGAAGATGAAAACCGTGCTAAAAAGCAAAAATAAACGCGTCACAAAGACAGAGTAGAACGTGTCAGAAAAACAAAATTATTTTTATTAAAAATTAAAAAATAAAGAAAAAACTGGCGGTTGGTGACCAACATCAAAACTGGTACCGCCGTAAATAAAATTGAAAAAAAGTGATGAGCTCTATTGGATAGTGGTGCTGAAAATTGAAAAAGAAAGAAAGGAACCCTAATAGGTTATCAATATTATGGATTTGAATGAATTTTAATATCATATTTATGTTCACATCAGGTAAATATATGTTACTTTCGTGTCAATATATGTTATTTTCATTCGGATAATACATCATAAACACATTTATAATAAGTCAACCAAATCTTTGATTTGAGAAAATTAGTAATGACAATACTTCACGTATTGTTAGGTTTTAAGCAATAATACAATATATGCAGCTGATTGTTTGTATGCAACACGTGATTTTTTAAAATAATAGATTCTGGTTAATTTACTTTTATTATATCATATATATTATATAATTATATATTACAGAACGGCCCGCTCCCATTTTTATAATAATAGCTTCTGTTTCCTTTGAATGTTCATAACTCTGTTTTGATGCAATGGAGAATGTGGAAGTGTTGATTTTTATTATTGTTGTTTCTTTTTCAGTTTTGAGTGTGGAAAGTGTGGGGTTGAAGGACTTGAAAGCCTGCAATTTCAGAGCAGTTTATAACTTTGGTGATTCCAATTCTGATACCGGTGGTGGCTCGGCCGCATTTTGGATAGCTGGACTACCACCCGGCGAGACTTTCTTCGGTAGGCCGATCGGACGAGCCAGTGACGGACGTCTCATAATTGATTTCATCGGTAAAAACTGTCTCGACTCGCTCTCTATGTGTCTCATTGATTTGAGTTCCTTTCTTTCTTTTTTTAGTTTTTTGTTTATGTTTGCAGCTGATCACCTTGGATTGCCCTTCTTGAGTCCTTACTTGGATTCCATTGGAACGAGTTTCCGACATGGTGCTAATTTTGCGATTGGGGGATCAACCATTAGGCCACAGAATGAATCGATGTCTTTGAATGAGGTGAGTCCATTCTCACTCGACGTTCAGATCGTACAGTTTGACAATTTCAAGGTTCGAGCAGGCTATTTCTACGAGCGAGGTAAGGCTGGACATTGCCGTAATCTCCCCAGACCAAAGGACTTCTCCAAGGCTCTGTATGCATTTGATATTGGCCAAAATGACGTTGCTGCTGGTCTGAGGAAGAAGAATGATACAGATTTTCATGCATCAGTCCCAGATATAGTTGATCAGCTAGCTAAAGCAGTACAAGTAAGTCCCAATCTTCATTTTCAAACAGAAGTACCCGCATTCGACACATATCATACTTGCGAATCGGAATATGATCAACTGTTTGTTATTGAGCAGAATCTGTACGAACATGGAGCAAGGACATTTTGGATACATAACACAGGCCCGATTGGTTGCTTGCCCGTAAGCCTTCATTATCACGATATTCGGCCGGAAGAACTCGACGAGCAGGGCTGTCTCAAAGCTCAAAATGCGTATTCCAAGGAGTTCAACAGGAAGCTCAAGGATAGAGTGACCAAACTCAGGGCAGAGTTGCCTCGTGCTGCTCTGACATATGTGGATATTTATGCTGCAAAGTACGAACTGATCGGCAATGCAAAAATCAAGGTAAGTTATATAAATTATCCAAAACAAAACATGAATAGGAAGAATCTCTTTTGAATGTTTATGTTGTTTTGCTTGGTAGGGTTTGTTGATGCTGCGGATATTTGCTGCGGGTTTCACGAAGATGAGATTCAAGTATATTGCGGCAACAAACAGAATATAAATGGAACTGAAATCTACGCGGGTTCTTGTGAGAACCCTTCCGGCTACATCAGCTGGGATGGTGTCCACTACACCGAGGCTGCCAATCATTGGATTGCTCGACGTATAATGAATGGTTCATTTAGTGATCCACCTTTGCCGATTACACATGCTTGCCATAAACCCTAGTTTAAGGTCTCTGGTTTTCAGTTTCAACAGGGAATTATAATGTTGGTGCTTTCTTTGAAATAAATACTAGCACGGTCATAGTTTGGTATTTATACAGGAATGAAGAAAGTTATTTTACAAATTGTAAGTCGGATATTGAGTTTTTTTGTTTAACCACTAGTTTCTAATCTACTGGCCGATTAATTCAAATCGGGAGGTGGCCATCCGAACAAAAATTCGCTCCTCCTTTTCGATGTTCCTTACTATGCACCAATACTAACAAATTAAATTCTAAACTCTAACCCTAAATTTTAAATATTAAATCTTAAACCCTAAAAGATATACCCTAAATTCCCTAAACCCTAATCCTAAATTTTAACATTAAATATTAACCATAAACCTTAAACCTAAAATTCTAATGTGGGCATAAATAGGGGAACCGAAAAGGGGCAAATGATTTCTATTCGTGACTATCTCAATACAGTTTTCTCCATTCACAACACCAAGATTCGAACCTCTCACTTTGCTTAAGGATTCTAGTGCCTTATCCCACTAGACCACATAATTATTGGTAGTTGGATATTAAATTCTAAACCCTAACCCTAAATTCTAAATCCTAAACCTTAAACCCTAAAAATTACACCATACCCTAAATTCCCTAAACCTTAATCCTAAACTCTAAACTTAAACATTAACCATAAACCTTAAACCTGAGATTTTAGTCTGGGGCATAAATAAGGCACCGAAAAGGGGCAAAAAACTTCTATTTGTGAGTATTATAATCCAGTTTTCTCCATTCACAACAATAAGATTCTAACCCCTGACCTTGCTTAAGGGATCTAGTGCCTTATCCCACTAGACTACATGGTTGTTGGTAGTTGGATATTAAATTCTAAACCCTAACTCTAAATTTCAAACCCTAAACCTCAAACTCTAAAAAATACACCATAGCCTAAATTCCCTAAACCCTTATCATAAACTCTAACCTTAAGCATTAAACATAAACCCTAAACCTAGGATTTAGTGTAGGGCATAAATAGGGCACCAAAAATGGGCAAAAAATTTATATTCGTGACCACCCCAATCTAGTTTTTTTCCATTAATAACATCAGGATTTGAACCCCTGATTTTGCTTAAAGGATTTAGTGCCTTGTTCCACTAGACCACATGGTTGTTGGTAGTTGGATATTAAATTCTAAACCCTAACCCTAAATTATAAACCTTAAACATTAAACCTAAAAAATACACCATACCCTAAATTTCCTAAACCCTAAATCCTAAACTCTAACCTTAAACATTAACCATAAACCCTAAACATAATGTACATGTCATTGTCCCTTATTGCTCGAATCATAATTTTATTTTTCTAGTAATATACATGCCCGTCTTACTGTCCATATTTGTGGTGCGAGGCTGTCTCTCTTAACAATGTCATTTATAAGGTTTGAACTCGTATTCTCTCTTTAAGAGTACAATATATATTACCAATGCATTCAATACCTGTTTTAATTTCCTCTTTTAAATGACATGAAATTTCATATTTCGGGGTTTTTTTTATTTGCACATCAGCTTATTAATGAATTTTTGTCACTATATTGATAATTGAATTATTATTTGGTATATTGTTAATGAGAACATTTCCGCAAGTATTTTTAATTGTTGACAAGTGTTTTAAACTAATTTTAATGGTGTTTGTGAAAGGCTTAAATATACGTATGATATCTGAACTATATATCTTTTTATAATTTTATACCTATAGAAGTTTTGTTTTAAGTGGGTACTTGAACTTGACACTTTGTCCATGTTGGCCCCTAAAACAAATTTTCTTTCAATTTGGTACTCAAATTTTAATTCCATCCACTATTTTGATGATACTTTTATTAAAAAATTTACCCCCAAAACTTATATATTCTATCAATCTGGTCTTAATTCAAACTACTTAGATAAATTTAACTATCATATTTAAAAAAAACATCAACTTAGTATTTTTTTTGTGATACTACGAAATCAAGCAAGCTTATCGGATCAAAGCAACAAAAGTGTAACTTCATTCTACCATAAAATTATAAGTTACTGCTAAACTTTTATTATAACATGAAAGTAATATAATATTTACAGGTGAAGTACAAACAATTTAGGAGAAGAACGGAGAGTAAATTGACATCATTCTTAAATATAAATGATTAAATTTATTGAACTATTTCAAATTAGAACTAAATTAAAAAAAATTATAAGTTTTGGTATTAAGTTGCGAGAAGGTACTTAGTTCAAGTATTAATTTGGGAGCAAAAATTCTTTAAGTATTAACTTGAGAAAAGATGCCTTGTACATGTACCGGGTAAAGTTATAATATTAATAACAATGGAATAATCGAATTATACCGAATTAAAGTATGAAAATAAAAATTACAAAATTGAATATAGAACGAAAACCATAATTTAACACAAGAAAATCAATGACTTGCTGAATCAATAAGCTGCATGTGTTCTATGCAATATATGAATTCTAAAGTCACTTCGAGTTTTTGGATAAGCTAACAGTTGATCTGTATTTACTTTTTCTTTAATCAAGACAGTTGATCTGTATTCAAGTGTATCAGTTATTTGTGTATTTATATTTTAAATAGAAATTTTAAAAATAAAAATTCCCTGTTTGATGTCTTTATTTGCGTCCCAACACTTGAAAATTAAATTCTAAACCTTATAATCGGAGAGTCTAACGTACAACAGAGTTTTGTATAGCCAGCTACGGTACAACTACCTAAAATGTTACCCACCAACCAAAAATATTATATATTTTTTTATAATATTTTAGGTTGATAGTCTCACGACAAGTATTGATACTCAGAGACAAGTTTTGATACTTAATACTAACCTAAAATGTCACAAGAAATGGTAAGTATCGATTATAGAAGTCAAATTTCGATACTTATCCACCATTCTAAAATGTTATAAAAAAATATAACATTTTAAGTTGGTGAATAATATTTTAAGTTTTATATTTTATAATATTTCGATAAATGTCGCACCATAGCCGTATCAAACCCTGCTGTAACTTAGGCTCATCTATATACGCTCACCCAAAAGGTGGAGGATTTCTATTCTTTATACCATGTGCTCATCCGAAATCCAACTGTTGCAACTTGAGGGATAAACTATACCAAAGGGGTATCGAAGAAACTAAGCAAGTCAAAGCTATACATGTGATTCTTTCGCTGATCTGGAAACAAGTCTTCTTTAAGCCAAGATCTCTGGGTATTTATACATGCATAAGATTTGTGGATTTTTTTTCAGAATTTCTAAGTGCAACAATGGAGTTTGCTAGACTTATCTTTGCTGGGATATTGATCCCATTGCTTATAAATATGGTGGCAACTGCCATGACCGCGGACTCACCCCTGCAAATTCAAAGCCATTTACAACTTCGGCGATTCGAATTCTGACACTGAGCTATATCGGCCGCCATTTTCCCCCGCCAATGGCCGAACGGTGAAACTTTCTTCGGAAAACCAGCTGGAAGAGTCTGCGATGGCCGACTTATGATTGATTTCATTGGTATCATTTTCAACAATAAAATTTAAACATCAGGAACTTTATAGATTAACGGTTGATCAAAGTTCATATGAAGTTGAACTGCCTTTTTTATATATGCAGCTGAACGCCTTGGATTGCCGCTCCTGAATTCATACTTGGATTCGATCGGATCAAACTTCCGGCACGGCGCGAATTTCGCTTCCGGTGGATCAACCATTGTTCCTCAGAACAAAACCATAGCTGAGAGCGGATTAAGTCCATTTGCTCTCAATGTTCAGATTTTTCAGTTCAACCAATTCAAGGCACGAACTGCGGATCTTTACAGAGGTTGAGATTCGAACTTTTGATCGATGAATTTTCTTGTTCCAACTTCAATCAAATCATGCTAAACTATGGAAATTTTGATTGGTTTTGATGTGCAGAAAACAAGAAATATTCATGCCGGAACCAGTTTCTTCCAAGATCTAATGAGTTCGCGGATGCACTCTATGTGTTTGATATTGGGCAAAACGACATTGCTTATGGTCTCCGGACGGTCGGTGATGCGCAAGTTCTTGCATCAATTCCCGATATGATTACCCAACTGGCTTTAGCAGTCCAGGTAAATTGTTCTCTTCAGATCTTGTTTTTATTGAACTCCATTTGATTTTGGTTTAGATAATGATTAAATATATTCAGGTTAAAAATCGTGATTAATAAAAATCGAAACCATATTCTATTTTTACATTTTTTAAATTTTATGATGCAAAAGAAAATGTTTTATTTTTAAAATAATGATTTTTTAATTAAAAAATATTTAAAACAACATTTTTTTTAAAATATTTTTTTATGAAACGTTAGAATTCAATTATTTTGAAAATCTATTTAGTTTAGTTTTAATTTTTACAAAATAGAAAAATTATTCAATACAATGTTGTGTAGTTTCAATGCAGGTGTTTATAGTTTGGTTAAAACCAAATTAACGATTGAACCAAAATTTATTTTAAAATTGATTAATTTAAAGAACAAAAATTTTAAATTTTTAATTATTTATAACTAAAGAAAAACACAAACCTTAAAACTTATAACAAAGTTTGGTCCATTTGAAAATCGAACTAATTTTTAACTCTAGACCTATAAGATTTCAAAATCAACAAATTTGTAACCTAATGAAAAATACTTAAATTAATTTAATATAACTAAAGAAAAAATACAAACCTTAAAATTTAAAATTAAATTTTTTTTCCTTTTTTAAAACGAAGAAATCTTAATTTTGTATTTAGGAGTTTAGCTTTTAAAAATTAGAACTTTAATTTATTCTGTTAAAATCAAAGATTAAAGGTTAATGATTTATGTTTTATTTTAAAGGATAAATATCTAAATTTATGAACATCTTTTTTTACACAACATAAATAAATCAAAAAATTATATTTAAAAAAAAAATCTTAACTTTAATGTAGTTCCGAATAAGATCGAAGATGTATTCCTCTCGTCGTTTGTATCGTATAAGGGATCAAACTAAGCTCATGAACATCTTTATTACATATTAAGTAACGCAATAAAGAAATCCTAAAACTCAACTTATTGGTATAATAACAATGTAGGTCCTTTTTAGTTTAAATTTTAGTCAAACAAAGACAAAGTCCTTCCTAATTTTTAGATTTAAAAGCTTAACAGACTTTTATCCTTTCCAATCTTCAGATTTAGTCAAATAAGGACTTTGACCCTCTCAGTTTTCAGATTTTAAAGCTTAACAAACTTTTATTATTTTCAATTGTTGATCTTACTAAATAATCCATCGTTAAAAGATTTAATGGATGAACTTTTTGAAACAAAATCTGTATTACACAAATCAGCAAGGACATTTTATTCTTAAATATAGGTCAATTGGTTGCTTGCCATCAACTTTACTCAGCATCAGCAATCCTCCCCCGGGGTTTCTGGACAACCATGGATGTGTCAAGACCCAAAACGACATCGCCCAAGAGTTCAACAGGCAGCTCAAGAATAGAGTGGTGAAGCTCAGGGCTGATCTTCCACAGGCTGCAATCACATATGTGGATATCTATACTGCAAAGTATGGACTCATCAGCAACTCAAAACAGCAAGGTAATTACTAGCTATGTTTTATGAGATCAGAGTGAATGATTAGCAACGGATAGTGCAGATTTAGATATATGAAAATATATTTAAAATATGAATATTTTTTGAAAAATAAAGATAAAACTGTTTTTTCTTCCCTAACATTATATTATACCCTGTTTTTTTTAATATTTATTTTATTTTTGCAGGATTTGTTGATGCAAAGAAGATTTGCTGTGGATATCATAAGAATGGAATCGATGTGGGATGTGGAGGAATTTTGGCATTACCAAATGGGACTCAAATATCTGGAACTTCATGTAAAGACCCTTCCTCATATATCAGCTGGGATGGTGTCCATTACACTGAGGCTGCCAATCATTGGATTGCAAATCTCTTGATCAATGGTTCAATTTCAGATCCTCCTATTCCGATCACCCATGCTTGTTACACTTTTTCATTAAACATATCCAAACTATTTTTACTAAATAGGTGCATAAAATGTCAAAATAGATATATGCATCAAATATAATGTCGTTTCGATTGTTGATCTATAATAAATAACCCATCGTTCAAAAAACTTCCCCGGTGAAGTTTTTTATCTAAAAATAAATAAAATTAATAAAACAAAATATTGAACTAAATCTTAAAATTTTTTGGTCACAAAAATTTTTCCTCAAATCCCTAATTTACCAAATCCGAGTTTAGACATTGAACTTTTTTTGTCACTAAAGTTTAGACATTGAACGCTTTTGTCACTTTTAAACCCCAAACGACCGTAGACGGTGATCATTTGGTATCAAATTTCACCAATCACTTCGTTTCGGCCCCTTAAGTCTGAATTCGACCTCCACTTTTTGCCAAAAAATACTCTGAAGTTCACGAATGGACCAAAAACTTTATGGTTTTTTTTCTCGTCGATCTCTCTCCTCCTCCGTCGGATGGAGCTCGTTTCTCAATATGTTGCTTCTCTCGTGCCGATGAAGTTTTTCACTGTTCGGATCTTGGAAAAGTTTCTTCGTTCACCGACAAATGAACGTCGTTGAAAAGTTAACGGAGGAGTGGCCAAAACATTCAATGTCTAAACTTCAGTGGGTAAATTGAATTTTTTGAAACTTTAGTAACCAAAATATGTTTGAGAGTAAAGTTCAGTGATGATTTAAGTAATTTACCCTTAAAATTTTTCACTGAATAGAAAACAAAAAAAAATTCAAAAGTTGGAGGCTGGTTCAGTCTTAAATCAAACATAAACGATAAAAGACATTAATGGTGAAATTGAAAAGATTTTATAGTTCGATGGCTAAAATAAAAATACATTCATAATTGGTGACTAATGATATATTTTATTCTTTCAAAAACTCATAGGATCAACCGAGGTCCCACTTGTAACAAATCAAGTCCCAATCAATAGGAAACTATATAGTCCAAGTGACAAATGGAAGTCTGTTTCATCACCCAAATTTGAAAAACCATGACACCATTTCAAAGACGAAATCTTTCACAGCTCCCACTGTGTTTTAAATATTGATTTGAAGTAACAAAAGGAAGTTAAAATTAGGCTTCCATCCCAAGTTACAAAGCTTCAAAATTTCCATTGAATCTCACTCTTCCAAGCAAAACCCAGATTGAGAATTTTCGTTTTGGTTCCAAGTATGCTGTTTTTCTCATTTGGTTGCTAGATTCTGTTTTTTTTGTTTTGTTTATTTTTTGTGTTGAATTCAATGTTCATATTTTTGTTTGGTCTTTTGTTTAGAAAGGTTTCGTTTTTTTTCTTTCTAAATTACATAATCATAAACATAGCTGTAATAACGACTAGATTAAACTGTTTTGTGAATTACAAGACAAAATTTTGTTTCTAACCATAAATGGATTGATGGGCAATTGTTGTTTTAGCTCATTTTTGATGTTAATTAACAATTTAAAATTTTTAGATGAAATCTGTTAGTTTATGAGCAATGTTAATTAACAACAATTGGAGTTATTAATGGCCTTTTCCCCTGCTATTTTAGTTTATGAGCAATGTTAAAAATGAACGAAATTCAAGCTTGTTTTATCTCAATTTGAAGATCAATCACCAAAACTTCGCCCTTTATCCGTTCCCACTGGTTCATAATTGTCCAGAACGAAGTTTCTTTCCGGTCGAATTATAAACCAGTGCCGAGTATTTAACCAGTTAACCTCATTTGCAGGATTTAAGTATTTCATTATTTGTGGAGCACAAAGAACAGCCGATCTTCGATAAGCCAGGCCTGTCATACTGCGCCATTAGCTGAGATTTATCCATCATTGACAATAGTATGATAGGAAATAATGTTTTTCGGATGTCCTATTCAGTTCATACTGATACTAATATTTTCTAAAACCTTTTTCAGCACCGGTGCAGGTTATAATTTCGGTTTGAAGCTTGAACTTGACGATGACATCTGGTGCGTTTCAACTTACCTCCTTGTAAAAGTAGATGAAGGATATCTTGAGCATAATGGGACATTTATCGAATGTACAGTGGAATCAGCTAAGATATATCTAGACTAACAAGAGTTTGATAGGAACTAATGTTCGGTTTTTCGGATATGTAATGCCATATTCAGTTCATACTGCATGTTTCGGTTTTTACTTTTTTTTTCTGGTAAACCATTTGCAGCAGCGGTTGTCATGCCCTGTGGGTTATCCTTTCAGTTTGAACATTGAATTTGATTTTGGCATCTGGGCATTCCATCTTTTTTCGGTTTCAACTTACATCTTCGTAAAAGTAGACTAAGAAGACCTTTAGCATAATGGGAGGTCCATTATGGAGTTATTTCCTTTTGTAACATTCTCATACTAGTAATTAGAGTCATTTGAGTTTATTTTGATGTCTTCCGCATTCAATGGTGTTTTATGAGTTCATTTGGTATCCAATAATGTCTCTGTTGAGCTGCAGCGGTAATGTAATTAAACCAAATGAAACGATGAGGTTTATTGTAACAACTTTTACCGGAGTTTTTTTCGGATTCCTTTTAGGAGCATCCTTTCCAGTGCTTCTAACGAAGGTACATCGACTACTCTCCACATCTTCAGTTGTTATTAAAATGGAATCATGAGTTCATTCTGATATGTTTAAACTTTGGTAGATGAATCTTCCATCCAGCCTATTGCCTTCCATCAATCTTACGCATATTGAGGGCAAATATCCTGGTCTTTCACCTCAAACACTGTTTAGTGCTTTGAACTCTCTCGAGGATAATAAGGTTGTCTCAAATGCATCTTGCAAATCCGAGAAGACAAAGGTAAATCCTCTTTATTTTGATTATATATGCAGAAATACAATTCTGAACGTTGATAGGGAGATGTTGGAAAAAATAAAACATGGTTGTCTAGGACTCATACTTGTGTCCACTCACACCAAAGTCCGAGTAACATGGTACATAATTTACACTGAAAGATTAATGCCAATTATACAGATTTAGCCATAGTTTTATTAGTATAAGTTTAGTGAAAACCCGAACCTCAGTCTATCAACCAATGAAACCTGCTTTTCTTTAGCTGCAAATCTCCGTTACTCGTTACAAGGTATAATTTCTATATGCATCCTACTCCTCGATGGTATCTCACCGTTCTTATATTACATGATTGCGGGAGGGTAAAAATACACCTACTGATTACATGATCAGACTACCTTCTTTCCGGCAAAAACCTGATAGTCATCATCAGTTGGTGTAACATTTTCAAAGGAAAATCAATGAACATTATTACCACTTAAAGATTTTTGCAGGAGCACTAACCATTAATCCTTAAACGTGGCAGATCTAGGTTCCAACAAATCCAAGGGGTGCTGAAAGACTTCCGTCTCGAATAATTACATCGGAGTCAGATTTTTATCTTCATCGATCATGGGGTCAGCCAAGTGAGGTATGGATCTTCTGCACTTTAAACTAGTTTGCCTCATTTTTATGTTTCATTTTCTGTCTGATGCATATCGGAGAGTTTGAACCAGTCACCATCTGCATCTAAGAAAGAATTCGTGTTCGACTCTTGTACTAGGATGAAGTTTAACCAAGCCACAAAAATTACTCCAGTCTTTCCATTGTGACTCAATTCAAATTTATTTTTCTAATTTAATCTTTGATTGATGGGCTGCATTTTTCAGGACTTAACCAACAAACCGAAGTATCTCGTAACTTTTACAGTTGGTTATAATCAGAAAAACAATATCAATGCAGCAGTGAAAAAGGTCAGTCCTCACTCTTCATATATATATTTGTGTGTGTGATCTCCCCTTGAATGTCCAAATTCTCTGATCTGAAACCTTTAATTTTACAGTTCTCAGAGAACTTCACTATTATGTTGTTTCATTACGATGGTGTAACCACTGAATGGAATGAATTCGAGTGGTCAAAGCGAGCTATTCACGTGAAAAAAACAGACTAAATGGTTAGCATCTAGCTCATTTTCGTCATATAAATCTACATCAATCTAGTTGGTTTTATTCAATTTTTCTAAGCCCCAGTGATGTTGAATCAAGGTGGTATGCAAAGCGGTTCTTGCACCCCAACATCGTTGCGCCCTACGAATACATTTTTATGTGGGATGAGGATCTTGGGGTTGAGAACTTTGATGCAGAGGAGTAATTTCTTAATCCACTGTCTTGGTTCAAATAAAAACATGTTTCGAGTAAGCTAACATTGAACTTCTTTGATTCTCAGGTACATAAAACTTGTCTGAAGACATGGTTTAGAAATTTCGCAGCCCGGTTTAGATGCCAATAGTGCCATGTTTTCATGGGAAATGACAAGGAAGAGAGACAACACTGAAGTTCACAGGTAAGAACCTCATATGAATATTTTCCATATGTCATACACATATCTGTAACCGACACTCACCCCTAAGTTTGAGCAACATAGGTTTCAATATATCTTATCAGTAAGACTAACACCTTTTGCTATTCGTTTTTTGCTCCTGCAGGGATTCGGAGGAGAAACATGGCTGGTGTACTAATCCACATTTGCCTCCATGTGCATCGTAATGAAACATCATATATCTTCAACAAATTGCTTATTTCTCAAACTTTTTGCTAATCGTTCTCGTGGTCTCGATGCTCAGGTTTGTCGAGATCATGGCTACCGTCTTCTCCCGGGATGCATGGCTATGTGTTTGGCACATGATTCAGGTAAACCAGTGAGTTAACTTCTTCTGGATGTCATCATTCCTCAGCTTTTTCCATTATCATTTCTCCTTTGAAATGGCAGAATGACTTGGTTCATGGATGGGGTCTGGATTTCGCTCTTCGAAAATGCGTTGATGTATGTAACCATCTTATCATTCCGGCAATATTTTAAAACTAGACCTTTCGTTGATTATACAACTTTGTCTGAAGCAGCCGTGTCATGAGAAAATAGGTGTCGTAGATGCTCAGTGGATTGTTCATCAAGGTGTACGGACTATCGGGAACCAGGTACAAGTAAACTGTTAAGCATTCATGTTACCCTTTATATTACTCGGATACATACCACAGTATTTTCATTTTCCCCCTAAAATTTCCGTATTTTGGAGGGATCCTTAGAGGATCATATTTATGCACTTGTGTTCGTATATGCGTTAGACACGAATGTCAAAAACTGATACTTCAAGAAAAAAAAACGGAGGATCCGAGCATCATCAATTACAATTTCATACAGTATATTTCAAATGATTTTTCTCACGTTTCACAGGGACGACTGGAGGACGGAAGAGCATCATGGGAAGGGTTATGCACCAAATATTCCTCTCTTTTGCTCTTTTTAAACCCAGGAAAAACCCCGAATGCATAGTCATTTCTTCATTTTCGTTATTTTTCCATATCGTATTTGACAATTGCATATGAATCGAGTAGTAAAAGTTCCAAATCTCCTATGGCAGGTGAGAGAAAGGTGTAAGAAAGAATGGACTATGTTCCAAAACCGGATGACTGCAGCAGAGAAAGCAGACCGTGATGCAATTGGATTAAGTCCTTCCAAGTTAATGCCTCATTGGTGGATATAATAAGCATTAGCCTCTGTTACCCAGATTTTTCGTTCTCTTTAAAATACTCATTTCCACTACACATACGATCGACACATTCAGATATGATCTCTCAAGCACATGAATATCGTGTCGGACAGATACCCGTTTCCGACGATTCATCTCTTGTTTGGATAATATAGGAAGTACCACTAGCATTAGAGTTTGTACAGAGGCGATATCAAGATTATTATTACGAAATTTTACTAGTTTTAAGCTCGTACGTTATTACGGACCTATTGTTTTTCAATGTAATAAGTGAATTTTTCTGGATTTTTTAATTTATGAAATGATTATTTTGTAGAGTATTTGGAAGTAGTATAATTTTCTAGGGTAAAGTATACAAATGGCACTAAATTAAAACAGTAATTGAACTTTTAAAAATTATTAACCTATTTTGAGATAAATCATTTATTTTGGCCACTAATTGTCACATCATATTTAAACACATTTTTTAACAAATTTTACTTAGGGAAATTTTTACTTTTCAAAATCTTAAACCCACAATTTAAAAAAGAGTATCAACTAAAAATTTTTAATCACCTCTTTTCTTGAGTTAAACTCCATATATAGAGACGAAAAATGAATATATTTAATGATTGGGAATTTTTTGACAAAACAAATCTAAAATTTCAATAGATTTTATTTAATTTTTTTGTTTTAAATTTGACTATAACAATAAAATGAACAAATTATTAAAAAAAAGTTTGATATACAACCCGGAAACACACATTAATTTTTTAAATTTAGTCTTTTTATAATTAAAAGAAAAAAGTTTGATTCATTTAATTAGTGTTTAGGATTTAAAAGATATTAGAGTTAGAAATTTAGAATTTATATTTTATAAAGTAAAAACATAGGCTTGTATAAAATTAATTTTACCTTTTTAAATTATTAAATGTCAACGATGTTTTGTATAAGACAAATATAGGTTTTTTTCCTTTCAATAGTCTAAAGGTGATTACAAAATATTATATATTTATATATATTCTTAATTCTTTGATAATACACACTTTGTAGATAGAGTGATTCAACCAAGCTAAATTGCAAATAAAAAAGAATATTTTTAATGTCATTTTACATCTCTAAAAATTTGAGATTTATTTAATTTTGCTAACACAAAGAATAAATCAATCCATTTAAAAGTAGAGAGATTAATTTGAGCTAGTCTTTATAATAGAAAGAAAAATTGATTCATTTAATAGTAGGACTAAATTGATACAATCCCTATTATAAAGGGATTTGACAGGTATTTTCACCTTTTTATATATAAATGTCAACGACGTTTGTATATACAAGGCTTCAGCTCTGGCATTCAATTTGTCTACCTTTTGAGCTTTGCTTCTCCTACAAAGGAAAACATAAACAGATATTAAGGAACCATAGATTTAATATCTATCGTTCATGACAGTTATATTTAACCTATGTTACTTCCGACGCCAAGGATTAATGTTCGATATTTAGATTCACTCAATTTTCATTTTTATAGTTTTGGAGGAACATTTATAATCACATAAATAGGTACTGATTCGAAAAAACATATTTAATATCAAAAGATATAACAGATACTTTAGGAAAGATAAAGAGTCCGAGTAACGCAAATTAATAACACGGAAACATACCTTTTTCTTGAAGTATAATAAAACGAACATCTTATTTGCAAAGTCCTGTACATATCAATAATGAGTTAGTGAAGAACAAAGGGTTTGAATTGAATTTGAAGTAAATAAGAGAACATTATAACCTTCAATACCGAGGTAAATCCCATCTCACAGACAGCTTTCGTAAACTGGTTCGGATCCGCTCCGCCATTATTCGGGTCGAATCTGCTCTTTACCTCGGCAATCAAAAGCCAGCCACTATAAAAGAACCGAAATAAGTCGGATTATTAACCAAAAGCAAACAGGAAAAGGGATATAACAAGCATTAAACAGCATTTAAACACAATAAACCTCGGCTTAAGAACTCTATATGCTTCCTGAAGATAACTAGCATAGTTAGTCCCCATCAATGAAAGGCAAAAAACAGCAACATCAACTGAGGAAGAATCGAGTGGTACCTGCCATTAAAACTCAAAAATGGATCTGTTATATTTTGAAAAGCTCGTACATTCAAGCACGATAGCTCATGTAGAGAGGCAGAGGCTATGAAAATTATTCTCCCCATTCCATATATCAAGTGCAGTCATTCTGAAAATGAAACCAAAATACTTGGAACTTGATAGTAACATCATAATGTTCCGGTTAAAACAGGATTTGGTCAACAACAGGATTAGGAACTTTATACGGATGCTTTGTAACGGATAATAGCAACGCAGTATGTATTGTTATGCATTACAAGATTTGGTCAACAACAGTCACAAGCTCATAAAAGGGCTGAAGAGACATACATTTGACATATCACAAGCAATTACTGAAGGATTGTTCGAGACAAGATCAAATGAGAAAACTTTATTCTTCACATTCTTTGCAAGGCGGGCATCACCTGAAACATAATCGAGCAGGGATACAACAAACAAACAGTCAAACAAGGGTAATAACAGATCATGCTAAACATTTATAACAATTATGAGTTCAAAGAATTATCCTCCCAAATACAAAGTGGCAAATCCGATTAAGAGGGTTCTCACCACAACCAAAATCAGCTACGATTAAAGAAGAACTACGATCCTTCAGCCATTTTATGATCCTATTGACCGGCTGCTCAGGCCAATGCGACATTTGCTCCTGATATCCAGTATGGTACTGGCCAAATGATGGAAATGGATAAGTTGAAATGCAGCTTCAATACAAGAAATTAACTGTGTTACTCAGACTCGAGTTTGAGGGTCAAATACAGTTATGTGCCCCATATACAAACATTTAGTTTTTTTTTTAAAAAATTCCATGAATTTGGATAGTCCATGAACTTGTTATATTCTCCTACCCTTGTCAGAGTACAAACATAACAATAAAAAGAAAATGAAACAATCTAGGAAACTAGCATGATTATATAAGATTAACTATTCAGCATCAATTACAATTAGGCCATGTACAAACATAACAACAAAATTAATGAAACATCTATGCTTGCTCTGACTCATCATTTTTTCTCGAACCACATGTGTCCGATTATACATGTATCTATATCCAACAGCCACTCAAGTCCAATCTTAGATCAAACCTGAGCTGTCTAAGACTTTTGAAAGCTAAGGACTTCAACTTTAGATTCAAAATTTTACCACAAGGAAAAGATAGAAAAACCTGGTAAACTCAGGGAACGCATTGAAAATCAGAGAGAAACTAAATTGAAGAAAGTGTTATATATATATAGCTTACCATATTAAACAAATCTGGGTCTTCTTTGAAATAGTTCAGTGCTTCTTTGCCTCTAAGATATATAAAAAAAAAAGCCGACTTTGCATTATAAAGTAATAACTTATATAATTTCAACTATGAACTTTACTATGGAAAAACAAGATAAACCAGAAGCATATACATAAAATTAAAATCAAGAAGTGAAATTTCTCACATTAATTAAACAAAAAAATAATTAAAAAAAGAAAGAGAATAAAGAAAGAAAAATACGTGCAAGTGTAAAGCTTTTCATTGATCATCCTAAAATGGCCACCAGCCAACCTTGCTTTCACCTGCAAATTCATATTAATCCCATAAAAAAAAACAATCCAACTTCACATGCATTTTACATAATATACAAAAGTAGACATTAAAAGTAACCTTGTCGAGGAAACCGGAGGAACCGGAAGAAGAAGACTTGGGTGGATTTGAAGAAGCTGGAGAGTAATTGTCATGGTTTTGGTGTTGATGGGTTTTCTTCTTATGTTTGATTGAGTGATTTGGTTGCAAAGATTCTTCGACTCTTTGAGGTTTGTTGTGTTTTGCCATTCCTTGCCTCCTGCTTTGCCATTTTATGATGTTTGCTCTGGTTTCAGCCACTGGCTTCGAACAGCCTCTAAAACCCTTTTCGCTGTTTTTGCAGGGGGAAACTGGGCTGCTTAACGTCGTTGTTGGACGCTTTTACCAGTTGCTGATGCCCAAATTCCACTGCTAAAAGGCCCATCAAAGATGATCCGAAAGAACTTGAAATAAGAGGAGGGGGTCAATATCGTATTTTTATAGATACACTGTTGCCCCCCCCCCCCCAAAAAAAAAAACTATTCCACAAAGGGAGGAATTATTTTAGGGTTTAGAGGCTTAATTTAGGGTTAAAATTTAGAGTGTAAGGGTTGAAGTTTAAAGTGCAGGGTTTAGGGTTTTAAAGTTAGAGTTTATATTTTAGACTTTAAAGTTAAAATATGCATGCTTGTTTAAAAAAATTAAATCGATACTGTATTAAATAATAACCTTTTATCTATCATAATTTTATTTAATATATTAATAATACGTATTATACGGAGGGAAAATATTATATGCACCGGTGGTAGAAATAAAAATTTTCTGTAAACACTTTAATTTTAGGGTTTAATTTTAAGGTTTTAGTATTTAGGGTTTATGATTAAAATTTAGGGTTTAAAGATTATGATTTAAGTTTGGGGTAATATGGTTAGGAATTTAGATTTTAACATATACATCCTAAATTCTAACCCTAAACTTAGATTATAAAAACACTTAAATCATAAACCTATAAACATAAATCACTAACTTTTTAATCCTAAACTAAATCACTAGAACTAAAACTATGACGCTCATAAAAGCATTTTGTTTCGACCGTCAGACGCCGGTGCATGATATAATTACCCTTATATAAATAGATTTAAATTTGATACATAGGCTGTGTAAAATAAATTTTACACAAGCCTGCTTATTTATATTATAAATTAAAATTAAACCTAAACCCTAAAAAACTAAACCCCAAACTCTAAACACTATCCTTAAACCCTAAACCCTACAACTCAAACCCCTAAACTAAATCTCTAACCCCTAAAATTAAAAGACTTATATAAACTAAAATTTTACACAGCCTGTGTATTAAAATTTTTCTCTATATAAATATTAACCTATCGTGTCAATTTTTGCATATCATTTTATTTTTTATATATATTATTAGGGTTGGGCGTTCGATCGAGTCGAATTGAGTCAAAAAATTCTGAGTTATTCGAGTTTGCAAGTCCTATTTTAAGATTCAAACTTTATTTGAATTTTTGTTTGAATCGAGTAGAGTTTATAAAATTCAAGTTGAGTCGAATCGAGTCGAGTTTTCAAGTTTCTGTACAAATTTATTGTACATATATATTTATATATACTATATATATGCGTATACGTAGCAGTGCACATATATATTTCTATATGCATATACTTAGGGCTGAGCGGCGCACATATTGATTCCAATTTTAGCGGCTTTCTATATGCATATATAATATACATATACATTTCTTCATACTTTCACATGTGATACATAATATATCATGCATAATTGACAAACTCGACTCGAATATGAAAATTGATAAACTAATTACTAAAATTTTTGAGTTGTTCAAATTTTCATCTCATAACTCAAACTTTATTTGAAATTTTTTCGAGTCGAGTTTATGAAATTACAAGTTGAGTCAAAACGAGTCGGTTTTTTTCGCCTCAAGTCGAGTCGAATAATTCGATTTTTTCGAGTCAAGTCTAGTTTTGCACACCCCTACATATTATGTTCAATTTGCCACGCAAGTTGTAAACAAGTGGCAAGTCAAATCGAACTCGAGCCAAAGAAACTCGAAATTCGAACTGACCTAAATTGAATTTCATTTTCTAAGCTTCAAGTTAGGTTCGAGATAAAAACTGAACTGCTTGAGCAAGATTGATCAAGTTCATTTACTTGGAAAAAATGAGCATAATTATCATGTTAGATTTCAAACTCTATTTTTATACTAAAAATTAAAATTAACCTCCATTAACCAAAGCTCCAAATTCAAGTGTTAAAAATATTATAATTTTATGGTGATCATGTTCGAACCATGATGAAACATCTTCAGTTCATCTCATAAACACCTTTCATGTTTATAAAAGTGTTTATAGACTCGAATTCAAACAGTTTTGTTTAAATAAATTTATACTTTATTAAAAAGTTTTAAAAGATAACAGTTCATTTACATAGGCTTATATATTGCATGTGATTATGGCTTTGAAATCCTCTGCATCCAAACAGATAGCTTACATGCCGTAGCTTAATAAATGCTCCAACAGCTGATTGCAGCCCCTTTTCCCTGGCAACTTCGGAAACGAGGTTGGTTGATGGGATTTCGCCCCGCGAGTGTAACATGGTTGCCGAGATGGCGGACACTTCTCATTATGAGTCAATTCCTTCCGATGTTTTTTCTTACTTGATCGGGATAATTTTGGTCCCCCGTATGTAAATGATTTTTTTTTTTTTGATAAAGTACGTAAAAGCTGTTAATACTTAATATCTAGGCTTCGGCCATTTCCATTAAAAAAAAGAAAGAAAAATAACAATACTGCCAACAATACTATCAAATACTAAAAAAACAATACACATTAGAAAATATCGAAACCTCGTTGGAACACATAATTGCTTCGTTAAAGAGTTGTCATCATTAATTTCATTTTAATTCCTTATTTATTTCGATGGGCTTAGAATATTCTTCATCCCGCTAAGAAATTATTATTTTTTAATGACAAATAAAAATAATTTTGGTTCATATCAAATTTATCATTCCCCCCTACATTATCAAATTCAGTATCGAGTGTACATGTCTAATATATTATGGATTATTATCCCAATACATATGTGGTGTAAATAAAAAAATAAGTGGCCAAACTATACAATTTTTAAATTTTAGGTGTCTAAAGTATTTTTTTTTTGTAAATATAGATGTCTAAAGTTTCAAAAGCTATAATTTTAAGTGCCTGGCTGTTAAAAAAACCGTTATCCATTTAAAACGCGACACGTGACATGAATATTGATTTTTTAATTATTTTTGAAAAAAAACTTTAAAATTTAAATTTTTAAAAAAATCCCAAAGTTTACAAAAATGTTCAAATCAGTCCCTAAATCCTAAAATCCCCAAATCCTCATTGCTGCCACCGCCGGCCGCTGTCATCGACAACACCCGTTCGGTCGCATACCTAGACGAGCATTTCCCTCACTCGTTGTCGTCGAAAACCGGCGAACGATGTGCCAATCGTTCTAAGGGTTAAGCTTAACTTTTTTAAGCCTTAAAAGGATCCAACTCCTAATGTTGTCCACTTCTTTTCCTGGAATGATTTTGAAAACTACTTCCAAAGCAGATTTATTCCTTCACTTTATCATACTGATTAGACTTGATTACTTTCTCTGTACAGAGTAGTTTTTCAATGAAGAATCCAACTGAAGCAAGTGTAGTAGCATAAAAGATTTTATTTTATACTACAAAATGTATTTGAGCTTTGGAAATCATTTTGATATGATCTTTTACAAAGGAAAAGGGTCTCCTGCAAAATAGTCATTAATCTTTGAACATCACATCGCTTGTGTATATCTAAATTCCAAAGATGGAAGAAGCAGTACTTTGCATTAGCTGAAGAAGTATAAACCGACTGAAGTTTGCAGATATGATCTGATCTTTTCCTTTTCCATGTTAAGAAGTAGAAATAAACCACAACAGCAGTAATTAAAGGGCACCACCTACTAACAGAAACTCTCATGTTTCCATTTTTAATTTCTTCCAGTTTGATAAGCCTCATGTGGGATATGGCAAGTTTTATCATGTTGACAAGACAACCCCTGCAAATGTTATCTCAATGTTTCTTTCGAAACCAAAATGATGAAAAGAACATTTCCATGTTTACTGCAGAATAATCTATCATTTGATGATCCCTCCTATTATCACTTGGCCTGTATTCTCATGTTATTTGTTCTACTGCACTTGAATTCTGCTATTATCACTTGGTCTATATTGTAAATCTGGAGTAAAACTTGAATGAATGTAACACTATTTTTATTCCTGTTCTGTTTGCAATATTGACACACACATCAGTTGTGCTTCGCCAATTCCTGTTATTGAAGATCCATTTATTTGTGATGCATGTGGTACTGAAAGGACTGGTGCTTCATATGTCACCTCCAAGTCCATTCAAAGTGCACTTCACTGCCCCGATTAATAAAATCACGCGCCATGCTCACCCTCTTTTTTACAACTACTTTATTGAAGAAGAGGTGATTGAAAAGCAGGATTGTCGATTTCACTTTCAAGAAGTGAATACAAAGCATGGTAGCTATTATCGTAGTTCATGTGAAATGTGCTACCAAAGACCAGTCTATATGCAGTCAAGGTGGTACATTTTTCCCATGAAGAACAATGCTAATGATGGTAAACGTTGTGATGGACATGTACAGCAATTCATCTCAGGTCCGTTTTATTATCGTTCAGAATGTGATTTCCTTCTACATAAATCTTGTACTGAATTACCAATGAAAAGAGATCATTTCCTTCACAATCACCTTGACTCCCTTATATCAGATGTTATTTTCATATGTGGTAGTTGTTCTGATCACATACGCAATTGGTTTTGCCTATAGATGTGATCAACTTTCATATCATTGTCTTACATGTGCCAACATTTCTTATACCTTCATGTACACAGATCACAGACACCTCCACCTTTTATGATCCCAAACAGGAAGGAAAGTACATTGCATGTGGTGATGTAATTCTCAGTTATGCATATCGATGTACCAGGAACTTGCCGAAGAGAAGAAGGATCGTGTCGATGATGTCTACAGTCCATTTCTCATGTCAAACTACAAAATAGATTTGATGGTGTGGAACTATGGCACTCCTTATTCTTAAATTCGGGCAGCTTCATCCCCATGGTAATGGACTTCAAAGGATTACGGGTTCTTAAATTTGGTAGTGCTGATATTAAATTATTGCCAGATTCAATTGGCAAGCTAAAGCATTTGAGATACTTTGATATCTCTGAAACTGAGATAGAGAGACTACCGAAGTCCATTACTCAACTCTACCTTTTGGAGACATTAAGGTTATGGGGGTGCGAAATGCTGGAAGAACTTCCTGGAGGAATGAAAATTTTAGCCAACTTGAGGCATTTATATGTCAGTTATGGAAATCATGTTCCTATCGAGATAGGATGTCTAACTAGTCTTCAGACTTTGCCAGTATTTGTGATGGGTGTAATAAGGGGAAGAGGAATTGGGGAATTGGGATTTTTAGTTGAACTCGGAGGAGAATTGGAAATACTTGGTCTTGGGAATGTTAGGAACGAAGAAGAAGCGAGAGGAGCAAGATTATGGGAGAAGAAGAAATTACGTGTTGCGTTACCGATGGGACTTCTTGGGGGGAAGATGTGGCAAGGGTTGGAGCCTCACTCAAATTTGAAAAGCTTAAGTATTGAGCATTATATGGGAGAGTACTGTCCTTCATGGTGGTTAGGGAAGACTGGTGGTGACCCAAGTGCTTCTTTTCAAACCATTAATCTAGTGGAGTTGAAACTGTTTCATTGCATACATGTCAAGAATCTTCCACCACTCGGGCAATATCCATGTCTCAAAATTCTTAAAATAGAAGGTTTACTCAGTGTGAGGGGTATAGGAAATGGATTTTATATGAATGGTTGTGATGAGAATAAGCCAATCATCTTATTTCCAGCTTTGGAAATTTTCACCCTAGAGATGATGCCACAGGTAAAAGAATGGTTAGAGTGGAGCCGGCAATTCCTGCATTTCCATCACTTAAAGTATTGAAGATTGAAAAATGTGGCAAAGTAAGCAGCGTTCCAAGAATGAGTAGATTTTCTTCTGTTGAGGAACTCACTATTGTCCGGTGTAATGGGTTGGATTGGATGGGTGATGAACCATTTTTCTCCAGTCTTAGAAAATTAAGAATAGTGCGATGTAAAGTTAAGGTCCATTCCAAGTGTAGAGGGTGGATTCTCCTTTCTTCAACAGCTTCAAGTGAAGGAGTGTGAGGAATTATGTAAAATAGGAGAGGGGCTATCTGCAAGCACAAGGTTGGAAGCGTTAGAGATTGAAAGATGTCCTAGTACGATTGCCATTCCCAGTTTAGATGGTTTGTCATCCCTTTTAGAATTAAGGCTGGAAAGATGTGAAGGATTAACAAGTCTACCGTCTGGATTGTCAACTTGCACTTCTCTGCGGCGCTTGTTCATATCCCATTGTAGTAATCTGGAGTCAATTCCTGAAGATGTAGGACAATTGAATTCTCTGGAGGAATTGAGGATTTGTTATTGTGGAAACTTGAAAAGGCTCCCAGAAGAGCGCCTCGGGTGCCTCACACGTTTGAAGACATTGGAATTGGATCCCTTCTCAAAAGAGGTAGAAGAATTCCCTGGTCTTGGTTCCATCCACCACCTCCACTATTCCCTTGAACACTTGATATTGAATGGATGGGACAAACCATGCTCTTTACCACATCAAATTCAACACCTCATTTCACTTGAGCAGTTGGGTATCGCGTACTTTGATGGACTGAAAGCATTGCCAGAGTGGTTGGGAAACCTCTCCTCTCTCCGAAGGTTATGGTTGCTGGATTGTAAAAATCTGGTGCATCTGCCATCCGAGGACGCCCTGCAACGCCTCCACAATTTGCATGTGTTCGAAACACCGGTTGTCTGCGATTACAAAAAAACAAAGCCTAGCTGTCCAAGCTCCCCCCGTACTGCAGTGTTGTTTAAGCGTTTGAGGTTTCTAAGGGGTAAGCTTAACTTTTTTAAGCCTTAAAAGGATCCAACTCCTAATGTTGTCCACTTCTTTACCTGGAATGATTTTGAAAGCAGATTTATGCCTTCAGTTTATCATACTGATTAGACTTGCTTACTTTCTCTGTACAGATTAGTTTTTGAAAGAAGAATGCAACTGAAGCAAGTTTAATAGCATAAAAGATTTTCATTTATACTACAAAAATGTATTTCAGCTTTGGTTATATTTCAACACTTGATGATTTTCTCTCTTTTCTTTTTTTTTTTTGGGAGGGGGGGGGGGGCTTCCTTGTTGTAAAATGAAAATATAATGAACATACAATCTAACTCCCCTCAAGCACTTGATAGGTTCTTTACTGTTAATTCTAGAAAGATTTACTGTTAATCATTTTGATATGATCTTTACAAAGGAAAAGGGGTATCCTGCAAAATAATCATTTTCCTTTGAACATCACATAGCTTGTGTATATTTAAATTCCAAAGATGGAAGAAGCAGTACTTTAGTTTGCATTAACTGAAGAAGTATAAACCGAGTGAAGTTTGCAGATATGATCTGATCTTTTTCTTTTCCATGTTAAGAAGTAGAAATAAACCACAAGTGCAGTAATTTTACCTAAAAAACAGAAGCTCTCATGTTTCCATATTTGAAGCCAGTAGTATTGTATCCCGAGCAACCTATGTTGAAGATGATTTTGAAGAGGGCTTTAAGTTCATATTTTTATTAAATATTCTTTTAAAACTTATGTAACCAAATACAGACAATAATGCATGAAATTGTTAATTTGTGGTGATTATGAATTACAAGACAACAAACCTTAACTCGGATCAGCAAAGGCGATCAGGAGGGCATGCTACTTAAGAATGCTAAAGTTAACTCTTGCTGTGATCTGATGTTGATTAGGGGTGTTTCGAGCTCGATTGGCTTCATTTTTGGACTGAGTTTTGCTGGTGGAGAGTACGAAATCATACTCCCAGACATATTCTCTCTGTTTCTACTCCCTAAACTAGATGATGGAACGTGATTTGTCTCATTCAACTAAACTATAACAGGTTTGCTCTCACACCACTACTGCAAGAAGGGCAGCACACGGCACAGCACACCATCCTCGAAATTTCTAGCGTTTTTCAATAAATAAGGGGTGGTTTTGGCCTCTTCTATTATAGGGTTGCTTTCATGCAATTGCAAAATGTCAGCACACCGCACACCATCCTTGAAATTCCTAACCTTTTTCAATAAAGATGGGGCTTTCCTTTTAATAATCACCAATCAAATTTCCTCTTTTACTATTTCAATAAACAAGATTCCTTTAAATTATATATTACACCTAAACTAACATTAATCATCTCTTATTCTCCTATTCACTGTTATCATCTCATTTCTTTCTGACTTTCTTGCAACTTATTACCGATTCAAAAATGGTGGAAGCTGTCATCAGTGCAGCCGTAGAAGTGGCTCTGTCCAAGGCTATCTACATCCTTGAAGACCCCATCAACCTTGCACGGGATTTCAAACACCAGCTGAGCAAGCTTCGTCCCTCACTCGCTCTCACTCGAGCTTTCTTGCAAGATGCAGAGAGGAGGCAACTTGACGAGCCTGTCAAACTCTGGCTGCAGCAGCTCAGCCATGTTGCTTCTAAGGCCGATGATGTCTTGGATGAGCTTGCCTACGAATTTCTTCGCAGGAAGGTGGACACCCGAAAGAGAACACAGGTCAGCAACTTCTTTTCTCCCTCCAAAAATCCCCTGGCATTTACTCTAAAGATGGCCAAAAAGGTTAAGAATATTAGCCAATCCATTAAGGATGTTAATCATCAGGCCACAGAGTTAGGGCTCCAACAACGAGTTGAACTTTCTGCTCCAGTGTCTAGTGGAGTAGGAGGAGGCACCCACTCCCTTGTTGACTCATCACATGTCGTGGGAAGGGAAGCTGATGTCCGAAGAGTTGTTGATCTCTTGATTGGCTCAACCATTCGCCAAACCTTGTCAATAGCATCCATAGTAGGCATGGGTGGTTTGGGAAAAACTACTTTAGCAAAGTCCGTATGCAACAATCACAAAGTACAAAACCATTTTAAGACAATAATATGGGTCTGTGTGGCTGAAAATTTTGATGTCAGAAGGATTTTAGTGGAGATGTTAGAATCTCTAACTAGAAAATCTTGTGAGATTAAGAACCAGGATACTGTACTTCGAGAAATACAAAAAGAGTTGAAAGAGAAGAGCTTCCTTCTTGTCCTGGATGATGTGTGGGATGAGGACATTAAAAATTGGGAGGACTTAAAGGGCAGTTTGCAGGGAATAAATGAAAGTAAACAAAGTTGGATTCTTGTCACAAGTCGCAATGAAAATGTTGCATTAGTAAGGGAAACACATCCTGATCACATGCATCATCTTAAGCCAGTGATACATGAAGAATGCTGGTCCATTATCAAAGAAAGAGCATGTGGGAACTCTCCCCTATCTCCAGAACTGGAAGCTATTGGAAGGAATATTGCTCATAGATGTGGAGGCGTGCCATTGGTCGCAACAGTCATTGGTGGAACTATGTGCAACAATTGGGATAGAGACGAGTGGTTGTCACTGAGAGATAGCTCTCTTTGGGGTTTATTAGAAAAGAATGAAGGCATTGTACGTGTCCTGAGATTAAGTTTTGATCGTTTGGCTTCCCCATCTTTAAAGCAGTGCTTTGCATATTGTTCTATTTTTCCTAAGGATTTTAGGATCGAAAGGGAGCAATTAATCCAACTTTGGATGGCTGAAGGCTTTCTTCAGCAACAGAAAGGAAGTTCACAACATGCATTTGAGGATATTGGTAATGAGTACTTTAATCACTTGTTATCGAATTCCTTATTGCAGGGTGTGGAAAAGGATTTGTACGGATGCATTACAAGTTGCAAGATGCATGATTTAGTTCATGATCTTGCTCTGTCCGTTTCACATATCTGGCAACAACAAAATGTGTTTGTTGGTGTGAAATTGTGGCACTCTTTATTCTTAAATTCTGGCAGCTCCTTCAATATGGTAATGGACTTTAAAGGTTTACGGGTTCTTAAATTTAGTGGTTCTGATATTAAATCTTTGCCAGATTCAATTGGCAAGCTAAAGCATCTGAGATACTTTGATATCTCAAGAACTCACATAAAGAGACTACCAAAGTCTGTTGCTCAGCTCTACCTTTTGGAGACATTACGGTTATTAATGTGCCACATGCTGGAACAACTTCCTGGAGGAATGAAAAATTTAGTCAGCTTGAGGCATTTACACATTAATGATGGACGTCATGTTCCTGTGGGGATAGGATGCCTAACTAGTCTGCATACTTTGCCATTATTTAAAGTGGGTACAGAAAGGGGAAGACAAATAGAGGAATTGGGATTTCTAGTTAAACTCGGAGGAGAAATGGTCTTAAGTGGACTTGAGAATGTTAGAAACAAAGAAGAAGCCAGGGGAGCAAGATTATGGGAGAAGAATAAATTACTCAATTTGATATACGAATGGGATGGTGAAAGGGAAGGATATGGTAAGGACGAGGAAGTGTTAGAAGGGTTAGAGCCTCATTCAAATTTGAGAAGCTTAAGAATTGAGCATTATAAGGGAGAGTGCTATCCGTCATGGTTGGTACAGAAGACCGGCAGTGAACCAAGTGCTTCTTTTCAACACATGAATCTGGTAGAGTTGAAACTATTCCGTTGTGGGAATGTGAGAAATCTTCCAAGTCTTGGGCAATATCCCAATCTCAAAATTCTTGAAATAGAAGGTTTACTCAGTGTGAGGGGTATAGGAAATGAATTTTATATGAATGGTTTTGATGAGAATAAGCCAATCATCTTATTTCCAGCTTTGGAAATTTTCAGCCTAGAGAATATGCCAGCGGTAAATGACTGGTTAGAAGTGGAGCCAACAATTCCAGCATTTCCATCACTTAAAGTGTTGAAGATTGAAAATTGTGACAATCTAAGCAATGTTCCAAGAATGAGTAGATTCTCTTCTCTTGAGGAACTCACCATTCGCCGTTGTTCAGAATTAGGTTGGATGGGCCGTGAACCATTTTCCTCTCGTCTCAAAAGTTTAACAATAAGTGATTGCAAGAACTTAAGGTTCATTCCCAGTTTAGATGGTTTGTCCTCTCTTTTAGAATTAGAGCTGCAAAAATGTGAAGGATTAGCAAGTCTACCGTCTGGATTATCAACTTGCACTTCTCTTCGACGCTTGTTCATATTCCATTGCAGTAGTCTGGAGTCAATTCCAGAAGATGTAGGGCAATTGAATTCTCTCGAGGATTTGTGTATTGGTTACTGTGGAAGCTTGAAAAGGCTCCCAGAAGAGAGCCTTGGGTGCCTCACACGTTTGAAGACATTGCGATTTGGTTCCTTCTCAGAAGAGCTAGAGGAATTCCCGGGTCTAGGTTCCATCCACCACCTCCACCCTTCCCTTAAACAATTGACATTGTTTGGATGGGATAAACCATGCTATTTGCCACTTCAAATTCAACACCTCACTGCACTTGAGCAGTTAGAAATTCTACACTTCGATGGACTGAAAGCTTTGCCAGAGTGGTTGGGAAACCTCTCCTCTCTTCGGACTTTATGGTTGGTGGCTTGTAAAAATCTGGTGCATCTGCCGTCCAAGGAAGCCATGCAACACCTCCACAATTTGCATTCGTTCGATATTATCCCTTTGTCCGCGATTAGGAGGAAACAAAGCGGAGCTGTCCAAGCTCCCCCCGCACTCCAGAGTTCTTTAAACGTCTGAAGTTTCTAAGGGGTAAGCAGTAAGCTTTAGTTTTTTTAAGCCATTGAAAGAATGAGGATGCCATACTTCGAGAAATACAAAAAGAGTTGAAAGAGAAGAGCTTCCTTCTTGTCCTGGATGATGTGTGGGATGAGGACATTAAAAATTGGGAGGACTTAAAGGGCAGTTTGCAAGGAATAAATGAAAGTAAACAAAGTTGGATTCTTGTCACAAGTTGTAGTGAAAATGTTGCATTAGTAAGGGAAACACATCCTGATCACAGGCATCATCTTAAGGCAATGATAGATGAGGAGTGATGGTCCATTATCAAAGAAAGGGCTTTTGGAAACTCTCCCCTCTCTTCAGAACTGGAAGCTATTGGAAGGGATATTGCTCATGGATGTAGAGGCGTGCCATTGGTTGCAACGGTTATAGGTGGTACTATGTGCAACAGATGGGATAGAGACGAGTGGTTGTCACTGAGAGATAGCTCTCTTTGGGGTTCATTAGAAAAGAATGAAGGGATTGTACGAGTTCTAAGATTAAGTTTTGATCGTTTGTCTTTCCCATCTTTAAAGCAGTGCTTTGCATTCTGTTCCATTTTCCCTAAGGATTTTAGGATCGAAAGGGAGCAGTTGATTCAACTTTGGATGGCTGAAGGCTTTCTTCAACAACCTAAAGGAAGTACACAAGTGACATTTGAGGATATTGGTAATGAGTACTTCAATGACTTGTTATCGAATTCCTTATTGCAAGATGTGGAAAAGGATTTCTACGGATGTATTTCAAGTTGCAAGATGCATGATTTAGTTCATGATCTTGCACAGTCCATTTCTCATGTCAAACTACAAAATATGTTTGATGGTGTGGAACTATGGCACTCTTTGTTCTTGAATTCGGGCAGCTTCATTGTAATTTAAAGGATTACGGGTTCTTAAATTTGGCTATACTAATATTATTTCATTGCCAGATTCAATTGGCAAGCTAAAGCATTTGAGACACTTTGATATCTCAAGAACTCTCGTAGAGAGACTACCGAAGTCCATTACTCAACTCTACCTATTGGAGACATTAAGGTTATATAGGTGTGACATACTGGAAGAACTTCCTGGAGGAATGAAAAATTTAGCCAACTTGAGGCATGTATATGTCAGTGATGGACATCATGTTCCTGTTGAGCTAAGGTGTCTAACTAGTCTCCAGACTTTGTCATTATTTGAGGTGGGTAGAGAAAGGGGAAGAGGAATTGGAGAATTGGGATTTTTATTTGAACTAGGAGGAGAATTGATCATAAGTTGTCTTGAGAATGTTAGAGACAAAGAAGAAGCTAGGGGAGCAAGATTATGGGAGAAGAAGAAATTGCACAAGTTGACATACCGATGGGCCTCCTGGAGGGAAGGATGTAGTAAGGATGCGGAAGGGTTGGAGTCTCACCCAAATTTGAAAAGCTTAAGTATTGAGCATTATAAGGGAGAGTACTGTCCATCATGGTTGGTAGGGAAGACTGGTGGTGACCCAAGTGCTTCTTTTCAACCCATGAATCTAGTGGAGTTGAAACTATTTCATTGTAAGAATGTGAAGTATCTTCCACCACTTGGGCAATATGCTAATCTCAAAATTCTTGAAATAGAAGGTTTAAGGAGTGTGAGGGTCTTAGGAAATGAATTTTATATAAATGGTTGTGATGAGTATAAGGCAATCATCTTATTTCCAGCATTGGAAATTTTCACCCTAGGGAATATGGAAGAGGTAAAAGACTGGTTAGAAGTGGAGCTGACCATTCCTGCATTTCCATCACTTTTTAAGTGTTGAAGATTGAAAAATATGACAATCTAAGCAGAGCGTTCCAAGAATGAGTAGATTTTCTTCTGTTGAGGAACTCACTATTGTTTGGTGTAATGGGTTGGATTGGATGGGCGATGAACCATTTTCCTCCGGTCTTAGAAAATTAAGAATAGAGAGTTGTAAGAACTTAAGGTCCATTCCAAGTGTAAAGGGTGGATTCTCCTTTCTTCAATAGATTCAAGTGGAGTGTGAGGAATTGTGTAAAATAGGAGAGGGATTACTTGCTTCCACGTGTTTAACAGACGTAGTCATAAGTTTATGTGATAATTTGAGGTCCATTCCTTTCAATGGCGGCGGATCTCAATCTCTTCTGGAACTTACATTTCTTGGCTGTAAAGAATTAAGGGAGATAGAAGGAGGATTATCTGCAAGCACAAGGTTGGAAGAGTTGGAGATTGAAACATGTCCTAGTATGATTGCCATTCCTAGTTTATATGGTTTATCCTCTCTTTTAGAAGTAAAGCTGTATGGATGTGAGGGATTAACAAGGTTACCATCTGGATGGTCAACTTACACTTCTCTTGTGCGCTTGCTCATATTCGCTTGCTCATATTCGCTTGCAGTAATCTGGAGTCATTTCCAGATGATGTAGGGCAATTGAATTCTCTGGAGGAATTGTGTATTCGTGGTTGCAAAAACTTGAAAAGGCTCCCAGAAGAGAGCCTCGGGTGCTTTCCTGGAATGATTTTGAAACTCCTTCACCTTATCATACTGATTAGACTTGCTTACTTTCTCTCTACAGACTAGTTTTTGAATGGAATACCCGCCAAGTGTCAACCTCATGACTGGCAGAACTTGTATTCTGAATTGTTTCTCGGTACCATATTTGTTGGGTTCATGTTTTGCTGGCCTCTGGTTGCCATGGTTTGTAAGGAATGTTTATATTTAATGAATAAAAATAAGACCGAAACTGAACCATACTTCACTAGACCCTAATAAAAATGAAGATCCATCTTTTCAATTTCATGTTGCAACAACCATCACACCATTTCAATTGGTGAAAAATAAAATTAAAAAAGAAAAAAATGGGAATTCAACCATGAAAGTTAACATTTCAAATACCTTCATAAACAAGTTCACATAAATCCTACCAAATTTCAATACCAATTAAGATTGAAACATTTATAACGGTTCAAAACAAAACATAGAATTATATTTTTTTAAAAAAAAAACTACCAAAAATAAGCATAACAAACTCTAGATTCATCATTTAACTCATCGATCCCATGGATACCCACCCCTTAAAACCTCCTGCCGGGTCCACCACCGCGACCGAACCCGATTTGGGGAACCGCAACAGCAACCGGGTCGACCTTAACAAGCCCCGGAATATCAGCCATTCCAAGAGCCGAAAGCATGTCGAGAGTCTCCTTATCAACTTCGATTTGATCAACCTTGATGGCCGATTCATCGGGGACGAAATCCATGCGACGCTCGCGCTCTTCTTCCTGAAGCTTCAAAGAGATCCCACGAACCGGACCCTTCTGGATCCGCTTCATCAGGTGGGTCGAGAACCCGGCGATCTTGTTCCGGAGCCGCTTCGATGGGATGATGGCAACTTCTTCGATGATCTTCTTGTTGGTGTGGAAATCAAGGGTCATGCGAGAGTAGTACCTCTCGATCACTTGGCGAGACGATTTCTTCACCGTCTTGGTGCGGACGCGGCCCATGGTTTGGAGCGGCGGAGGATGAGTGTTTGGCTAGGGTTTTGCTGACTTGAAAACGAGAACTTAAAGAGCTAGGGCTCTTGATTATGAATTGGGAATTAGGGTTTTATTTCCTCAAAAAAAGAATTAGGGTTTTATACGCGGTGTTGATAGGTTGCATAACTTTTTGGGTTGGGTTGGGTATGATGTAAATGGTTCAGTTTTCTGGTTTGGGTTTTTTTCTTTCTTCAGACCAATTACAAAATTCTTGGTATACCGCAATTTAGATATTAGTTATTGTTCAACTCAACGATATTATATATTAGTTATGGTCGGGGGAATCGGGTATATGCGTATATTTTGTTAAAATTTTGAGAAAATATATAAACAAAATATTAGTGAAACTGTTAAGTTCATTCGAAACCATATCACATCCCAAATTTTGTGAAATAGGATGAATTGAAACGATATTTTGTTAATACATAATTATCTTAAATATATTAAATATTTTTTATTTTTCGATCGCCTGAAAGGGACAAAAAAAATATTTTATTCTTTCTTTAACAATTTTTTATCTTTAGTGGACCTTTCAATAAAATTTGAATTTAGATGAAGTTCTGACTATCTATCATGAAAAAAAAATAGATAAATGTTATATAATCACGTTAACATATTTGAAAAATATATTAACAGTTAGCTATGTTTATGGTCCGACACAACTCATTTGTCTCATTTATGTTTGACACAAATTATTTTGTTAAATAATAATTATTGAAAAAAGTTGTACTATTTTTATATTTTATAATTAAATTTAGATAAAATTATATTTTATAATCAAATAGTAATTTATTTAAATTTAAATTCGTTAAATATAAATGTTTGAATTTTAGATATGTTTACATTAGTTTTTTTAAATGAAATGTCTGAAAAATTAACTCATATGATCTCAATAACATAGTTTGAATATGTAACTTTTGCATATTATCCTTAATTTCTAATCAACCCATCATCATTTATAAATTAATTATTTGAGCATCTACACATATTTAACCTTGATAACTCAAACTTAATTAACCTTAATCGTATTATATCACTAACAATTTAATTTAGGATTAACTACTGGAATGGTCATTTATATATTTTTAGTATAATTTTGATTACCGATTTTTAATTTCAACCGATAAAATCACTTATATTTTCAATTTGTATATTATTGTTGCATAATTCTATGAGCATGCTATAGGATAATATGTTACATTGTTGGTCCCATAATTGTTATAATGTGCTTGAAGCATGTATAGTTTGAGTTCATCTCTTTTATTTTGTACATAAAGTTTGTTGTGTACTGCTGAGCTCTAAGGAAAATACAAATACAAATTTATTGGTTTCATGCTCAGATTCACATGTCGAAGGAAGATGACATCATTGAGAGAGCCTATGTGCTTTCATTCAGAGTCCATATCTTATATATCTTAGTATCATGTAAACATAAATTTATTGCTGTGTGTATCATTATTTTGTAAATTTAATTATACGTTCTGTAAATTAAATTTTGTATTAGAAATTGGAGCTCCACATCATATAAATGAGTTAAATTCTTTATACTAAATACATTTTTCCTGAATTATGAATTAAATATTCATTAAGAGTAAAATTTAACCCTTAAATAGAATTGTTCAAAAAAATTAAATTAATTTCGTACATCGCATAACATTCGAATCATTTTTATAGTTTATATCGATCGCGATTCACTTTTGTGACCCAATATTTTGAGTAACTAAATGGATAATTTACCCTAATAAATATCATGTAATTATCAGTTTTAATTGCGGTATTTATGGCGGGAAAATTTACACCAATATTGTAGTGGATTTTCCCCTCAAAGTATTGCACTGAGTAAATTAATTTCAAAATTATTGTTGTTTAAACAGTACACCCAAAGTCGGCACCAGCTAAATCCGATTTTAGAATTTTTCTCTAAAATCGGATTCAACTGGTTTTGACTTTAAATTTTTTTTTTAAATCGAATTCAACTAATGCTGACTTTGAGTGCACTATTCAAACTACAATATTTTTGTAATTAATCTATTCAGTACATTAAAAATCCACCATAATATTGGTGTAAATTTTCCATTTATGGCGAGTATATCCACTGACGCATCCAGATGAATAAAGAAGTAAAGAACGTTTTCTTGTGACTTGACACAGTGAGTACCATCAGCCGTGAGTCACAACACAGTGGTTACCAGTTGCATTTAATTTAAGGTGTCTCACGTGTGATACGAATATATTTAACATTTTTAAAATCTTTTATTATACTTAAATTTTCTTTTTTATGTTGGTAACTTACATAAATAATTATTAAATTTTATTCTTAAATTTATTTTGGTCATTAAAATTTTAAAACGTAAGTTCAGACATTGAGTATTTTTATCACTTATTCGTTAATTTTTTAACATCTATTTTTTAAAAAATAAAAGAACTTCAAGATCCGAACAATAATTTTTTTTATTAAAACAAGAAAAGCAGCATACTGAAAAACAAGTTCTATCCGACGGCAGAAGAAGATCAACTACAAAGAAACTAGAAAATTTTTAGTCGATTCGTGAACTCCAAAGCGCTTCCGACAAATAAAGGTCGAAATTATACTTAAGAGACTGAGACAAAGTGACTGGTGAAATTTAGAACCCAACGATCACCATCTATGACTATTTAGGATTTAAGAGTGACAAAAAAATTCAATGTCTAAATTTTAATGACAAAAAACATTTAATGTATAAACTTCAGTGAGTAAATTAAACATTTTAAAACTTTATCGATTAGAATAAGTTTAAGAGTAAAATTCAGTGATGATTTACATATCTACTCTTTCTATATCTATGTAAAAATGGTTTTTCTAATCTAAAATAATTATATATATCAAATTATGATTTAATGCAGTATTTATAAACCAAAAACACAATAATCTTCCTAACAGTTAAGATGACTTGATTTATATTTATATATTATATAAATAAATAAGGAAAATATTTTGTCACAAAATTTACACAAGCATCTTAATTTTGAAGTTTTAAGTTAGAGTTTTAGATTTAAGGTTTTAGATTAGGGTATAGAATTTAATGTTTATAGTTAGAATTTAGAGTTTAAAGTTTAAGGTTTAAGATGTTAGGACTAGGGATTTAGATTTTAAATTTTATAATTTAAATATATGAAGGGTTGTGTAATTTTTTTACACAATTTGTGGATCAAAATATAACTAATAAATAAATACATTTACTTTAGATAAAAAAATATTTATTTACATTTTACATGTGTAGAGTAAAAATCCTCTGCCCCTTAATTATTCTCATTTTTATACTCCATTATTAAAATACACTAAAAAAATTAAATTATAAATTCTAACTTTAAATTCTACATCTTAAACCCTAAAACTTAAAAGTACACCTAAACTTTAATTCTCTAAACCCAAACCATAACTTCTAATCTTAAATTGTTAACTCGCTTTTTTTAAGTGGGGCACCGAGAGGAGCATAGTTCGTGGAAAGGATTTTCATCCTAAAACATTTGTTTTATGTTTATTCGACGTGATTTAGTATTGTTTTTCGGTGCATAAATGTACACAAGAAAATTCAGAGCGAAACTCGTTTCTCATGCAAACGCAAAGCCTCCTTTCTTCATTCAAACCATTTCCCTCCTTTATAAAACCCTCCACCGTCCCCTACTCTCTCATCCACACAAGTTCTATATTTGCTAGAAGCTCCTAAGCTTTTTCATCAATGGCTGACAGTGTCAAGAATCAAGAGGATAAGGTAGTTAACCCACCACCACAGGACCCTGAAGGACAGTCAAAGGCCCATATTCTAGCTGCCCTCGTTCTCATCCCCATCCCCATCCCCATCCCCATCGGTGGCGCACTGCTTGCATTGGCAGCACTGACGCTCACCGGCACACTCATCGGGCTGAGCTTGGCATTTCCACTCTTCATTATCTTCAGCCCAATCATTGTCCCTGCCGAGATTGCCATATCCTTGGTGATGGCTGGTTTAATGTCCAGCGGTGCTTTCAGGTTGATGGGGGTATTATCACTCGGCTACTGGTTGAAGCGACTGATAAATGATATTACCGACGATGACACTGAGAGCAAACAGAAGACTGAGGATGCGGGACAGAGGATCGAGGATGGGGGACAGAAGACCGAGGACAAAGCTAATGACGGTGGTCCCTAGAACATATTAGAAATGTATTTGCGTCCTATACTTGTGTTATGGTATGGACAGGGGACCAAAATGTTGGGGAATAATTATTAGTCGTATTTTATTTTAAAAGTATGGCAGTAACACTAGTATAAATAAGTCACGATGACACAGGAAAGGGATTATGAAAATTGTTAAACATTTAGTTGTGGCTACTTTCCTCTCTAGGTTCAATAATTCTTGCTGAAATCTTTCTTTTCTATCTCATCTTTCTTCTAGCAAACTCATTATATTTTACTATTTGTTGAGAATAATCAATACGATTTGGGTTGAAGTTATCTGGTGGTTATTAAGTATATTTAGGAAGTTGATCTGTTCAAAACATATTATGTATCATGTTCAAGTTATTTCATATGTTATACAATTGTTGTGTTATACATATAGGGTAATTATTTGATGTCCGGCCATTGAAAAGTTTTTCTTTCACAAGCATAAAATTTTAAATTCTAAACTTTAAAGCATAAACTCTATTCAGACCTTAAAATCTAATCACAAACACTAAAAGTTTATGAGTTGCATTTCAACCCTAAAAGTTTGGACAAAATTTCAGTTTCATGACACCAGTTTTGATAATATTGCAAAACCTACTTAACAACCACATGGTTATAATCCACAACACAATATTCCCTACATTTTAACTGATACCTAAATTTTACTAACTAATACCCAATCTAAACACATTAACAAAGTGTTTCTTTTTCTTTTTCCAGCAGAGAGTATAATAATGGCATATTGGAGTTGATTTCCAATAGAAAGAAATTGGGTTCATACACGAATTACCGGGCATCAAAGGCTGGGTTTATTGACCGATTTGCTCAGACTTCGCCCTGGCTCGTACATTGGTGGAACTGATCTCTGAAGCTGGTTTTGAATTGTTGTTAGGCATCCAAAATGTAAGAACGGTTGATGCAGCAACGAACATGGCCCTACGGGGTGCCCACTTCAAGCAAGCTGCAACACCTATGTGGCTGTTCCAAGCGACTACCCGAAAGAGAACCAATTAAAGTTGTCATTTAATGATGTAATAAATGCTACCACATTCACAGATTGTAAATCACCATGCATTTTTCATGATAACAACATTTTCATGAATCATGATGCTAACAAAAATAATGAACAATGAAAATAGGTCCTACATAGGGAACTTACTATCCCCATCCTATGTTGTTCCAACTTGTCAATTTTCTTCTTAAGTATTCAAATCCGGCACATTCTTAGACATGGGTAAAGGAATAACACCCTCCAAATACATGACAAGACATGAATAAACAAATTCTTGTCGAGTGCATACCCGTATCCGAAATAGCAAAAACGGTCTCTAGAGCAAACAAAATGGAAGTTGTTAATAGGTTTTTTTTCAGAACTGCATATGGTATATACTCCTTTCTTTGTTTACTTGTTTGCTTTTAGATGGGAAAGAAAGAAGGGATGAGCAGCGCTTTGCTAGAACCCATAATGGTAATGTATCTGTAATTCCATAGAAGCTACACGAGAAAAAACAAGAAGCAGTTGAAGAAAAGGGTGGCTGTACCTCATTTCGCATGTTGATATTCCAGGCATGCAAGGTTCCATCCCCTGACCCTTCAATTAGTGAAAATTGAGCTAAATTACAACGTTTCTGAACAAAATTTAAAGAAAAGCTGATCAACAATTTGTATCTCTGTAAGGGAGAAATATTATCAGTATTCATTCTAGTTTTTAGTGTGATTATTAATGTAAACTTAATGCAAAACATAATCACAAATGCACATATTCTTCTCAAGGAGAAATTAGGAGAAGGGATTGGTACCTGAGATCACATACTGACCATCCGGAGTAATGGTAGCCTCTATAGTTGTATTGGGAGATGGTTCTAAACTGAACCCACATCTCTGCACAAGTTTTATATCTAAGTACTAAATCAAGAGATTGTCCGATAAGATAGAAACCAAGTCTAAAGAAAAAGGAGAGCTAGAGCCTAGAGCCTTTCAGCAAACAAGTTCTGGGGTAGAACTGGTTTAATTAGGGTAACTAACCTTCTCTCCTCCATATGCATCAAGAACGTATATGTTGTTATTTGTGGTTGTCAATAGCATTGATTTGCCATCGTTGCTGAATTTGATATCACAAATCTCAGCTGTGTCTCCAACAACTAAAAATGTATCAAAGGGCCCCTATATTAGAAGAAATAAATCAAAATCATCACAATATTATCCCCAAAAGGGAAATAAATAAGGCAAACTAATGATACATATATCCCAGAACACATGCAAGTGCTTAATGGGTTAAAACTTAAACCTTGTCATAGGAGCGTGAATCAAACAATTTAATAGCTCCTCCTTCCATAGCCACAGCAAATACAAGGCCTTGTTGGTCATATGCAACGGTAGGTCTACCACGTAGGCGTAAAATTCCCTGAAAACTACAAGAGTAAGCATAAATCACATTTGTGTAAGATTAGTTGATGAAATGCGGACTGAAAATATAAGCTCATCTGCAAACCAGTAGTATAGTAAAACAGTTGGATAATGACGATTGCTCATTTTGGAAACTTTCTTTTTTGGGTGTTTTTTAGACTGAATGTCCCTCTGCATCTGCCTTGTTTGGGGGAATGGACTGAGGAGGAAGAATTCTGCTCCCAATGAAGCACTACTATTTCTTAAAGGAAGAAATTTATCTTCATAATTTATATATCACTTCTTAGTACACAACATTTGCAAAAAAAATTCAAAGGAAACTGGAAACCAACCTGACAGGAATTTACACGGAGATCCCAAATCCTCACACTGTGGTCAAGAGAACCTGACATGAAGTTATCATTTACCGGAGACATGCAGAGAGAAACAACTCTGCAGCAGCAGATACAGGGAAACTCATTAGAATAATAGTGTTGCCAAATCAATAACAGAAATGGCTGGCTGAGGAAGGGGAGAGAATTCAAGGACACGTCTCTTTTAGAACCAAAGGTCTTCCGTTTTCATAGTTTTAATGGTTCTACAAACAAGTGATGCAGATTGATATATGGATATATACACAGATTTCAAAAACATTCTACATGAAGTTAACATAAAAAACCATCATTGAAATATTGAATAACTAAAGTAACATTAAACATGGGCATTCATGTGGCTTTTTTATTCCATAACTGATTGCTTGAATTACATACAAATCACATATGAACCAGATCTCTTTCTCAACCTATTCCGATAACATTAATATGTCGAGAATTACAAACCTCTCTTTTTGTCCTTTGAAGTAGCGAAGGCATCGATTATCATACATAGAAAGATACCGTAGGGATTCTGTTAACAAAAGAGAAAAAGCAGATACAATAACTGTTGTTTGGTTAATATACATAAGAATAAAGCTTAAACCATCCTAAGAAACTCACCTCCAGTCAATTCCAAGTTGTGTCTCGAAGAGCATATAACAGAACTAGGGTGATGAGTGAAGCATATTCGATCCGCACCATGTTTCTTATGATATGTTGTCTTTATCAACCTAAGCCAACATTAAAAGGACAAGGTTGAAAATGATCCTAACACTTGAATTTCCAACAATAAACCTAATTACAAAGCAGAAATCATTGAAACACTCAAAGTTCAAATCATGTCAAAAACTAAAACTTTATCGCTAAATTTGCAACTAAAAACTACAATACTAATTAAATCAATGGCAATACATTTCTTTTCTCTCTTTTTCCTTCTATATTCTATTACAGTAAAAGAAAAGAAAAACTAACTTAGCATTGGCAATGTCGAAGAGGCGAACTGAACCGTCCTCACTAGCTGTCACCAATAGATCATCCTTCCGGTGAAAGTCAAGTGAATTTATCTTTCCTCCCTGAAAATATTTAACCAAGTAAAAATGGATCAATTTGAATATTCAGAGACGAAAATTCGAATCGGTAGGCTGAAGTAAAAAAAAAACTTCCATTAATTGAATTAATGCATTTAGAAAATATCAAATAAATCAGAAGCTTGAAGCAGCTGCTCTTGTTATTTTTATTTATAACTATTTTTTGCAGCTTAACAAAAGGTTTACTTTAATGGCGGATCTAAAAGAGAAATAAAGAAGTCTGAGAAAACTGCGCCAATCGACATGCTGCGCACTGTTTCGTCGTCTAGCTCAGTAATTGTCATCGTCGTCGCCATTTTTCTCTGTATGTTCTTTATTTTGTTTCACCCACCCCCTTCTAATCTCGTCTTTACAATTTTCCCAGAACCACTCTTCTTCTATTCCTTTCGCCTTTCTAATAGAAGAAAGTGAAGGGGTGCAATAGAGTGAGCCAGGCTCAAAGTGTAAGAAACTTGATCTCAGCTCAAAATTTGAAGGCTTGAAGCTTAAACGGAGCTTGATTGAGCTTCGCATGGAAAGCTCGAGCTCGATGCGAGTTAAAGGTTTACTTGTTTGAGCTCTTAGGAATGTTTACCTAGTAAAAACATGATCTTGATTCTCGTGCTCGACTTTATGCTTAATTATTTGTGATCGAGTTAAATTTTAAATTGAAAGTTTTTAACACAAATTAAAAATAAAAAGCTCCATTAGGCTCGTTCGTTGCTTGAGTGAAGCATTAAGAGAATCAAATCCAGCTAACTTGATAACTCAAGCTACTTGACCTCGACTTTTGTTGCTTACAATCCATTTGCAGAACTCTGTGTCCTCGGTGTCATTAATATCTCCGATTTCATGTTTTCGTTCCTTAAAAATCCGTTGTTTGCATTGGAAGATGCTATCTAATGTTGAACAAACAAGCACCCTTACCTTAAGGTTGATCAGTAACATTCTTTAGCATTAGTCATTCCCTCTAGACCTAGCAATTCATATATTCATATCGTGTTTGCATCTTTTACTATATTATAATAATATTTATCGTAAGGTCTTTTGTATTATTTAAATTTAGCTAGGTTAAGAAATGCTAGTTCGAGTTGAAAATTTAAAAACAATACAAAACTAGCGATTAACTAGTTCAATTAGACAACTCTCTAAGAAGGTGATGATAATTGGACCAGTAAAAACTTAGATTTCAAACATTTTGTTTTACACATTAATATTTGATCGAGTCATTTCAACCAAAAATCAAAGGCGAAACCAATTCCATCTTCGACTCATATTTTTTAAACACTGATGCACACTAATTTAGATATTGCAATTTGGAAACTTAGACTCGGATTATTTCATCGCAGTTGTGTTAAAACATGTTTAAATTTAAGGGTTATTATTAAGGATTTACTCTTAAAATTCAATTTTTTCTAATACTTGTTATTAAGGGCCTAATTTTTTTTAATATTTGTTATTATGAGCATACTTTTAAAATTTATTTTTTCGATATTTGTTATTATGGCCCTTTTTTTCAACACTTGTTATAATGGACTTGCTCTTAAGATTTATTTTTTTTTCCAATACTTGTTATTAGGGACATGGATTTAAATAGCGGTTTGCAACCGCAACAGCGGCTGTTATATAGCAATAGCAACATTGTTCGAAACTGTGATATCTGCAACGTTATGTTCACAATAGCTTATGTCATTAAAAAATTCACAATTGCGATACTCGCAGTGACTGCAATTGCGTCTGTTATGTTCGCAATCGCGATAAACGAAACGTGATCGAAAGTAGGACCGCAACCGTAATTTAAATCCATGATTAAGGGCCCAATTTTCTGTTTTCCCTAGGCCCACCAAAATCTCAAAAACGGGTCTAGGTATGCTCATTCGTTTAACTTTAACCGAACAAACAAACAAATACAAACAACTAAACAAACAAAATTTATTGTTCGTGTTTGTTTGTTGAGGAATGCAGCTTGTTCATGTTCGTTCATTAAAATGATAAACGAACATAAACGATAACATCAATAACCACATAAAATTCATTAATATAAGTTGCAATTTCAGAATTAATTTGTCCGAGTATAATAAAAATATGCATAAATCGTAAATAAGCTACATGGAAATAATAAAGTTAAAATCTTAAAGTTAACTTAGTGAATTTTTTCAATCTATCGTGAAATAAAAGAGATAGTGAGCTACTAGGTGAGAAATTCATATGTGAACAATTTAAGCAAACATAAACAAGCGGATTATCGAACGTTCACAAATATAAATGAACGAACAAACTATTTTTCCGTGTTCGTTCATTTAATTAAACAAACAAAAAAATTATTCATAACCATTTATTTAATAAATAAACGAACTTCCTGTCGAACGTGACTGGGTTTATATTTATGTATTATATAAATAAATAATTAATTACATTTACTTTAGATAAAAAAAATATTTATTTACATTTTACATGTGTACAATAATACATTTGTTTTACGTTTACTCGACGTGATTTAGTATTGTTTTTCGGTTCATAAATGTACACTAAAAATTTCAGAGCGAAACTCGTTTCTCATGCAAAACCTCCTTTCTTCATTCAAACCCTTTCCCTCCTGTATAAAACCCTCCACCGTCTCCTACTCTCTCATCCACCTTAAACACATCTACAAGTTCTTCTATATTTGCTAGAAGCTCCTAAGCTTTTTCATCAATGGCTGACAGTGTCAAGAATCATGAGGTTCAGGTAGTTAACCCACCACCACAGGACCCTGAAGGACAGTCAAAGGCCCATGTTCTAGCCGCCCTCGTTCTCATCCCCATCGGTGGCGCACTGCTTGCATTGGCAGCACTCACGCTCACCGGCACACTCATCTGGCTGAGCTTGGCATTACCTGAGCTTGGCATTACCACTCTTCATTATCTTCAGCCCAATCATTGTCCCTGCGCCATTGCCATATTCTTGGTGGTGGCTGGTTTCGTGTCCAGCGGTGCTTTCGGGTTGATTGGGGTATTATCACTCGGCTACTGGTTGAAGCGCCTGGTAAATGATAACGCCGACGATGACACTGAAAGCAAACAGAAGACTGAGGATGCGGGACAGAAAACCGAGGACAAAGCTAATGACGGTGGTGCCTAGAACATAATAGAAATGTGTTTGCGTCCTATACTTGTGTTATGGTATGGACAGGGAACCAAAAAGTTGGGGAATAATTATTAGCCGTGTTTTACTTTAAATGTATGGCAGTAATACTAGTGTAAATAAGTCATGATGACACATAAAAGGAATTAGGAAAATTGTTAAACATTTAAATGCGGCTACTTTTCTCTTCTCTAGGTTCAATAATTCTTGCTGAAATCTTCCTTCTCTATCTTATCTTTCTTTTTTTCTTTCTTGCAAACTCGTTATTATATTTTACTCTTTGTTGAGAATAATCAATACAAATTTGGGTTGAAGTTATCTGGTGGTTATTAAGTATATTTAGGAAGTTGATCTGTTCATAACATGTTACGTATCATGTTCAAGTTATTTCATATTTTATACAATTGTTGTGGTATACATATAGGGTAATTATTTGATGTCCGGCCAGTGAATTTTTTTTTTCACACACAGACTTCTAAAACTGTAACATGTCCCTTTCAGGGTCTAAATCCTAACCCTAAATTCTAAACTCTAAACTTTAAAAAATAAAATCTATTCTCAAACCTTAAAACCTAACAACAAACACTAAAAGTTTATGAGTTGCATTTCAACCCTAAAAGTTTGGACAAAATTTCAGTTTCATGACACCAGTTTTGATAATATTACAAAACCTACTTAACAACCACATGGTTATAATCCAAAACACAATATTCCCAACATTTTAACTAATTTCTAAATGTTACTAACTAATACCCAATCTGAACACATTAACAAAGTCTTCCTTTTTCTTTTTCCAGCAGAGAGCATAATAATGGCACATTGGAGTTGATTTCCAATAGAAAGATATTGGGTTCATACACGAATTACCGGGCATCAAAGTCTGGGTTTATTGACCGATTTGCTCAGACTTCGCCCAGCTTGTACATTGGTGGAACTGATCTCTGCAGCTGGTTTTGAATTGTTGTTAGGTATCCAAAACGTAAGAACGGTTGATGCAGCAACGAACATGGCCCTACGGGGTGCCCACTTCAAGCAAGCTGCAACACCTATGTGGCTGTTCCAAGCGACTACCTGGAAGAGAACCAGCTAAAGCTGTCACTGTATGATGTAATAAATGCTACCACACTCGCAGATTGTAAATCACGGAGCATTTTCATAATAATAACATTTTCATGATGATAACAAAAATAATGAACAATGAAAATAGGTCCTACATAGGGCACTTACTATCCCCATCCTATGTTGTTCCAACTCGTCAATTTTCTTCGTAAGTATTCAAATCCGGCACATTCTTAGACATGGGTAAAGGAATAACACCCTCCAAATACATGAAAAGACATGAAAAACCATATTCATGTCGAGTGCATACCCGTATCCGAAATAGCAAAAAAGGTCTCTAGAGCAAACAAAATGGAATTTGTTAATAGGTTTTTTTCCAGAACTGCATATGGTATATACTCCTTTCTTTGTTTCCTTGTTTGCTTTTAGATGGGAAAGAAAGAAGGGATGTGCAGCGCTTTGCTAGAACCCATAATGGTAATGTATCTGTAATTCCATAGAAGCTACATGAGAAAAACAAGAAGCAGTTGAAGAAAAGGGTGGCTGTACCTCATTTCGCATGTTGATATTCCAGGCATGCAAGGTTCCATCCCCTGACCCTTCAATTAGTGAAAATTGAGCTAAATTACGACATTTCCAAACAAAATTTAAAGAAAAGCTTATCAACAATTTATATCTCTGTAGGGGAAATATTATCAGTATTCATTCTAGTTTTTAGTGTGATTATTAATGTAAACTTAATGCAAAACATAACCACAAATGCACATATTCTTCTCAAGGAGCAATTAGGAGAAGGGATTGGTACCTGAGATCACATACTGACCATCCGGAGTAATGGTTGCCTCTATAGTTGTATTGGGAGATGGTTCTAAACTGAACCCACATCACTGCACAAGTTTTATATCTAAGTACTAAATCAAGACATTATCCGATAAGATAGAAACCAACTCCAAAGAAAAAGGAGAGCTAGAGCCTAGGGCCTTTCAGCAAACAAGTTCTGGGGTATAACTGGTTTAATTAGGGTAACTAACCTTCTCTCCTCCATATGCATCAAGAACGTATATGTTGTTATTTGTGGTTGTCAATAGCATTGATTTGCCATCATTGCTAAATTTGTTATCGCAAACCTCAGCTGTGTCTCCACCAGCTAAAAATGTATCAAAGGGCCCCTATATTAGAAGAAATAGATCAAAATCATCACAAATAATCCCCAAAAGGGAAAGAAATAAGGCAAACTAATGATACATATATCCCAGAACACATGCAAGTGCTTAATGGGTTAAAACTTAAAACCTTGTCATAGGAGCGTGAATCAAACAATTTAATAGCTCCTCCTTCCATAGCCACAGCAAATACAAGGCCTTGTTGGTCATATGCAACGGTAGGTCTACCATGTAGGCGTAAAATACCCTGAAAACTACAAGAGTAAGCATAAATCATATTTGTGTAAGATTAGCTGATGAAATGCGGTTTGAAAACATAAGCTCATCCGCAAACCAGTAGTATAGCAAAGCAGTTGGGTAATGATGATTGCTCATTTTGGAAACTTTCTTTTTTGGGTTTTTTTAGACTGAATATCTCTCTCTGCCTGCCTTGTTTGGGAGAATGGACTAAGGAAGAAGTCTGCTTCCAATTAAGCACTTCTATTTCTTAAAGGAAGAAACTTATCTTCATAATTTATCTATCACTTCTTAGTACCCAGCATTTGCAAAAAATTCAAAGGAAACCGGAAACCAACCTGACAGGTATTTACACGAGATCCCAGATCCTCACACTGTGGTCAAGAGAACCTGACATGAAGCTATCATTTACCGGAGACATGCAGAGGGAAACAACTCTGCAGCAGCAGATACAGGGAAACTCATCAGAATAATAGTGTTGGCAAACCAATAACAGAAAATGCTGATTGAGGAAGGGTAGAGAATTCAAGGAAACATCTCTTTAAGAACCAAAGGTTTTCTGTTTTCCTACTTTTAATAGGTTCTACAAACAAGTGATGCAAATTAATATATGGATGTATACACAGATTTCAAAATCATGCTACATGAAGTTAACATCAAAAACCATCATTGAAATATTGAATAACTAAAGTAACATTAAACATGGGCATTCATGTGGCTTTTTTATTCCATAACTGATTGCTTGAATTACATACAAATCACATATGAACCAGATCTCTTTCTCAACCTATTCCGACAACATTAATATGTCAAGAATTACAAACCACTCTTTATGTCCTTTGAAGTAGCGAAGACATCGGTTATCATACATAGAAAGATACCGTAGGGATTCTGTTAACAAAAGAGAGAAAGCAGATACAATAACTGTTGTTTGGTTAATATGCATAAGAATAAAGCTTAAACCATCCTAAGAAACTCACCTCCAGTCGATTCCAAATTGTGTCTCGAAGAGCATATAACAGAACTAGGATCATGCGTGAAGCATATTCGATTCGCACCATGTTTCTTATGATACGTTGTCTTTATCAACCTAAGCCAGCAGTAAAAGGACACAGTTGAAAATGATCCTAACACTTAAATTTCCAACAATAAACCTAATTACAAAGCAGAAATCATTGAAACACTCAAAGTTCAAAACATGACAAAAACTAAAACTTTATCACTAAATTTGCAACAAAAAACTATAATACTAATTAAATCAATGGCAATACATTTCTTTTCTCTCTCTTTTTCCTTCTATATTCGATTACAGTAAAAGAAAAGAAAAACTAACTTAGCCTTGGCAATGTCGAAGAGGCGAACTGAATCGTCCTCACTAGCTGTCACCAATAGATCATCCTTCCGGTGAAAGTCAAGTGAATTTATCTTTCCCCTGAAAATATTTAACCAACTAAAAATAAATCAATTTGAATATTCAGAGACGAAAATTCGAATCGGTAAGCTGAAGTAAAAAAAAAAAACTTCCATTAATTGAATTAATGCATTTAGAAAATATCAAATAAATCAGAAGCTCGAAGCAGCTGCTTGTGTTTTTTTTCTTTATAATTAATTTTTGCAACTTAACAAAAGGTTTACTTTAATGACGGATCTAAAAGAGAATTAAAGAGATATTACGAAGCCTGAGAACACTGCGCCAATCGACATGCTGCGCACGGTTTCGTCGTCTAGCTCAGTAATTGTCATCGTCGTCACCATTTTTCTCTATATGTTCTTTATTTTGTTTTCGAGGTGGGGAGGGTTTTAGGATTTAAAGAGAAGATGATACGCTATCATACGACGTCGTAGAATTGGAATAATAAATTGTTCAATTTTATTTAAGTTGGAGGAAATACACAGATCAATCACAGAACTATCTTCCTACCCAAGTTTAAAGTTTTTTAGTTTGATGGCTAAATTTTAGAATTGCTCATGTTTTAATTACTCTAAATTGTTTTATTAATATTAAGAAATTTAAATTAAAAGATAAAATCATATTTTATTAATATTAAATACAAAAAAATTAAAATAAAAAATCTAAAATTATATCCCAAACCACCCAAACCCTAAATTATAATTCCAATCCATAAACCTCAAAACCACCTTCACCGGCCTTCTACCATCCTCGTCTTTACAATTTTCCCAGAACCACTCTTCTTCTATTCCTTTCGCCTTTCTAATAGAAGAAAGTGAAGGTAGGGGGGGTGCAATAGAGTGAGCCAGGCTCAAAGTGTAAGAAACTTGATCTCAGCTCAAAATTTGAAGGCTTGAAGCTTAAACGGAGCTTGATTGAGCTTCGCATGGAAAGCTCGAGCTCGATGCGAGTTAAAGGTTTACTTGTTTGAGCTCTTAGGAATGTTTACCTAGTAAAAACATGATCTTGATTCTCGTGCTCGACTTTATGCTTAATTATTTGTGATCGAGTTAAATTTTAAATTGAAAGTTTTTAACACAAATTAAAAATAAAAAGCTCCATTAGGCTCGTTCGTTGCTTGAGTGAAGCATTAAGAGAATCAAATCCAGCTAACTTGATAACTCAAGCTACTTGACCTCGACTTTTGTTGCTTACAATCCATTTGCAGAACTCTGTGTCCTCGGTGTCATTAATATCTCCGATTTCATGTTTTCGTTCCTTAAAAATCCGTTGTTTGCATTGGAAGATGCTATCTAATGTTGAACAAACAAGCACCCTTACCTTAAGGTTGATCAGTAACATTCTTTAGCATTAGTCATTCCCTCTAGACCTAGCAATTCATATATTCATATCGTGTTTGCATCTTTTACTATATTATAATAATATTTATCGTAAGGTCTTTTGTATTATTTAAATTTAGCTAGGTTAAGAAATGCTAGTTCGAGTTGAAAATTTAAAAACAATACAAAACTAGCGATTAACTAGTTCAATTAGACAACTCTCTAAGAAGGTGATGATAATTGGACCAGTAAAAACTTAGATTTCAAACATTTTGTTTTACACATTAATATTTGATCGAGTCATTTCAACCAAAAATCAAAGGCGAAACCAATTCCATCTTCGACTCATATTTTTTAAACACTGATGCACACTAATTTAGATATTGCAATTTGGAAACTTAGACTCGGATTATTTCATCGCAGTTGTGTTAAAACATGTTTAAATTTAAGGGGTGGAGTCAAAAAATTTAAATTACTGTATTAAAATTTTAAAAGAAATTATAATGAGATATTTCTTCTGGGTGGCATCAGTAAATTATGGTGTCGATTATTTTATGGGGGTGTCAATTATTTTTAGAGTGGTGTTTTTTAAACTATTGAATTTTATTTTTAATAAGAATATAAAATCTATATAATTTTTTTTTTAAAAAAATAATCTTTTAAGGTGTCAAATGATATCCAAGTGTAAAGGTGGCTCTACCACTGGTTGAATTGATTCAATTAAAAATAATTAATCAGACAAATCAATTGGTAGCGCGATTAATCTGTAATAATTTATTTTAATTGTAAATTTTAAAATATATATTATTTGTATTGTAATCATACATAATTTGATGTAATATTGTAGTGTGGTAATAAATATATAAAATGAAACGAACCTAATAAGTATCTCAGTAAAAAAATAGATAATTTCTATTTTAAAGAGTATAAATTCAATCATAATATCTATAAAATATGTTTTAAAAATATTTATAAACATATTAAAAATATAATATACAAAATGACACGTACAATGCCGACGAGTCAAGTTATAGACTGGACAAGAAGTTTCTAAATTCAAACTGATTTGATACAAAATTGAATAATAAAAAAATCATTTTTACTTTTTTCTCGGAAAAATATAAACATAACCAACACGGGAATACCTCATAATGTACAATACAACAAAAAGAAGTCAGCGAATTCCAGATGAATTGATTTGGTACAACGAAATGTCAGATTAAATTTTTTTAATTTCGGCGCACCACCTAATTTGGCCCATCTTAATATTACCCCTTTCTATATTTAATTGGATAGTCGGTGAAATCTATTTCAATTTTCTCATGCCATCACTGTTTTTTAGAGTTTAAAGTGCGATAGTTCTAGAATTGCTAACAAATAATAAGTTTTGAAATTTATGTAAAAATTTAAAATATTAGATTTTTTAATAATATTTTAAGCTGGTTTTTTGTGTTTTTTTTATAAATATTGATACTTATAAAGCAAGTTTTGATATTTGTTTTTTAATAATATTTTAGATTTTTGGATAAATATCAAAATTTATCAAAAATCATGAATAAAATCACCTAAAATATTATTTAAAATTTTAACATTTTAAGTTCTTGAATAAATTTCGAACCTTATATTTTTTTAACCGCACCATAAAGACCCCAAATTCACCCTCTCTTTTTTGTCCATGCATGCTTTTGGTTTTCAAACTTATAAAAAAATATCCAGTTCTCTGTCTCTTTTCACTTTTTAAAGTATTTCTTATCAAATTAAATTAATTGATAGAGAAAATAATAAATAGCTTAGGGGGTGCTTATTGAGTTGAGTAGCTCGCAAATAACTCGAACTCGACTCAGTCAATACTCGATTAACGCTCGACTCGAAATCAAGTTTGACTCAAGATCTTAGCGAGTCAAGTCGAACAAGGCCCAACTTGACTCTATAAGTTCGTGAGTAGCTCGTTCTTTTTTTAAAGTCTTTTATGATTTTTTGGTGGCTACCTTAAAAAATTATGTTCAAAGAAGTTTAAATACTATGTGAAAAGTCTATAAAAGTTCAGTGAATTGCTAGGTAATTTACCTATAAAATTTTGGTTTCAAATTTCTAAAATATTTTATATTTTTCGAGAATTAAAAAAAAATTAAATTATATCAATAAGAAATTAAATTAGAATAATGATTTTTCTTTTTTTATTATTAAAGTCGTTCTTTTTTCTTTTATTATTACTTTATGTACAAAAGTAAAAAAGGGAAAAAGTCTTAAGTTTCCACTTCCCATATAAAAATACGATTAAAAGTTAAAAACTCGAAATTCCTAAGACATTCTCACCTTTGTTGTTGAGATTGAAATTTTTCGGCTTAAGATTATTGAGAAACTAAAAAGTGTCTCACACATTCGAATTTTGACTTTATCTCTAACTCGGTCATGACAGGTTTGTTTATTTATCTCATCAGTCCTCACATTTTTTTTTCTTCTGAATTTCTATGTTTATATTAAGATCTAAAAGTATCACTAGATTTTACCTATATTTAAAAAAAACAAGGTAAAAATTTGGCGAGCTTAACGAGCACGAGTCGAGCAAAATTTTATCGAGCTTAACGAGCAACGAATCGAGTCGAACAACAAGATTTTGTAACGAGTACGAGTCGAGCACTACTTAACTCGCGACCGACTCACTCGATAAGCACCCCTAAAATAGATATGTTAAGTTTGAGCGAGTGATGGAAGATGGAGGTCCGGATTCTCCAAGAGGGACTTTTGAAAGCATGGGAACTAGAAGAACGCCAGTTGATAATGTGGAGGGGCTTCTCGCTTACTTGTTCAAAGAGACAGGGCTGGTTCATCGTTTACACTTCTTACTACGATTCTTACGCTACTCGACCGAGGAGTGTCTCCATACAGCATACACCTCGTAGCTAATAAGGTGGCGGATAAGTTGTCCAAACTAGCGTAAGTTGGCACTGTAGATTTTCAGTCTTTTTTCACGCCTCCTGCACAGGTTCTTTTGCTTCTTCATTTAGATTTTTATGGCTTGAACCAAGCATGCTTTTTTAAGACTATGATACTCTCTCTTTTTACCAAAAAAAAAAAAACTAACGAAACATTTGTTTATATATATATATATATATATATATATATATATATTAGGGATGGACCTAGAGGGACTGGAGGGCGCATTCTTCTCCTCTAAAAATTTAAAATTTATATATGATATAGAAACTTTTAGAAATTTCTATTTATTTTCTATTAAAAAATTATTTTCGTCCCCTAAAATTTTATAAGTTTGCCCCCTTAGAATTTTATCTTAGAATTTTATAGGTTTACCCCCCTAACATAAAATCTTGCGTCTGTCCTTGTATATATATATACACACAAACACAATCTGTTTCTTAGAGTTTTATTTTAATGTTATTTTTTATCCTTATTTTTCAAATCAAACTCTTTTCGTTTTTTAAAATAGAAAAAAACACATTAGAGGAAACCAATATTTTTTTGAAGAAAGAATCGATGAAAAATTAAAAATGTCAACAATCTTATATAATATTTTAAACACTTTTTAGGGGCAATTTTTAGGAGCTTCTTCTACAAGTTGAATGCCAAGATTTGGTACTATACTTTCATTTATTATTTTTTCAATAAAATCTCGGTAGAAGATTTTTCAAAAAAAAATACGTAGTATATATCTACATTTGTTCCATGAAGTTACAGACATACGTAGTTTAATAGATAACGTGACTGTAAAAATTAATTTCGATAATTGACCCTCAAAATAGAATATCTAATTTTGCCACTGTTTAAAGGCTAAAGACATTAATTCATAATACCCGATTATCATTAATACATCTAATTTATGAATGTACATACTACAGTCAATGTATTAATCCATGCACTGAAGTCTGAAACTAATAACGATACTGGGATTAAAGTGCAAAAATTCAAACCTAAATTCAGAAACACAAATTTGGCCTAGAGTACAAAATCCAATAAAAATTTAACCATAAATATATTTGCACCATACTTTTAATTTTAATTTTAATTTTGAGTGTGACAATCTAAAAAGACGAAAATATATACATCCACCCAAATTTCCAAACTATAAACCGCAAAAAGAAAAAGAAAAAAAAAAGAGAGAAAAAACATTGGCCGTTGTTACAAATTACGGGGATCTTGGTTTTCTTGTCTACGTAAACTATCATTGGTTTGGGATTTTCCTGGAAAATTACGATCAGTGGCCTGGGATTTTGCATGAAAACTCTGAAAGCTGGAAGAAGAAGATAAACGAAGAGATTCATACAAAAATGGAGGTTTTGTCGGGTAAGGCATGTCCATGTCTTTATGTCTTAAGATTTGAAGAACTTTGGACATGTTTGGTCTTAAAGATGGCTCTGCTTGTGTGCAAAGCAACCCCAGATGGATTTCTCTCTTTATTTCTTCGATTTGATCTTCCGAAAGCAAGTTTTTATCGACGATTTCTGTTATTGTGTTCGATTGAAAATGCTTCCATGCCTGAAACAGAAAACAACAACAAGAAAATGAAAATGGTTTCATTTTAAATTAAATGAAAAAAAAAGTGAGATTGTGATTACATCAGTGACCAATGTTTCGAAATAATTGTTGGATTCGATGTTGGTGTTTTTCACCCCGCAGATGATTTCGAGCATTAGAACTCCGAAACTGTAAACATCTACTTTCTCCGTTAATCTTCCTTTAGATATGTATTCCGGTGCCATGTATCCACTACAAAATCGAATCGAAATGTATCAGAATTATGTTACTCCGACTCTTGAATAAGTAACATTTAAGTTGTCTCGGTTCCAAAAGAGATAAAAGATCCTTACAAAGTGCCGGCGACATCGACGTCGAAGGTGTTGTTGTTGACAAGACGAATCTTGTCGGTATCACGAGAACAGAGCCTGGCGAGGCCGAAAGCGGCTATTTTGGGACGGAATTTGACGTCCAACAGGATGTTACTGGCCTTTATGTCGCGGTGAATTATTCGAACCTCGCAGCCTTTGTGTAGATATTCCAACCCTTCGGCTGTTCCCATTATAATTTTATGCCTTCTTGCCCAGTCTAACTCTTTCTTCTTCTCAGGATCTTTCTTCCATGGCCATCAGAACAAGTCACCATTTTGTTTTTAGTACAAAGCTAATCGAATTAATTGCAATAAATTTTTCTATGTTGCTCTAATTCAGACGTGCAACTATTATGTTTATTTAAAAAAAACTCAGTATTTATAGAGTCATTAAGGTTCATATTCTCGTATTCATGTTTAAATATACATTCGATGTGGTGTCGGGTGCAATTTTTCAAAAAAAAAATTGAGAAGTAAAAGCAACCGAATTTCTATGTTACTCTGACCTCTTCGATTTTCTTAAATTACCTATTCGATATTCGTATATAACACTCACATTCGGATAAATAAACTTACCAAATAAGATGCAATCAAGGCTTTTGTTGGCAAGGTATTCATAGACAAGGAAATTCTCAAAAATGGTGAAGCAACCGCCAAGGCAACGGACCAAGTTCCTATGTTGGGCTTTACTGATTACATCCATTTCGTTGTATATTTCTCTGCTTCGACTCCTTCCATTTACATACAACCGTTTTACTGCGATTTCTCTTCCATCTGGTAATGTCCCCTACACACATTTTCAGTCATCAAAACAAATAGAAACATATAAAATTTTCGTATATAGAGATCCGGTTCGAACATCTGTTTGTTTTCAAAACTGATCATATGTGCTCAATCATTCATGTTTGAGCTTCAAGTATCAATAAAAGAGTTATATTTTATACCTTAAATACTTCACCATATCCTCCGGAGCCAAGCTTGTTAGCTTCATTGAAGCAATCAGTTGCTTTCTCTAACGTTGAAAATTTGAACTGCAAGAATTTCATGGCCTGATCTAGTAAGGCGAAGTCCACCTCTTTTCCTGTGTGTGGTATAATACAAAACCAAATTTAACACACAACATTTATCCAAAAAAAAAACCAAATTTATGAACCATTCAAAGTCCGAGGTTGCATATACTGAAATTTGAATCTTAAAATAATTTAACCGAATAAATTAGGTCCGAATCTTAATAAATTAAAATTTGAGTATCAGGAATAATTTTCGGACCGTAACCTTACCCTTCCATTCACGCCGAGGATTCATATGTTTATAAGCCATTCTCCCCAAGCGCAGGCCAACCGCAACGGCCAATGTGCAGATGATAACCGTCATAAGCATGTAAATTATGAATGATATTATAGCATCTACAAAACAGAAGTTGAACTACTTATTAGATGATTAATCTAAACGCAGGGGTAATTTCCAGCTTATCTGAGAAATTAATGGCCTTAAATGGTTGAAAACGCGGACGCCTCAAAAGTCGAACCGTTCGAGGCATCCGTGCTTTGTAACCTAAAAGGACTTATCTAAAAGAGCAAATGAAGATGGGAAAGCAAGGTGAAGGAAACCAACATCGGACTGCACTGACATTGGTGTCATGAGCGAAATCATAAGGGGAATAACGCAAGAAACAGCCGGCGGTGAGCGCACGGCCTTCCTTGGAGGGCATGCAGCGGAAGACGAGGTCGACGGCGTCGACAAGGCAGGAGGAGCACATGTCCTTGTCCAATATCTTCCAGCACTGAGCCATCCCGTGGACGGTGGTTCCGTTCCTCGACCCCTTGAACAATGCAAACCCTTTCTTGTCGGGAGCCTCGAGGATCACCTTCGGCAGCATATCTTTCAAAACCATTTTGAAATCGTCGCCAGTTTCGACATCATCGCTGCATCTCTACCTTCCATTCAATCCCCAAAGAGGAAATTCAATAACTTTTATAAACCAAAGACACAAAACAAACTCCAATAATGCACATCAAATCATGGAAAATCGGAAGGACAATTAAAAAAATATAAAATGTAAAGAAACTCACTTTGATATCGGCATTTGTAGTGACTTCCCTATAGAAACTATAATTGCTAGCCCTTATAAAGCAACCATCGAGGTAAACACGACCGCCGGTGGTCGGGAAACATGCAGCCAAAATAGTAGTAATCCTCGAAAAGCATTGGGAACATTCAACGCTCGAAAAATCATGCATGCATTGAGATAACACGTAGAGCTTATCCGGTGGTTTTCCGGCTTCATGAAACGCAAACTTGTTCCTATACATTTCTGGTTCCATGTGTCGAAGGATCGACGCATAATTCTTCAAGTAATCGTCTTTGTTCTTCACCGTAGCTAGCTCGCATGAACGCGCGACAAGGTCGAGTCGAGGGTCCGCGCGACAAGATCGTATTGAGAAGGCGATGAAGAAGAAGAAGATCATGAAAGTTGCCATGGAAGGGAGGAAGGTGTTGATCAACAGGGGTTTTTTAAAAAAAATTAACTAGTTGAGAAATTTTAGATTCTTGATTTTGTTAGTTTCAGTTTTTCATTTGTTTTAAATATTTTCTTTATATTTAGGCTTTTTATATATTTAGAAAATTGTGAAACTTTTGTCTCGTCCTTATTCGTGTTTTATTGTCTCACCAAACACCGATATGAAATTAACAGGCGGATTCAATATTTTTAGTCATATGCCATCAAGGTAAGCTCAGTTCTAATCCTAATTCTCTTAATTGTAAAAAGTTCTATTTTCAAAGTGATTGAAAAAGAATATGGAAGAAAAAAAAAAACTATTTTGCCAAAAAGACATTGAAAAGTAAAGAAAATATGGAAGAAGAAGGGGAAAACCCCCACCCCAAATTGCACTTTATTTTCTTATATTAATTTTGTTACAAATTGATTTATTTTTGGAAATCCCCCAAACAATTGTAATTAACCTAAATTCTAGTTCCGTGATATGTTTGTGTATAGAGTGTTAAAACGGTTAATTCAGCTAATAATTGAATCAAATTTATTAATTTTTATTATTTTATTTTTAAGTTATTCAATAACAATTTTAAAATATTAATTTTATTATTTTAATTATTTGATAAAATATTAATTTAAAAAATATCTTAAGATTTAATAGTATGACAAAATATAATTAATTAATTAATTTTAAATATTCTAGAATTAAAATTTACTTTCGATTTTTTATTTCTCAAACTAAAATTTACTTTTTTAAAAAAATCTCAATCGGAAATAATTGGACTAATGTTTTAACCCAAAACAGCTGCGTTCAAAAGCAATCTTACACCCAATGGCCAATAGCACTAAAAAAGCGCAAAATCTTAATGAAGATGTAAGAATATAAATACAAAAATATATTAAATTTTATATAATTTAAATTATTAAAACTCAAAGTTTATATAATAATACAAAGGCTTAAATAAAAAATCAACACCAAAATTATACCTTTTATTTGTTTTTAACAATCTAACTATTCTCTTGTCAAAATAAGCCCTTAAAGTATCATAAATCACTTTAAGTCTAATAATTATTTAAGTCAAAAAAATTATTTCGACTAATAAAATATTGAAGCATCACAAAAAAATTTGACCAATAAATAGTTTAAAGACTAAAAACAGAAAAATAACATATTTAAGTACTTATTTGACTTAAAAATAATTTAGAGACTTAGTTTAAGAATTTATTTTGAACGATAAATAATTTAAAAACTAAAAGCAAACAAAAAAGCATAGTTTAAAGGCTGATTTTTCATTTAACCCAATACAAATAATTCAAATATTTTATATTCAATCAAATATTCAAATTTCTTAAACAAATATATAATTTAATTTAAATATATTTTTTAAATTTAATCAATTAGGTAAAGATGGTCGTTTCCATATTGAACCTTTGTAAAAAATTAACAAATTATCAAATCAAAAAAATTTTATTTTTCAAATTTAACAAAAAAAAACATTTAATTACTAAATAAAAAGATTTATATAAAAAATTAAATTTTCAAATATGATAAAAATAAAATATAGTCCAGTGTCCAAAAATGAAATAAAAAATCGGATCGGATATTCGATCCAAAAATATAAATTGAATCAAATATCCGAATTTTTAGATCGGGTCAACGGATAATCAGAACAATCAGATATTTTTTAACATCACTAAATTTCTTCATCCCCCAATTTCGTCAGTTGTACCAAAAAACTATGTTTTTATATTTAAAGTAACAATCTCCATTGCACTTTCAGCTTCATGCCCACCATTTTGATGCTCTAATAAGCACCTAGACACGCGACATACTGTAAAGATTAATATCGGATGAAACCGAAACTATAATAGTTCAATTTATCATTCCTTTTTTTTGAACTGTGTTAAATATCCATGTCCAATGCATATCCAGACATTGGTACGGAGATATGATCCTCCAATTACACGCAAATCTTTGTGTAGGACACATGCTTACATCCGAGTTTGAGTACCATAACAATAAAAATTGATCAAAGGTTTGATAATTTTCTGTTTAATGAAACTTACAAGACTTGGGAAAGCAGATTCATGATTTTCCAAAACCAACACCGGCTTTCTTCCTTTTCCGAGTTTCTACCTTTTCAGGGCTGGGTAGTCCGGTCTTATCTTCATATTTCTTTTCTAATGCCTGCAATTTAGATCAGTATCATCCAACAGGTCTAAAAGAAGGTTAATCTTCACAGTCATCTTAATTGTTAGATAATATTATGATCTATTTTATTCCTGACTCATTTTTTCTTGAAGTACCGACACTCGTATCTCACATATATCAAGACATAAGTATAGGGATATCACTCCCAGAGGACCCTCTAGATACATCAAAAAACTTGGAAAGAAATTAATATTGTCTCATGGACGTATATCCGTATCAAACATTTACAATCAAGTCCGTGTAACAGAGATTTTGATTATTCAGAAGGTTGTACTAACCTCTAGCTGTCCACGAATGCTGTCAAGAACTTCATCAGTCATTCTGTCAAAAAACAAGATTCCCTGAAATTGCAAGAGCCATAGTGGCAAAATGAATTCAGTGATGGTCACAAAAATAATAATAATTAAAACTTGATTTGAAAAATTAATATGAACACGACATGATTAAACAAATATTTACAAATCTTTGAAGTATGAATTATTAACATATCAAAATTTGGAAAACTATGAAATACTTTAACATGATTATAACTGGGAAAAGTACACCAACATGATAAATACATTTAGATTACTTAAACAGGCATTATTAGTGCATTCAGTTTTGACATACATGGTTATATATAACCCATCTGCATTATCTTGTGCCACATAATCGAACCACAAGTACTTGAACTAGGAGGAGGTTTTTAAAAGATCTAGCTAAAATACACACCATGCGAACATGACAAAAAAAGAAATACAAACATGATACAATATGAAAAACAAATCGAGCACAACACTAATTCATCAGTGTCTCAAAATCTATATAATTATAATATTAACGTATAAATGTGTCAGTGTATAACACCATAATCACAATTATGAGAGGGTAAAATACAACATATTAATATAATAATTGCCAGATCTAGGTTTGTTGGCCTTTTCACTCTATATGATTTGAGACAAGGTTGGCTAATAGAGAGTTTTGGGGGGGAAGGCTGATGTACTCAAAAGTCAGAAGAAACACTAGATCGCTAGAATGTAGTTGACAGCCTTGTCTTATTTTATCCACTTTCATACGTTGCGTAGAATCGAGTAAAATGTACAATTTAATCTGTATACCATAAAACAGAGTAATCTAACCTTTGAACATTTAGTATCAAAGCAAACAAGTAAAATTAATAACAATATTAACAGAAAACCATTTGCGGACTTCTGAAATCTGACAATACAGACCTAGAGATAGAATTACAGAAGCAAATGATTTTGTTCTATTAAAGAATGCATATGCTTTGTCAAATTTCAACTCATATACTTGTTCAAATTTCATAAGTCCAGATGGCTTTCATTAACACTGTTATCAACTTTACTTACCAATAAAATCTGTAAGATACTTAAATTACTCAATTTTATGCACCATATTCAACTTAACATTGAATTTTCACATTTGTAAAAAACTGCCAAGATAATTTGAATTGTCTCTACAATGAAGCTCTTAACAACATTTTTCTTGATATCTATCCGACATTTGTATTCAACAAGTGTAAGGAAATACAACCTCCAAATACTTGAATTTTTTTTGGAAATCAAACCATAGCCATGTTGGACATAAACCCTTATCCGATACTCATACCCGACTCTGAGTAAGTAGTAACATAGGTACAAAGACTGCTAGGATACTTTAATCCCTACTCCCATGCAGCATAAAGCTCAACAAGCAATATATATATATATATATATATATATATATTAGCTAAAAGTACACAAAATCAATTTCCTTACACTAGCAATTGGTAAATTAAGAACAAAAAGAACCTGAAGATGGTCAAATTCATGTTGGAAAACCCGTGCAGGAAGCTCTGATAAATCCACTGTAAACCTCGCACCATTAATATCTTGTGCATCAATCTTTACAGATTCCGGTCTCTGAAACCAGATCACCAATACGAGTAAAGGATAAGCAAGCGAGCAAAAGAGAAGATACATTATGTAGACGGACACATGAAGGTTTTTTCAATGTGTCTGTCTAGATTAGAACCTTTTATATTGCCGAGGTGCTATAAAAACTCTAACTAAATTGAATATGGATCTATAGAATAAATGTTTATGTGTATATAATATATATAGAATAAGTTTATGGTATATAATAATGATAACAAACTCTAAAGGGTGGTCTAAAATACTTACGAAACATGAAAATGTTTTTTTTTTCTTTTGCTTACTAATAAAAATGTCTTCCATATGGTCTCATGTAGATTATTTAATACTCAAATATTGAAAGGTGAAGAGTTTTGATATTATCCAATTTCTTTATAGAAAACTTCAATAGGCTTTTGATTTTTGCCTTACCAAAAATCAGATTAAACAAAAACCTTGCCTAACCTAAAAGGGTTTGAGGCCCTTCTGCAGTTTGACACTAAGGCAAAATGAAACAAAACAAGAGAGTGAATACAACTAGTTGCTGCAAGTACCTCAACGTCAGCATAGATTCTCGGAAAAGATAAGCAACCTTCATTAAACAGCACCGTCTTCTTCGAATATTTTGTAACTCTCGGATTTATAAGGACGATTTCTTGCCCTTCACCTCGCTCTCCGACGGGATTAAACACCATCAGTTGAACATTCATTCCAACTTGAGGAGCTGAGAGACCAATGCCATCAGTTCTGTTACAACAAATGAAAGCCAACAAATTTTCACAATAAGATTGCATGAATTCCTCAAAAACCTAAGTTTTACATTTTCCCTGTGTGTGTTGAATGTTGATTTAAAACATATTTAGACTTATAGTCATTATTTTTGCTAAAAATTACAATTAATACCTCAAAAAGAACTTACTTGTACATAACGTCGAACATCTCATCGATAAGCTTCTTCAAATTCTCATCAAATGTATCAATTTGTTTATTTCTCTTCCGCAATATCGGGTCTGGGTACACAACGATTTTTAGCGGCGATTCGAACCGAAGATCCTCCGCTTCAAAACAAAACAGGAAAAAATGTAACTTCAGAACCATAAATTAAAAGATAAACATTTTTTTATCGACGCTTTACTTACGGGAAGCCATTTTGTTGCCTTTGGGTGAGAAACCTCGTTTAGCTTGAGCATGGACCGGAGTTAGCAGGGGATTAGTTTGGTTTACCGAGAAAGTGAGGCGCGCGGGTGAAGAGAAACGGTTGAGCCGGTGAAGGAAGGAGGTGGAGGGAGCAGTGGGGTGGTGGAGAATGGGAAGGATAACGCGCGTTAAAGACGGAGAGTGGATGTGGAGCCAACTCGCACAAGCCATTGAAGATTTTTCGGAAAAGGTCAGTGTAGGAAAATTTTAAAATTAGGTGACTTAAAATTTTTTTGTGTTCGTAAATATTTGGGGTTTTTTTGCGTTTTAGTCCTTATGAATTCTCTTGCTCCTGAATTTTGAGCTTAGACATTGGTTTTTTTATCTTCAACAAAAAGAATAAATTGAATTATATAATTATTTTATAATTATAAAGTTTTCATCAATTTGTGTTAGAACAAAATATATAATTATTGTATAATTCAATTAAAAAGAATTAATTTTATAATTAATTAAATTTTTATTATTTTTTTATAAATATTTAATTTAATTCATTTTGGTACATTTTTTTCGGTTCAAATAGTAAACCTAGAAGCTCCAATGTAAGACAACTAAAAACATTTCCCTTTTTTTGTGTTCGTAAATTTTTGGATTTTTTTTTAGGTTTAGTCCAAATAATAAAATTCTTGTTCTGAATTTTGAGCTTAAGAAAATTGAAACCAAATCTTCAAACAAAAAGAGTAAACTGAATTAGGTCTAATCCTGTTTATGAATCATGTTACAGTTTTCATCAATTTTTACTACAGGTTCATAATCAATCCTTTCTTTTCTTTGTAAACATTTAATTTAATTCATTTTGAAAACTATAAGGAATCGGAAAGAAAAAAAAAAACACCTTGATTGCACGGTTAACTTTGAGGCAAATCCATGGTTTACAACATTAAATGACAGAAAAAATTGAACATATACTATTAAAATTTTAAAAAGTACAAAAACTAAATTAATAAAATTAAAATAAAATAAATTCACAAATTATACATAATGCGAATGCTAACAATAGAATTTGATATCATATTCATCAATTTCGTATTTGATTATAGTATAATTTTTAATTTAATTTTTTAAAAATATAATATAAAAAATTGAAAAAGACAAAAACAATATTATAGTACCATTTTCTATTAATTTGAAAAGAATGTTTTTAAAACATTTTCTAACTAAGTTTGTACCAGATTAACTGGTAGCATAAACTTAGTCAAGCTCCTAGATAATAGTATAGATGAATTATTATAAAGTTTATGATATTTTATGTGATGTTCAATTTATATATTGTACTATTTTTTTTATTACATTTATACAATAAAAGAATTATATAAATTATTAAAATCTTTGTAATGTTTTATATATGTAACACACAATTTTATTATTTATTTGTGTTATATGTATATTCGAGTTAAATAAATTATTATTTCTCTAATTATTTTTATTTATTAACAATATCACACACATGGTTTCTATATCTTAAGTTCTTATTATTCATATGAAGTTCCTTTTAATACAAAAGAAAAAAACTTGTTTAAATAGGATGCAACTTTTTTATACACCTAGGACTTTTCTACTAATAACAATGTTTCAATGTATATAAAACATTGTTTCAACTTTTTTAAAAAAATTTCAATGTACATAAATTATTATTTATTTGCTTGTGGATTTTAAAATTGTTTCACTTTTTTTTCTTATTTGGATAATAACAATGTGATCTTTTATACACCTAGGAATTTTCTACTAAAAATAACGTATATAAAAATAAATTATGCAAATTAACATCAGTTAATCCGGTGTAGCAGAATGGTTAAAATTCCTCTTTAAAATTCCGGGTTCAAACCCCTGCAGCGGAATTGCTTTTTTTTTTTTAAGAAAGAGAGAAACAGACTGGATTGCTCTTCCGAGCAAAATTAAATTCCTTACTTTCTGAAATCCTTTTTTTCGGGGGTACAATCTGATGATTTGTGAGGACAGATGATACAAATCCTTATAAGATTTTGTGTTTTTATGCTGCTTAAAACTTAAAAGCTCTGTATATTGATGAACATGCTTTGATTCGAACACGGATCCGTCCTTTGTGCAGGCATTATTTCCAGACCACTCGGGGTCTCATGTTTTGTGGTGGAGGCAAGGGATGTCGAATAAGATGCTGTTTTGCTTGCATTTCCCAACAAAACAGATCTTCCCAATGCAATGAATGCTGCTGAAATAACCAAGCTGTAAACAAACAGCATTGGCTGAGCCACGCCACAACACATACAGAGTAAACAAAACCAGAATGCATATGGACGACTGGTAATAAACTTGAATTCAACACTGCACATTAAATTCATGTACAGCAGCTATAAGCAAAACCAGACCGGTCCAAGAGTTCATGGACGACTGGTAATAAACTTCAACTATATAAATTCCCATTGCAGCGGAATCCTCTTCTTTTTTTACAAGATTAATTAATTGGATTGTTCTTCCAACGCAATGAACCTTGCTGAAAGGCTTAATTACACTCTTTTAAATCCTATTTCAGTTCATCCGCTGTAGCACAATGCTTAAAATTTCTCTTTGAATTTCTGGGTTCAAATCCTGGCAGCGGAATACTCTTATTTTTTTACAAGATTAATAAATTGGATTGTTCTTCCAACGCAATGGACGTTGCTGAAATAACGAAGCTTTATCTCCTTTGTAGCACAATGCATTTTCCTTGCAGGCATGTCCCTGAGTCACGGTAACAAGAGCGTTCGTCCAAGATTTACCGTACATTATTAGAAAAAAAATAAAGAGACTTTTGAAATTTAATTATGCATTGGTGGGGTTTATTGTCTCTAATTAAATATATTGAATCGCTGAAATTTATTTAATCTTGGTATTAGTGGGTCATAGGGTCATAATTAAGATTTTAACAGTAGTTTAACTTTTTCCACCTTTGTTATTAGGCTATTGGGAATGTTGGCACAGTTAAGCTAAACAGATGATTCACGTTCATCACATATACATGCAAAACCATTGCAGTTTGGATGAAGTTGGAGGTTGCACAATTCCCCTCGATGCCACAAGTAAACGGATCATGTCTCCAGACAGTGAAGGTATACAAGTGCATCCTAGGGTGGGCCCGTGCACACCGTGAACTTTCTAAATTTTATACATTTTACTTTAATTTTCTCAATTTTTATGAGTTAGTCCTTAGATTTTTTAAATTTATAACTTGTGCCCATCTTAGAATTTTGAGATTTTATGTGTGTCCACCCTCAAAAATATTTCTGGATCCTCCATTGTCTCTAGACTCCAAAGCTTATCTTATTTTCATTGAAAACCAAGGGTTGATGTTAATGGAACATATCTTTGAGCAGTTTCATACTTAACTTTGAAACAAATCCTTACTTTACAACAACAACAACAAAAGTCAGCAAAGGTTATGGATTGAAATTTCCAAATTTGAAAAAGTATAAGTACTAAATTGATGGAATTATTAATAAGCAATGTGATATTTTATATACCTACAATTTTTCTATAAAATCATAAGATATATACATTACTTTGCATTTCCATTACAGCACAATTCTTCCAATGCGATGAATGTTGCTGAAATAACCAAGCTTTATCTCCGACAAAACATGAATACTCCGACTTGCTGTCTCTGGCCAAAAAACTTTCGAAACAATACATCTTCCTACGAGACTTCAAACAACATTTAAGATTGTCCGGTTCTTCCTCTCACTCACCCAAGTTAGTATCTGTTCATTCAAATTCTTAACCTTTTGACAATGCACATACACCTTGTAGACAGAGTGATTTGAACATGTGTCTCCTAGGATGAATATCATCCGTTTTTTCACTTTAACACTTGTTGGGTTCGTTTCTTAACCCGTTTTTAATAATGAACCGAAGTAAAAAATAAGATGTAAGAAATGAAATGAACATCAAAGATCATCTTAGCAATATAGATAAGTGGTGAAGAACAAATGATTCGTAACATAATAGTATTATTAAATCCAAATTCTATTTTCATGAGTATTTTTTATTTATTTTATTTTCATCTCTATTCATATATATTCTTAACGAAATTGATTAATCGAAAAGTAATTAATTTATACACTTAAAATTAACATTATAGTTTTCAAATCAAAATTTTATAAAAAATTAATTTGTTTTCTCCGCCAATATTGTTAACATTTAAAAAATCAATTCATTTTCACTGTCTACTGATTATGTATACACTAGTAAATTTAATATAATAAATTTTTATATTCATTTACTAGGGTTAATTTAGCATTGCTTTTAAAAAATATGATAAAAGTATTTTTTTGGATTGTTTGGTTTAAGATTTAAATGTTTAATATTATTGTCAAAAGATACTTTTTTGAGATGATAGGTATTTAAAATTTTTAATATTATAATACATGAAATATATAAACTTAAATTATGATAAAAATATTAAAAATATATTTTAAAAATGTAATTTTATGGGTATTTGATCATATCTAACCCAAAACGACTATGTTTCTTTTAAAAAATATCATATATTTTTGAGCTAAATATTTTTTGACCTAAAAACAATTTCGAAAATACACATTAAAGAAAACTTATAATAAGAAGAGAAATTATATCATGGGTCATTCCTGCCATGTCATCCATGGGATCAACCAATAAAAAGCACCCATCTCATTATTTTTTTCATGTCATATTTTTACCAAGTAGATATTCACTTAGTAAAAACTGTTTTTAAAATTGATTTACAATAAATATGAGTGAAGATTCACTTGGTAAAAAATATGACATGAAAAAATAATGAGATGGGTAATTTTTATTAGTTGGTCTCATAGATGACGTGACGGGAATGACCCATGATATAATTTCTCTAATAATAACGGTTTAGTAAATGTCCTTTTTAGATAATTTTAATTTTTAAATTGTATTGATCAATTATTGAAATTTTATATTTTAATAAAATAAAGTAATATAATATACACAATCAATAAGGTGTTTTATACCAAGACTTCTCTACTCATACATACGATGTAATATAAAATACTTTGCAGATCTATGTTAAACAATCCGCTGTAGTGCATTGGTTAAAATTTGAATTTATATTTTTGGGTTCAAACCCCGGCAGCGGAATAAGTTTTTACAATTTTTTTTTTCCGAAAAATTATAGAACAGATATCCGTGAAATAATCGATGAGGCTCTCAAGAGAAATAGATGGGATTTAAATTCCATATTCTGAAATCTATTCATCTTCTTTTTCTCTCTCAAAACAGGTAAAATAGATGCATCAAAAATACATGTTTTAAATAATTTAATCAAAATCTTTGATTTCCTTTAACTTGTTTGCTTATGGCTTGATGATGCTTGTATTTGAATATTTCCGAGTTCCATTTGTTGTTTATGAATTTAGTGTTGGGTCACGCCGATATATCTCATGGGGTAGCACAAAAGTTATCCGACGATCACCAACGGAGATTCATGTACGAGGAACGAATCAGGGTGAAAATGGTGAAGAATTACATGTTTAAAATTTGGAATTTTGAATTTGGAGAATATAGATATCCAATCAAAATTCCATTGCAACGATAACGCTCCGACCTTTACTTAGTTCACCCAGTTGAAACGAGCATATAAAACTCCTAATTCAACTCATATTAAGATTTCAATATATATTAATATATATAATCTTAATATAACTTTAATTATGATTTCAATATATATATATATATATTAAATACATATATAATCTCAATTCAACTTAATTAGGATTTCAATATATATATATATATATATATTAAATATATATAATCTCAATTCAACTTAATTAGGATTTTAATATATATATATATATATATCTATATATATATTAAATATATATAATCTCAATTTAACTTAATTAGGATTTTAATATATATATATTGATTTAAATCGAATTATATCATTTATATATTAAAAGAGTCATAATTACAATAATTATTTTCTTTTAATATTTATCCAGTAGTTAAATTATATATATCAAATATATATTAATTTAACTAAATTTATGTACAACAAATTTGTACATATATAATTTCTTTAATATATGCTCATTTCAACCGTGGGTGTGACTATGTAGGTTTTTTGTAACGTTAGTAGTAAATATTATAACATTTTTAATATTACAAACAATGAGTGACATCTACAATATGTCATTGTCACCTAAGTTACAAAAAATCATGATTCGACATAACCTCTTCGTGATTAACTCTTTTTAATGTATTACATCCTTTTGTCATTTATATTTATATTTGACACAAGTCATGAAACAGTCACACCTGTATAGTCCATCTAATATTTCTTGATATCTTGAGTAGACTATTATAAACGAATAACTATGATATCTCGTGTCAACTTATTCTAGCATGGCCATGTATTTCTAGTATCACTCAATCAAGTGACCTACAATATTACTCCTATTATGTAGGAGGGACAAATCCTATCTTGATAAATCATATCCCACTACATAGATTGTGACGTATCCAATATCAGTCTTTATAGTGTAGTCAGTTACGACACGTTTGACTATATCAAAATATGTCACTCACGATGTTGAAATAATGATGATCTCAAGTTTGAGGATCATACATGTAGATATCACTTGATGATCATACATGTAGATATCACTATGAGCAATGTTGTGACTGTGACATAATAATCTAAGAAACATGCTCATAGCGGGTCAGTGCATTATGTCGTTCTTTAACACATACTTATGCATTGATTTTGACATCTCCATGTCAACGACAACACTTTGTCATCAATCAACTACAAATTAGTCTTAATGGATTATTGTTGTCCATGCGGACATTCAAGAATAACCATATTATTCTAAGGACTTTATTATAATTTAGTTTATTTATGCACACAAAATAATAACTGAAAATAATAATGGTAATACCTCAATATTAATAAATAAAGTAAAACAAATGTCATTTACAATCATTTTATAACTGATCTTTGGGCATATTCTAACATTTAATATTCTGTATATTAGTTTGGGTTTTTTTCTCCCTCTCCCTCCTCATTTTTCAAAATGATATATTTCGTTTCAAATTCCTTGGATTTTTTTTTTCATTTTTATCAGTATTTTAGCTTTGGGTTTTTAATTGTGAATAAGTAGTATTTTGAGCTGAAAAGAGCTCATTTGCGAAGCTATTTTAATGGTGGTACTAAAAACCACACTCTTATACAAGCTCAAGCTCGACGAAATCATCGAAACCTCTAATTCAATTTTTTTTTATTTACAACATCAGAATTTAAACCTTTAATCATTGAAATTACACTCTTATAAAAGCTCAAGATCAGTTTTCTCCACATAATGCAAAATATCCACATTCTACACTCACACTTTTATACGTTCACTTATGTTCATCCTTTTGTTTTGTTTTGCAGGCGAGAGAGGATTGATGTTGCAGTTGTTAGTTAGGCTTGTTGAGATTCTGACAACTTCGAAAACCGGAGACGATAGCTTTAGGGATGGGTCGAAGGGGTGTTAAATGGCAGTTACACTTTTAAAAATTTCAGATTTTCATATATTTTAGAATTTTTTTATTTTATATTAAATATAATATTGCACTTTAAAATTTTAAAATTCTCATATACTTTTATTAAGTATAAAAATTCGACGCCCTAACATAAAATCTTCTGTTACTGGATAGCTTCGGCTTGAAGCGTTAACTTTCGTAGGGACGGAATATTTATTAGATACAATGTACTCTTTGTTTGGTTTGCCTATGCGGTAGGCGTTTATTTCTTTGGTATGGATTTGAGCTTACTCTCATTTTCTTAGGTATTTATGTGAGGCATCTATATATTTTTTATTAAATAAAGAAATATTACATTCTCATATAAAATAAAATAACACAAATATTTTTAGCAACTAGATCAATTAATGGATCTCATTTAGACATTCATATTTAATAATATTGACATAACTCAATATTATTTATTGAGGGGTCATTTAAAAATGTTTAAATTTAGAGGAGGTCAATAATATAAATTATATATTTTTAAAGAACTGGAATGTAAATTTATCATTATCTCATCTTAAATTTTTATAACTTTTAAAATTTTTAAAGAGGTCGTGGCCCCTTCGGTCTTTTAGATGTACCACCCCTATGAGTAAGGATATATAGCAGTTTAAATACATGGAAAACTTAAAAAAAGTGAATATATATTTTTTTAATAGGAAAAAATGAATATATTTAAGTTGGATCTATACCCATATTTGATATCCACGTATAAATCTGAAAAAAAATATTATACAGTTCATGTGATTAACAAAGCATATTTACTGTTATATTAGCCAATCGTTTATCTCTTAGTAAGAGTATCCGCGGCTAGTGGATTAGTCATTAATATATGGCTCAAACCAAATAAATAAATAAATATTAATATCGATTTCATATTTATATATAACAAACATTTGAATTGTTGAATTATTTGTAATGAGTTCACATACGAAGGTACACATTCACTACAAAAATAAATTGTATATCAAGTTAATTTGTCAAGAAAATTGCATATCAAATTTGAAAATAAAATAAAAGCCTCCATTTACACGTGTTTTTTTAATTTTTTAGATAATTAATATTTAACAAATTTATTGTTGACTTTAATTATATAATTTTTTGGGTAAAATATATGTATATTTTATGGTTTATGTTGGGGATTCCCGACTTTCTCTCCCAACAATGTTGTTTTTAACTCGGATGTGTCTTATCATTATACGAAATCCTTGTTCATATTGTATTATTCTATTTATCATACATCTAAAATTCCGAATCGATTTGATTTTCTATCGTACTATTTGGGAGTATGTTTTTACGATAGAAAGTATTTAAGATAACATGAATAAAATTTACATGTATATGATTTATCTAGATTAAATGGAATGGAAATTTCAATTGATTTGAATATCCACATTAATGTTATTTTCGCATTCAAATAATTATATTCATATCTAATATATATATATATATATTCTATACCATCAAATTTTGTGACTCTCGACCCATTTTTAACCAGATGAATGGCCACAAATCGTAAACCTTAAGTAAGAGAGAACAAAACTCGGTTAAAAAATTTAAATTTTTTAACTTAACTTGACTTGATTGAAAAAATTTAAGTTGACTTGAGTTATAAACCGAAACTTTGAATAACTTGGATAATTTAATTTTTTTTAGTAATTAGTTTATCAGTTTTTAAGTTCAAGTCGAGTGCCTAATTCTCACGATATTTGTGCATCGGATATGAAAAATATAAAGAAATGTATATGTAGATCGTATATAGTTATAGAAAATCGTTTAAATTATAATCAATTAGTACCATAAGATTATAAATGATTACAATTAAATTTCAACATAAACTTGAACAACTCAAAAATATTTCAATAAAATTTGAGTTATAAAATAGGACTTGTCAACTCTACTAAATTAAAAAAATTTGATTCGAACCGGTTGAATGCTCACCCCTAATCACTATCACCAATTTTAATTTTAAATTAATTATGCAACTCAAATATCACAAAATATAAAAAAAAAATACAATACAATCGGTAACAATTATCTTAAATTATTTGAATCCACCAAACATTTATTATAGTTGTTTTTTTGGCGAAAAACATTTAATATTTATTATTTATTACGAAAGAGATTTATTAATTGATCGAGTGATTAAGAATGTACATGGCTTATTTGAATTAAAATTTAATATTTATTTTGAGAATATAATATTTACTTGTTATTTTTTTTTCACCCTTTTGTCTTCTAAGGCTTTGCCCTTATTAATTTGAATTGACCCGCATCGTACATTTAATTTCGATGAATGAATTTACCAGCGAAATTTTTTCATATACGCAATACTTTGATCTTAAAACCTACTTAAATGATATAGAACGGTTTGCTACTTAGACCAGCCTAAATCGTTAATATCTGTTTATTATTCATTGCGGAAACTAAAAAGATTAAAAAAATCCATTTGCGATTGAGAGGATATGGATAGTCTCGTCCACATTCCACAATTTGGCTGATTGATTTATCTTCTAACATTAAAAGAAAAAAGAAATCTTTAATTTAATTTTATTAGATTTCAATTATCAATTTCACAATTTCCAACACAAGTACCATTCATAGCCCACCACTTTTCTCAAACGTGGCAACATCCCATTAGCAACAAGACCCACCACATAACTGGTCCCGAACACAATTCTTAGGGGCACGAGGATCAAAGGTTCACGTGTCATCAAACAAGACGGTTCCACATGCTGACGCCGAATAATAAAAAATAATCTCAACTAATAAAGTTCATTTATTTTATTTTTTTTAAAGTAAATCTTTATTTTTTTATATATTTTAATAAAATAAATTAATTTTATTAACTGAGACTACGAATAACGTAATTAGTAGAGTTTATCTAATAATTTCTCACAAACAAGTATCCTGTTTGGTGAGATCACTGGTGTCAAATCTCTTAGCCACCCCACAAGATTAAACCAAGGACAAAACCGTAAATTCAATCCATTTTATTCGATTATTTAATTCATTTTTTTAACAAGATTTCCTTTTTAATTTTCTCGTTGGAGTTTCGCCTGAAAAAGCCGAACACCTTCGAGAAAATTGAAAAATTTTATTTTGTAGGGTAGGGGGGAAAAGGCGCATTTTCTCGGAAAATAAATGGGAAGAGCGTTTGTATATGTAATTCTCGGAGGAGGTGTAGCAGCTGGCTATGCAGCTCTTGAATTTACGAGAAGAGGGGTCTCTCCGGGTGAACTTTGCATCATTTCTGAAGAACCTGTGAGTTTTTAATTCAGAATTCAATCTATTTTCTTTTAGTTTTCCTATTCTTTTCCAGGTTTATTGATTTCACTTTATTTCCTTTTTATCTACAATGGGTATTTTCTGTTTTTTGAATTCTGTGCCTCTTATCATCTTATGTTCTTCGCTTTGCTTTAAGTCTTTCTGGTTTTGTATTGAGTTCTGATTCAAAATTGTTTTTTGTACTAAAATAGTTTCTTCTTCATCTTTGATGATTTGGGTATTTTTATTTGCTTTAAGATTCTAATTCTTGCTGTATTTTTATGATTTGGTGAAAACAGAAAGAACTTGTGTTGTTTGAATATTTTATATTTTTCAAAGTTGAATTTTGGAGAATTGAGTGTTGGATTGAATTAGGAAGTTGTTACTTTTACCAAAAAGAAGTTTTAATTTTTTTCATTAGATTGATGTATTGGAAGTTGGAACCTGTATGGAATTTTGGCAATCAATTGTATAGTTAAGAGAGGTTTATGTTCCAAATTATTTTATATTCAAAGTTGAATTTTGGAGAATTGAGTGTTGAATTGAATTAGGATGTTGTTACTTTTACCAAAAGAAGTTTGAATTTTTTTTTTTTACATTAGATTGATGTATTGGAGGTTGGAACATGTATGAAATTTTGGCAGTCAATTGTGTAGTTAAGGGAGGTTTATGCTCCAAATTATTTTAGTGCATACCATGGATAATGTTATTATGTGGTGCTTTTACTCTATGTTACTCAGACTTGTGGTTGAGTATGGGATATCATAAGGTTATGTGTCCGAGATGGGTATGCTAAACGTTTTAAAAAAGTTATCATTAATATATTTGGAGAATCTAACCCCTATATGTATGTTGGAACATATGTTGAATATGGATGCCAAACCTAGATACTTTAGGGAAAATGCTTAATCAAGCATCTGAACTTTCTGTCCGTTTATTATGTTAGCTCAACCCTTAAACCACCATAAAACATGCGAGGACGAGGAATCAGTAAATGAGAGGAAAGAAGGAAAAAGAAAATAAAAAGGAATGTAAATTGAAAAAAGTGAATCTTTTCATAGTGTTGGATTACGTGATATATGGGTTGAAAGTACACTTTCCTGATCAAACAATTTTCTAATATAGGTTTCACATCTGAAGTTTTCCAGTACTTCAAGAGTCATAGAGTGCATTAACACAATTTATGAACTTGTGTAAATTTGGGAAATCTTAATGGTATGGCTTTTCATGTGCTGGAAAAAAGTTGCATTACATTAGCCAACACGTCAGGGTTCAATACCGGATCATGTCCTAGAAGTATCGACCCTTTGTGTACAATATGCAATTAAATTTTTTCTTACTTATCTTTCGATTTTCTTTCTTCATTCATGTTTCACTACTAATGCCTAATTATCTCTCAGATTTGCGAGTATCTGATTTTTTTAGTATTTCGCAAGTTATTCCTTGCTATGCCAATTTCAGCAAAGGATTACAAAATCTTTTTTTTTTCAGGTTGCACCATATGAGAGGCCTGCTTTAAGCAAAGGCTTTTTACTTCCCGAATGTAAGAAACATTTTCAATTGTATAATCGATCTATGTTGTTTCTTACTTTCATTTTGGTTGATTTTTTCTTCCATTCTTTTTCTCGGAAAAGATTGAAGAAACAAGAATAGTAGTTAAGGGAATGAATTTAATACGACATGTTGGTTGAACTGTTCAATTTGTTTGGTAATCACTGATAATTGTACCTTAGAGCTGTTCTGTATCTTTTTGTCATGTTCATGAAGTTCTAGTTGTAATTATAAAATGTTTGGTAATGATAGCGATAAAATACCTTGTAAGATGGTTGATAAATAACTTGTAGTTTTTCGGTATTTGGAAAGATTATAGATAGATAGAGAGAGAGAGAGAGAGAGAGAGAGAGAGAGAGAGAGAGGTGAAAGGCCGAAGGGTCTTAGTTCTAGTGGGCATTGGTTTCTTGCACTTCTATTTTCTAACCTAGCAGAAAGACATGTTTTCAGTCTTCATTTATCCTGATATTGTATGGTTTTTGTAGGGTCTTAGTTCTAGTGGGCATTGGTTTCTTGCACTTCTATTTTCTAACCTAGCAGAAAGACATGTTTTCAGTCTTCATTTATCCTGATATTGTATGGTTTTTGTTGATAAATTTTACATTAATATGCAGCTCCGGCACGCCTTCCATCATTTCACACCTGTGTTGGTGCTAACGAGGAAAGATTAACTCCAAAATGGTACAAGGAACATGGTAAATATTTTGTCATAACATACTACTTTTACTTACTCAGATTGTAGGAAAAAACATACTTTTTCAAAAATATTTGCCTCCAAAAATTGCTAGATGCTTCATTGCAAGTTTGTCAATCACTAACTTTCTGGTTTTACGTATAAATGATCATTGAAAGCTATTACTCCAACACATATTTGGACATAGGTACGGGGTACGGTTCTCCAAATATATAGAAATACTTCGAAAATTGAAGATATCCATATCTGGCATTCACCCTCTGAGTTCGAGTAACATTGATTGAAAGTGCAGATGAACTTATTAGTAGCCCAAATTCCTTGTGTTCATATATACAGTCAAAGAAAGAAAAGTAAACCTTTTAAATTCTACTAGAACTTTCTCTCTTCTAAAGAAATCAATTTTACATTTTTAGGGATTGAATTAGTCCTTGGAACTCGAGTTAAGTCTGTTGATGTGAGACGTAAGAAGCTATTGACAGCAACTGGGGAGACTATAAGTTACAAGATCCTTCTCGTTGCCACAGGAGCTCGGGTATTGAAATTATCCTTTTAAGCCTCTACGACTCTCTCATTGTATATTCAGTTTGTTTGTTACTCCTCTCGGAAAAATGAGAATAACTTCACTTGGAACAAGAAAAATATGTTTCTATAAAGGATGATATTTGGATTGGACTCGACAGGAGTTAATGCAATGGTCAAAATCAGAGCTTATCTTGTTATGGGCACAAATTATGAGACTTTCGAGTTGTAGAGTGCTCTGATGTTTTCCTCGTGGATAATGTCTGTTTTTCCGGCTTAATTTTGTTTTTGTCTGTCAAATCTAGGCTTTGAAGCTTGAAGAATTTGGACTGAGTGGATCAGAAGCTGAAAATGTATGCTATTTACGAGATTTAGCAGATGCAAATGGTATTGTTAATGCGATGCAATCTTGTGCTGGTGGAAATGCTGTAGTAATTGGTGGTGGGTACATTGGAATGGAGTGCGCGGCATCTTTGGCGATCAATAAAATCAATGTAACCATGGTTTTCCCCGAAGCGCATTGTAGTGAGTATCCATAGTGTTGTGTTCATTTCTTGATCTCTTTCTCGTTTTCAAGCTTCTTGACCGTAAGGAGTAGGTTTAAGTAAATGATATTATTTTTGATGTGGCAGTGGCTCGCTTGTTTACACCAAAGATTGCAAGCAATTATGAGGAATATTATCAATCTAAAGGAATTAAGTTCATTAAAGGAACTGTTTTATCATCATTCGAATTTGATTCCGATGGGAAGGTAAATGATTCTAATATGCTGTTTTAAAGTCGGATTTCTTTTGCCGTAGAATATCTTAGTAGCTGAATAGTCGCTAAAAGTTGCATTACATTTTGGAGCGGAGCCCGACTTTTTTTGCTCTTCAGGTTACCGCTGTTAATGTTAGAGATGGAAGTCGGCTACCTGCAGACTTGGTCGTGGTGGGAATTGGAATACGCCCAAACACAAGCCTTTTTGAAGGCCAACTAACACTTGAAAAAGGTGGGATCAAGGTGAATGGGAAGTTGCAAACAAGCATCGACTCGGTTTATGCAGTTGGAGATGTTGCAGCATTTCCAGTCAAACTATTTGGTGAAACTCGCAGACTCGAGCATGTTGATTTGGCCCGAAAATCTGCGAAACATGCTGTTGCTGCAATCATGGAACCCGAGAAATCAGGCGAGTTTGACTACCTGCCGTTCTTCTACTCCAGAGTCTTTGGATTGTCTTGGCAGTTTTATGGGGACAACATAGGAGAGGCAGTGCATTTCGGGGATTTCTCAGGTACTACCTTCGGAGCTTACTGGATAAGCAAGGGTCATCTCATTGGGTCTTTCCTTGAAGGGGGAACCGAAGAGGAGTACGAAGCCATAGCCACTGCCACAAGGCTCAAACCGCTGGTTGAGGATCTGGTTGAGTTGGAACAGCAGGGACTAAACTTTGCACTGGCAGTTAGCAAGAAACCACAGCCGGCACCGCCCATTGAAGTTAGCCGTTCTACTTCTGGCCTTGTAATCTTGGAAAAGCCCACGTACGCTTGGCATGCGACCGTCGGAGTTATTCTGGCAGCATCGATAGCTGGATTTGCGTATTGGTACGGGAGGAGACGTCGAAGGTGGTGAGAAATCATTTTCCTTGTAACACCATTGTTGTAGTACTGCTACAGTAAGGCTGTTGAAATACTCAATATGCCCACGACATGAACTCGGACTCAGCCGATAGCTCAAAATTATTACTCAATACAACATATCTTTCCTCGTAATGCTTGAATACTTTCCTCATCGAATCACTATCTATTCATATAAAGCTCAAGTAAAGAACTCTATGTTCACCTGTATAATCTTTCATCAGCTTAAGGCAGCCGATGGACAAAGCCGACGTTGATCTAGTGGTATGATTCTCGCTTTGGGTGCGTGAGGTTCCGAGTTTGTCCCAATTTTTTAATCCTCAACATAAGGGATTAATCATCAAAAACATATAATGTTTTAACAATGAAAATATAGCAGTTGTATAATTTAGTGGTAGAAACAAAGCTTTTAATTAAGGAGTCTTGGTCACCAACCTCTACTTCATTCGGGTTCTTATTTCTTAGGCAAATTATGATTTGACAGTTCTTTGAAGGTTTTAATGGAAATAATACCCTTTTCTTTAATCAAAATTCAATAATGTTGTTTCCACTAAATATAAATAGACTGCCATTTTCCATGGATATTATATGGTTCCCGTGTGCATGAACCTAGGTTTCTTCACAACTCTACATTCTACCCCTTATCATTCGTCTGCCCATGCTCCGATTGTGGTCTAAATAAAAATAATAATTTTCTTTCTTTTTAATTATAGCTTTGATTTGGATTGTCCCCACAAATTCGGATTATTGTTTATAAAATATTTTATAATGAATATAAGTGTATGATTCCGAATAAGTCATCGAAACTGAGTGGGCAACCAAAAAAATAAAAAATTTATTATTAGGTAATTATAATTGAGCGGTTCGACCAAAATTATCTTCTACCTTACCTATATAGCTCAGTCAAGTTTTGCTCCGATTTTTGTTCAAGTCTATAGTATCAATCGGATTAGATAATAATAATAATAATAATTTATATGAAAAAATATTTTATGTACTGACGTTTTGAAGATTTGGTTTTTACAAATGTTTAGTTTTTAAAGTTCAGAGATTAGTATTTAAGGTTTAAAGTTAGAGTTTTAGTGTTTGTGGTTAAATTTTAAGGTTTAAGAATGGATTTTATAGTTTAAAGTTTAGAGCTTAATGTTTAAAATTTAAGGATTAAAGTTTAGGGCCCCTAAAAGAGACATGTGACAATTTTAAAAACTCTTGTGAGAAAAAAAACTTTCTGCTTACGGTATATCAAATAATTGCCCTTTTATATTTTTAGAATTATAGACATCAATAAGTAAAAAAAAAAACATACTAACACATCAGTGACAAGCACAACATAAGTAAACAAAATTACTAAAGTAAAAGAGAAATTTTGTAGTATATTTTATAACAAAAAAATACCGGAAACATAAGTAAACAATTTGTTAGTTTTAATTTTTGTTAAAAAGAAAATAATTAAAAAGCATGAAAATGACAAGAAACGAGGCAAACGAGGAATTGTCTCAAAACATACAATACAAATAGTAGTTATCTATTTGACTTGAACCATCTTTTTTCATCATGAATGCTGCAAAAATGCCGTTGGAAGCTAATCCCTTATTTAATCTTAACAACCAACTCAACTGGATTCTTCTTCTTCTTCTTTTGCTTCTTTGAACACTTAGTATCAATTTCACGTTTCTGCCATCAATTCGAATGAGTCAGGATTAGTACAAATTGGACTCGAGGCGGACTCAAATCAGACACGGACAAACTCGTATACTCGAATCACTACTCATAATAGAATTAATTTTTTCTTAACTTGAAACGTGACTTGGGGTTGCTAAACCGTTGCTTATCCCAATACTTGGGGTTGCTATTGAGCATGTTTTTGGGGGTCAATCCACGTTTTGTTTTGGTCCATTTCTAGTAATTGCTAGGTGGTTGGCAACTATCATTGTTTATCTTTTTCCTTTAATAAAATAATTTTATTTTTTTAAAAAAAATGCATATGATTTTCAGGGATATTGTTCTTAATTTTACTTCTCCTACAAGGTTGATGCTATTTTTTTATTATTATTATTAAATATGAGCAAAGTAATCTCTTAAATTGCGTAGACAATTAATAAATTTGTTTGATACTTATGTAGTAATAATTTGAAATACCTATAAATATTTGTGAATATAAGTCTAGAACGGGCGATGCATATCGTTGTGGTGTGTTTTAAAATACTATAAATGGTTTATTAAATTAAAATTTTAATTTTTTTGAAATGATTTTAATTACATGTTCAGTCCTTGAGAATTTTACTAATAATTTAAGAGCCATTAAAAATTTAATGATGTACAGTGGTGTGTTGCGTTAACGGTGTGCAACATTGTGCGTCGTCTGTTCTAAAATTTTCCATATAAAATTTATAGTGTCAAACATTTCAAAAATACAATAATAATTAACTATGTTTACCTACTCGATTATCATAATTATATACAAATGAAATTAAAAAAATCAAGACTTGACATAATAAATGATTAAACAATTTCAATGGGTGTCATTTTGTGCATTTTTTTCAAAGGTTTTGGTTGTTATATATGTTTTTACTTGCAATGTCATCTCGAAAAAAAAATCTTAAAATGTAAATAAGATATTATCTTGATCCATCAGCATAAATAACATAATTTATTGATGGGACGGTGTATTTATTTTCATCTGTCATTTTATATGGTGTTGTTATTCTGATTTTTTTATAATTTTATTTATTTAATTTATTAGTTGATTAATTTAAATTGAAGAATATTAGAATATACTATTAAACGATTCTCCCAACTAAATTTAATAATAATAAAATTTGTATCTCTGACATTAATTAAGAAATTTAATATTTCATACCACATGACCAATTAATATTCTACGTTGTTATTTGGACTTATATCTCTACAGTTTATTAATAATTTTTCACTTTTTTACAAAAGTGAAGAAAACCTTAGTGTCACGCTGCTCTCTCAATTCTAATTCTTTTTTTTCCCGTTAGTTATTGATTTATTGGCGGTGATGTTAATTTTAATTTTCGTCGTCACCACCGGTAGTTCTTTTTGCTTATTTTTTATATATAGTTCTTGTTTTATTTTATATTTTGATGTTTTTTTAGTTTTTATATGTCTTGTAACATGTTTTTCCTTTTGTCTTGTGACACGCTTCTGCCTTATAGCACGTTATCGTTTACTGTTGTGGTAAATCTGTGTTCGTGAATACGTTTTTCACGACTTCCGGATCTGATTAGCGGATTGTCGGTGGTCTTTAGTAGTTTGATCCCCTTTTGTGGTTCGTTTGTCGATGCAGTCAAATCTATTTTACAAAGAAACCTCCAAGATTGTTGGTTTTGTTCACCAATCATACTTCATGCCTGAAGCGTGTAGGTGGATAGAGACAAGAAGTCTTGTTCTCTGCTTTTATTTCTACGGTGTTTCATCTTTATCACTGTTTTGCAGCCCACTGAAGATGTTTTGCTGGTTTAATGTTTTGTTTTTTTCTTCATTTTAGATTTATTGTATTTTTATTTTTTCTGCTACAATTTTATTTCTTTTGAAATATTTTTTATTTTGATTTAAAAAAAATCAGCCTGCATATTATTAAAAAAATTTATTGAGAAAAACAATATATTAATACATTGAATGAACTTAAAAGTAGTTTAAAATTTTAAAATCACTTGAAAAGGAAAAACAATAATCAAAAATTTTAAAAACATCTTTTATTTTTATTATATAGGTTGAGATTTATTTACAAAGTGTAAAACTTATTTTTACACACGTTTTAGAACGTTAGACTAATTGAATTTAATGTATGTGATTAAATTTTTTTTACTTTTTTAATTATATTTTATTGATATATAATATTTATTTATAAATACCTTATTAAAAACATCCTTAAATAAAAAAAAGTACAACTTGTGAATGGGAAACAACACCAAACGCCTAATGTCCAAATACAAGTCCAAATAGGACACTCCAAATACCACTTACAGTCAAACTATAGTTAGAGCAGTGATGCCCTGAACAAACTCGCTACAACACCCATCTAAAAATCATGAATTTTGTAGTGTCATCTTATATATCTTTTATTTTTTTAATAGTCTAAATGTGATTATAATGTAGTATCTGTTTATAAATATTCTTAACTTTACGACAAAGCATACACTTTGCAGACATTGTGATTGAACTCGTATCTCCTGAGATTAATATCATTCGTTTTTTTACTGGAACACTTGTTGGGTTCTGATATACCTCTTATTGAATATTTTAAAGGCTTAAAGTAAAAATAGGTGCCTAAAGTATACATCTTTTGAACTTTAGGTGCCTAAAGTATTTTTTTTTGTAAAAATAGGTGGCCAAAGTTTTCAAAGTTAGAATTTTAAGTGCCCGGCTGTTAAAAAAATCGTTATCCATTTAAAACTCGACACGTGGCAGAATATTATTTTTTAAAAAATTTTATTTAAAAACTTTAAAAATTATTTTTTAAAATCCTAAAATTTATAAAAATATTCAAATCAGTCCATAAATCCCTAAAATCCCCTAAATCTTAAACCCCAAATCGTCACCGCTACTGCCGCCGGCCTTATCTTTTCGGTCGCTGGGCTCAACCGACCATTTCCCCTCACTCGCCGTCGTCGGAAACCGACGAACGGTGTGCCAATCGAGCGGGTGTTTCACGTTCGACGTTTAATGTTGATTGGCACACCGCTCGCCGGTTTTCGGCGACGGTGAGTGAGAAAAAATGGTCGGCTGGACCTGGCGACCGAAAGGGTAAAGCCGGCAACGACGGATATATCGATGATGATTCGGGGTTTAAGATTCATGGGGTTTTAGGGATTTAGGGACTGTAAAATTTAAGATTTTTTTTGTAAAATTTTAAATTATTAAAAATATATAATTTTAAAAATAAAAATGACAAGTGTCGTGTTTTAAATGGATAACGGCTTTTTTTAACTTTTTTTTACAGTCGGGCACCTAAAATTTTAATTTTGGAAACTTTAGGCACCTATTTTTATAAAAAAAAATACTTTATACACCTAAAGTTCAAAAAATGTATACTTTGGGTACCTATTTTTACTTTAAGCCTATTTTAAAAGATAATTGTGGAAATATATATAAAAAAAGTTAAGCACGTCAATGAAAAAAATAAATAATTTTAATCTAACGTCATGCATGCGCTGTTTTCCTTCGTCGATGATTTTCCTTCTAGAAAACCCAATTTATTTATTTTCCTTCTAGAACTGACAAAAACCTGATTTCTGGTTTGTCATTTGATGACTGGGAATTAATTATATTCATCATTCGAGAAGTTGAATTTTGGTTGACATTAATATTTTTTAGTAAACTATATAAATAGTGATCGACTATTGGGTGTTTTTTAAGTCTTTGATTATGAAAAAATTTAGAATGATCATCTGATTTTAAAAAATAATAAGCTGATTTATTGTTATTAAAAATTTAACAGTTAAATGGTTAACAAAAATTAATATAATAATAATAATAATAAAGTTAACCGTTAAATTTTACATATTTAATTTAATTTAATTATACTTTTAAAAAATTAACCTGCAATATCTCAACATTCTACCAATTTAACCCCTAATTCCCTCAAAAACTATTCGCATATCAAAATATGGAAAACTATCAGTTCATCGAAAACGGCATTAGCCAGTCGCAAATCAAACTTGTACCAACTTAGGATAATTAAAGAAAATAAACAAAACTCAACTAACCAAAATCATAAGAGCCTAACCCAATTAAATGTGTATTATAAATCAAATTACTAGAAAGTGAAAACGGAGCAAAACTTTGCCTCAAATCTCAAAAACTCATTATACACAAATCCAAAAGCTCCCAAAACTCCCCTGAATATTAATAATGATTAAAGCTTTAAAACAAGAATAACAAAATTACAGTAACAAAAAGTACACTTAAAATAATAATGTGATTGTTTTTTGAATTTCTACTCTTCTTGCATGGACAGAGCCAGGATCTAATGTCAGGAGGGGCCAAATTATTTAATTTTTAAAAATACAATAATTTGAGGGACAATGCTTAATTTATCTAATATTTAAATTTATAATCACTTACATTGTTATTAGACTAAAAAAATTAAAGGGACCAAATTAAAATTTTAGAGAATTTAATTAACAATATGAAAAAATATATTATTTTTAATATGAATTTCTAAAAATTTGAAGAGGCCAAGTTAAAATTTTTAAAAGATTTAAAGGACTAATTATAAAAATTTCAAATTATTGGAGGGGCCAAGCCCCCCTTGCGCCTTGCCTAAGCTCTATCCATGTCTTCTTGTGTTCTTTGTTCTTCTTGTTCTTCATAAGAAAAAAACGTCATATAGTCGGGAGATTATTTATGTTGTTTACCCTAATTTTTTATAACTATAATTATTCAATTCATTAGTAACTAATCTGAATCGAATAGTGCAAAGACTTATTACGGGAAAGATCCTTCCAACCCAGATTATTCCATTTACAATGTTAATATTCAAATTTCTGCAACCCTTATTCTAGAATGTGACTCCAAACTTGCTGTGGATTGGTTGAAGCAACCTCAGAGTACACCTGCTATTTTTAAACCTATTACTTCGTCTTGTTTAAAGTTGTGTGTATATTTCAAATGGAGTATACAATTTGTTTCCAGAGAAGCAAACATGTTAGCAGATAACTTGGCAAAGAGTGGCATCGATAGGGAGGAGAATTTGTTCATAGTCGAGCCAGTGTTTCAAGGCTCTTTATTTTCGATTTCATTGTGTTTGTGGGATTACTGTTAGTAAACTATGGTGAATTCTTTTGGTTGTTAATTGATTTATATAGCAAATTTATTGTGCACTATTTTCCTTTCATCTAGGTTTAGACAAGTTTTTTAACGAAGCCAGTGTTTTTTGCTCTCTCTTTTATTTATAATAATATGCCTTTCGTTTTAAAAAATATATTTAAATCTATGGCCTTGTTTAAGGGCCAAATATCTCATCCCGCTAAGTCAATTTATTATTGGTAATATCAATAGTTTTTAAACCAATCCATTAGCATTTAAAAGTTATTTATTTCCCTATTCAAATTAATTATTTTTAAGACGATTAATAAATAATTACAATTTTTGTTTGACAATTTTTTTTAAATAAATACATTATTAATAGCTTCGAAACAAACTTTAATACTATGAGTTTAAAGGTAAATTTAAAGGGGTTTAGTATTTAATGTATTATGTTCGTGAGTTATCGATCAATTTCATTAAATTGTCATCTAATAACTAAAGTATGCTGATCACGTCTTATGTTTTTTCTTACCTCGACACAATTAACGTGAAATTATACAACGGAATTGAATTACACATACCACAAATTAACAAGTATAATTTAAAAAAATTGATATTATTTTTTAAAAATACGGTAGGAAAATGTTTTTTAAAATATTTTAGCATTTTTTATTTTAAAATTAGAGTGCTTATCATTATTGTTAAAAAGTAATTTTTAAAATGTCATTTTAAATATTATTTTTAAAATATAAAAAACAGTAATATAAATGGAGGCAAGTGAGCAATTTTGTTTTAAATACTTTGAGACTAAACCAAAAAAAAGAAGAAATTTCAGCCTCTATTAAAAACATTTTTCAATCCATATTGAAAGACACTTTTGGCCTAAAAAAAACTATTTGTTTTGCATCATTTTTTGTCTCCAAAAATATTTTTAAAAATTAATGCAAAACGGATTTGAGTAAATTTGATATTATAAAATTGTATATTTATTTATTAATGAAGTGTTACCTGTAATTCAACGATGGCTAATAAAAATGGACAAAAACGCATTTACAATTTTTAAATAAAAATTAATTAAATAGGGACAGTACTTTCATATTTATTAAATAGATATAAGGTTAGAGATTCAGATCCTAACATTGTGAATGAAATAAATTAAATTGAGAGAGTCGTCATCTTAATAAATTACTATAATATTCGATCCAAGTTAATCAAAAAATGAATTGAATACCGATAATTAAATAAAAAATTACTTTTCTAAATACAAAAATCTCACTCATGTGATAATCTCATTCACACGTGTAAACAATTAAAGAAGATTCTTTGTTTGAGAAAAGAACCTTTTTACCCCTTAGCTTTTTTAGTTTTAATTTTTTGTGCTCTTTCTTACCTTTTTTTTTTGTCAAATTAGCTTAAATATGGCAGGACTAATAACGTCTTTAAATTAAAGTTAATCATATTTTTATTTTCTATTACGTCATAAAAACTAAAAATTGTAAAAAAGAAAAAGGACAAAATAACTAATTTAAAACAATTTGATAAAATAAAAAGCTCAAAGGTAAAAAAGAATGCAATAAAAATTTAAAGGTTTAAAATTACCAAATTGATAAAGTTAGGGACAAAAAGGTTATTCTGCTTTTTTTCTTTAAAAATAAATAAATAAATAAAATTACCTTTGCTTCTTATTGGATAGTATAAATAGGTTCACACGCTTCTCAGAAACACTTCAAATCTTGAATTCGCATTTCGGTAATCTTTATTTTTCGACGCTTTAAAATGCAGAACGACAGCTCGGATTTGTCGTTTTGTCCTAGCTTTAACAGCTATTCCTCCGGTAACAAACTCGTTGATATCGCCGCCACCGTTGGCCGAGAAAGCGCCGGTGCTTTGGATGATGAAGAATTCGAGTTCTCTATTACCCTCGAGGAGAGTCCCGAAACGCCGTCGTTTCCGATCTTCAATCGCGATCTCTTGTCCAAAGACGAGGAAGGTAAAGATGATGAGGTGAAAGAGGCTGTTCGGATTCCGTTGAGGAATCTGTTCATCAGTGACGGAAATCTGCCGTCGTCATCGTCTTCGTCGGAGGCGGACGAGCTGGAAGGACTTCCAGCTGAAACGTACTGTGTTTGGAAACCAAGACAATCGCCGATATCATCGCCGAACAGGTGTACGAAGAGCAAATCCACGGGATCATCATCTTCGAGACGGTGGCGATTAATAAAAGATTTGCTCAAGAGAAGCAACAGCGATAGCAAATTCTCTGCTTCATCGTCTTTGTTTTTTTATTTTGATCATAATAAGAGTGCGATGGAGAAAAAACATGAAGAAAAGTCAAATGAGAAAACAACCGTGTCGGCGGCGACGGCAGCAGCGAAGAAGAAATGCGATGGCGAAGTAACGGCGACGAAGATGAAGAGAGTTGAGAAAACGTCGGCGCACGAAGTTTTTTACGTGAGAAACAAGGCGTTAAAAGAAGGTGATAAACGGCTGTCATATTTGCCGTACCGGAGGGACTTAGTCGGATTTTTTTTCTAATTTTCATGGTTAGGTATAAATTTTTAATTTTTCTCTTTTTTAATTGAATATATATATATATCCGTAAAAGCAAAAAAAAAAATGAGATAAATGGAATATAAATAGGCAGGGAAATTAATAATCATGTTTTATTTTTGTCTTAAATAAAATATAGGTGTCTAAAGTATACTTATTTTGAATTTTATGTGCCTAAAGTATTTTTTGTAAAAATAGTTGTCTAAAATTTTAACCGTTATAATTTTAGGTGTTTAAAATTTTCAATGTTGTAATTTTAAGTGTTGACTGTTAAAATGTATTAAAACTATTTTTAATGATATAACATGATTGATTCTAGATTATTAGGTTTTACATCAAAAGTATTTCGGTTCGAAAAACGACCGTAATAATTCAAATCTGAATAACAAGTTTGGCATTTAAATAGTTATTACAATAAACTATACCCAATAAACTAAACATAATACATTTTTGACGAGAAAACTAAACATGATATAAACACATGATTTTGTTGAAAACTATATAAAACGAAATATTAATATATATTTTTTTCTATAAATTTACAATATCTTCAACACACGAAAAATTATATGCACGTATAAAATTTTCACTAAACTGAAATATTGTGAAAATCATATAAGATGTAAGATAAACTGGGATATACATGTAACGCCCTAAAATTGGTTCAGTAGTTTTTTAAGTCGGGTGATTGGAAAATATTTTTCGCTGAAGAAATTAATCCTTGAATTTTTAAGCTTGTAGATTAATTTTTGAATCATTTAGATTTTTAATAAAAGGCTTAATTCCGGTAAGTAAACCGTTTAAATAAAAAATTTAAGACAAATCCCTGATCTTTTTGTGAATTTACACTTTAGTCCCCTATCTATTGAAATTTTGCAAATTGGTCCGAAATGGGAATCTGTCAATAAGTAACTATTAATCCATCGATTCTGTAATGATTGCTTGATTCTTAATTGAATTGTTTTGCATTTCGATTCTTTAGTTCTTTGTTTCTCTAACTCGATTTTCTACTAGGCCATGTAAGAGGTGTTACAATATAAAACACAAATTATTATATATAATAAGCTATATAAAATATGAAATATTATTAAAAAAATATAGGGTAAAATACATGAATGGTCACTAAGTTATCCCAAAAATATAAAATGGTCACCAAACTTTCAAAAATTACATAATGGGCATTAAACTTTAGTTTGTCACAAAATGGTCACTGAGTTGTTAACTGTTGTGTTGTTAATTGGGTAACATGACAGTTACAAAAATGAGTGTTAAATTAGGACTAAATTTGTATAACAACACATTCAATCAATTTAAACATCAATAATGAGGGTTAAATTAGGACTAAATTGATTGAATGTGTAAATATGCAGGACTAAATGTGTTATTATTAAATTTTTGTAACTGTCACATTATTCAATTAACGACAGTTAACGGTTCAATGACTATTTTGTAACAAAAACTAAAGTTTAATGCCCATTATATAACTTTTGAAAGTTTAGTGACCATTCTGTATATTTTGGTATAGTTTAGTGACCATTTGTATAATTTACCCAAAAATATAATATGAAATAAAGAATAGTATGAGTATATAAATATATAACCATATAAGTATATATATATATATAAACAAATCAAAAAAATACAATTGAAGCCCCGTGAATAAGTGAGTATAACTGTTAGAATACCTATAGTCTATAGATTAGTAATAGTGCAATTATTTATTGTGAAAAGTGCAGCCGTAACGTTTTTAATTTTCTAGGGTATAATGATTAAGGACTAGCTGGGAGTCCAACTTGTTCCCTTTGGATATATACGAATATTTAATCTATATGATTTTGTATATATTTTATATTTTCTCAAAAATCAATCCTTATATATTTTATAATATAACCATATTCAATGTACATGTAAATTTTCAGATTAATATTAACTATACTATGTTGGTCGAGCGCTTTATTCATATGTTATTATTATAAATAATTTATTTATTTAAAGAATGTTCTCTTGTAACCCTTGCTTTTTTATACATAACAATTACTATTATATGACGGTGTTTTTGTTTTCGCATACGCTTTATAATTTTTAAATAAAATTATAAAAATTCACTCATCTAAATATTCAGCTTTTGAGGAATAAAATTATATATACAATCATTGTTGAATAAATTCTAAAAAATACGTAAAATATTTATTCTTACTCGTATTAAAAGTGTAACAAAATCTGATATATATAGTTGGAGAGGAATTATCTAATATATTTTTCCGTCGATATTTTAAAGTAGACTTAAATAAAGATGGACAAATGAATAAGAGAGAAGCTGGTAACTAAAATGTGGACATTTAATGCTTTGAAAAGGATATTTTTATGCATCCACACCAAAATTAGATAGGTAGGTTTCGAAGAATATGCTAAAAATGTGTGCTGGCTGATAGTTAGTTGCTCACACGTTTTTCAAGTGTCATATTATATTACAGAGATAACGAACTTTAGTAAATTGTGTAATTTATATCACTATATGTATAAACTTTTAATTTGAGTGATTAAAGAGTTAGTTATCTCTAATAAAGTCTTAAGTTTGTATTCTCTCAAGATCAAATTGTAAAATCTTTATAAACGTTATACTGTTATTTAGTATATGATATCGTATAATATTGTCACGCCATATAAACGCGTTTACGCTAGTGAACTAACATTTTTTATCTATTGACTATTTTGTTTCAAAATAAAACGTTGATGATCAAGGTGCTCCAAAAAATAATGGCAAAGTGAATATTCAGTCAAATGTTATGAGTATTTTTTTGACATAATACATTTCTTTAAAAGTATATGGTTAAGGATGAGTTTGCCGTTGTTGTGGGCAAATTCTCATTGGCTGCAATGGCTGTTTGGGCAAAAGCTGAAAAATTCAACTATAAAAAAAACGAGCGTTTATGCGTTAATTTAGGTGAAAAAACAGACGTTCAGACCAAACTTGAAGTTGTTTGACAACTAAATCACGGCTGCAACGAACATTCATGGTCACAACTGAAACAAAAACAAAAAACGAAGCCTAAAATCAAAGTGTCAAGTATATATTTGAACTACGATCAAAGTTTTATACATATAATTACACTAAATAAAAATACATATTTAAGCTTGTACATTGAATCAGAGTTCACGAATAACTTTTGTATCTATCCCTATGTTGTATGTAATTCTTTGAAATGGAAACCTTTTAATTAAAATATTGTATAAGTTAATGTATTATTTTTTAAACAAATATTTCGTTCCTAGAAGCAAACGGATCTAAGTTCGGTATAAAGGAATGAGAGCTAAAGCTCCCAACCAGACAAAAAACTATACAAAAAGTGAAGTCTTAAAAACTAAGTAAAACCCAAAACCAGAGTCAATTAGCAAAGGGGGATCGAACACATGATTCAGGCCTCCATCATCATGTACAAGTGGAATGAAAGGAGAACTTACTTCGAAATTTACTCGACGTAAAAAAATTAATTTGAATCGTAATTTTATAAATATGATTCGATCTGAAAAAAACTTAAATAAAGTTTGAGTTATAAAATAGAACTTCGAATAACTCGAATTTTTTTAATAATTAGTGAATCAATTTTTAAATTCGAGTCGAGTCCCTTAACTCTACCCGATACATGTATATTGCATATGATTATAGAAAGCCGTTTAAATTGGAACTAATTAGTACCATCACATTATAAATATTTACCATTAGATTTGAACATAAACTCGTCAACAATATCTAGAGCAAGTAGTTAAAGCTCTCAGTTGACACCCTCCTCTCTCTCCTAAGTTGTGAGTTCAAAATTCATTAAGAGCAAGTTTCCCCTACCCTAGGTAGAAATTGTTCAAAAAAGATTTGAACATAAACTCAAACCACTCAACTCGACTAAAAAAAATTCAAATAAAGTTTGAGTTATAAAATAAGACTTGCCTACTTAACCAACTTAAAAAAATTTAATTATCTCAACTAAAACTTTATTTGAAATTTTTTAAATTATAAAATTTCAAATTTTAATTGTTCAAATAAGACTCGCCTACTTAACCTACTTCAAAAGGAAATGAAGTGGTGGGAAACAAGAAAAAAAGGGAAAAAAAGAGGGGGAATGAAAGCAAAGAAAGAATGTAGGTCGACAACTAGTACTAGGTTGGTGCGACGACTGGAGTGGGTGAAGGTTATGGTTTATTTTAGTCCCACGGGAAAGGGCATACATTTTGTAGTTCTATTGATCGATAACACCTCGAATTTGATTAAAATGATCGATAAACTCGAATATGTTTTATTGGGTCACCAAAGTGATAAATGAAGAGGAGTTATTATTATTAATGATGGTCTTTTTCATGGTAACTAATTTTTTCTCTATAGAAGATATTCATTTTTCATTAAAAATAAAGAAAAACCACATAAAGTAGTGGCTCCAAAATCAGAGTTGCAAGCAATATCATCACCCCTGTTGCAAAAATACATCAACACTCATTATCTCCCAAACCAAGGTCAGCAAGTTAGAAATAGAATAGAAATCCTCTATCATGTACGATGCCCTTATTTATGTTTCACATTAAAATAATAGGTTTGAGATTTAGGGTTAAGATTTAAGGTTAAGGTTTAAGGTTGGAGAATCAAAAAATTAGGGGTAGGGTATATTTTTAGGGTTTATGGTTTATAGTTTAGCATTTAAAATTTAAAGTTAAACCTCATAATTTATTTTTTAGTATTGAATATAGAAAAGATACCGAAAATGGACAGTCAATTTTTATCTAGCAAAAAGACAAAAGACTTCACGAAAAATACAACATCCCAACTTGTTGAATATGCACTATTTTTTAAACTCTGAAACACCTTACAAACATAGTTGCTCAAAACCCAGATCATAAATAAACAACACTCATTTTTTTACTGAAATTGTCCCTTGAATTATGAATATGTGCAATTAACTCAATCAATCATAAGGAAAGTATTCTCATACCCTTCTTAATATACACCCCTAAAAGCTTAAAATCTCATACTCAAACATACATGTAGGAATATCTAAAAGTTTGGGTCGGGTTCGAATTTAGTGTGGAAATTTTCCTACCTAACTGACCTAGTTTACTTATAACTATATATATTTATTATATTTTTATATATTATTAAATTATTAATTTTTTTCGGAACGGGTCGAGCTTAATCGGATTTTGTGTTAAAATTTTAAGATCGAATTAGGGCTGGATTATATTTTTATTACGTCAAGTCGCATCGGAGATAAAAATATATTAGACTTGGATAGGATTAGAATCATGTCGGAATTTTAAAATTTCGGGTCGGTCAAAAACCTCTGTCCTGTTGTCATCCCTACTCATCTGAAACTGTAATTGATTTACCAAAGACTAATTTATTAACATGATATTCACTTGATAAAAGTCGTCCTTGGATGTTAGTCTTTCATGCCTTATGGCACATCAAAGCATTCCACAGCAATAGAACTCACATAAAGTTATTTTTGTGTGGTGTTTTAATAAATAATGGTGCATAAAACATTCCTACTTTAACGTCCGAAAGTTGAATAATATTAGCTTTAATTTAATTTAAACGGCAAAATGGCATTAGTTGACTAATTAAAAAGATAAAGAAAAAGGAGGAATAGGAATAGGGAAGAAATCATGATTAGTGGAGCCTTTTCTAGTTTTGTTTCACAACCCATTGTTCTTAATCAACTAGAAAAAGGAAGAAAATACTTTAATTTTTTTGTCCAATTTTCACACCAAAAGAATCATTACCTACTCCGTCTTGTAATTATCCTTGAGGTGTAGTGATTGTCACTTTTTTCAACCTAAAACTGATTGAGAAATGTAAGGATAGTGGGAAAGTTTTGTTCTCTATTTAGGCTACATTATATACTACTTTTGAAAAGTTTTTTTTGAGTCGAAAGCGTTTTGGGATAAAAATATAATTATTTTAAGAGATTTAGATTCGAATAATTTTATTTGCAATATGTGTACGCATTTTCAAAGAGTTATAAAAAAGTATAAACATACACTACCTTGTAATCACCTTAAAACTATTAAAAAAATATTTTCAACTTGCCTTGAAACGTAATTTTGAAATGCTAAAAATTTATCTTTTAGTCTTTTTCAAAAGTATTTTGAGTAAAATTACTTATTTGACATAGATTATATATTTATATCAACAATTCTTTTATATTTTTAAAATAATGTCTAAAATATACATTTAAACTATTTAAAAGTATTTTTCACAACAATACCAAAAATTATAATTCTAAACCAAACAATCTAAAAACACTTTTCAAAATTATTTTCTCACCGCGTTTTTAAAAAATAATGTTGCATTAACCCTTACACTTTACGCGATATAATAATTTTTAAATTTCACTTTTTTAACTTATTTTTTTAATTTATTTTCTACCCACATTAAATCCTCGAATTTAAATTTTTAATTTTTATAATGATATAACATTTTAAAAATATGCCGTGTGGTATAATATCAACACGTCATCTTTAAAATGATTATATATCAATTAAGAATTTAAATTTAAAAGAATAGAAATTGATTTATCCCTTTGAATAATCCCAAATATAAGTATTTTTTACATTAGTTGATGGATGGGCTCCTTGAGGCTCGGACTGGACCTAATTGAGAGTTTATTTTATTATTCGCAATAAGAAAATAAAGCCAGGGACGTTGGCCCCTTCCCAACAATTTTGGAGATCTTTTGAGATTCTCCTTTTAACTAAAGGTATTTTTATATGGTAAATAAATTGGCCCAACTATTTTAAAATTGAAATTTAAATAATTAAATTGACCCCAACTAATTTGAGATTACCCCTAATAGCTCCCATAGTTGGAAAGTAACACTATTTTATATTTAGAGTGTAACTATACAAATGTGATATGTTTGACCAACCAATGTTGTTTAACGGTCGCGAATTGAATGTAACTGAAAATTTCAATTGTTTAGGATTTAGAGGTTTAGTTTAGGGTTTAGAGTTTTTGGATTTATATTTTAAGGCTTTAAATTTAGGGGTTAAAATTAGAATCTAGAGCTTAGGGTTTAGAGGTTTGTGTTTAGAATTTTATGGTTTAAAGCTAGAGATTTAGATTATATATTATAAAGTTTGAATATACATTATTCTGTTAACAAACTACACTCTCGTGCATCAAATATTAACTCTTATTTTTACAATAAAAACAATACTTTCTTTTTTTTAACATAACATGAACTTCTTTATAAATATAATGCTACATCTTTATAATAAAACTAATATTTTTAGGGTAAACTACATTCATGACCACTCAACTATAGGTTTGTTTCTATTTTGACCACTGATTTTTTTAATTTTGTCAATCAGACCAATCAACTATTTTAATGGTATCAATTAAGTCACTTGTCATTAAAATCTAACGGAGGGGCTGACATAACAGTTAAGAAATTTGTATAATTATATATTTAGTCATCATTATTTACATTTTACATCAATTTAGACCTAATTTTCATTTAATCTAATAAATTTACTCCTCCAATCAGACAATAACATGTGTGTATGGATTCTATCCATGTCTAAAATAGAATACACACACCATGGAATCATCTTTTTCTTTTTAATTTTTTATGGGTTTTTATTTGGGTTCAAATGGGCCAAAAAGTTTAGCATAAAAACCCAAAACTATAAATATTTCCGGTTCAAACAATTTATCTTACCAATTCTGATTCAAAGGTTCTTGACTGATAAATAAAAAAATTGGTTTAATACCATTTTTTTGGACCGTTATACCGGTCGATTTTCGATTCAACCGTCGATCTGATTTTAACAAGGTTACTCCAAGGCTTGAACCTTTAAGTTCTAGTTAATATCCTTTTGGCCCAATTAAAATGTCATGGTTTTCGGTCCAACCGACTGATATGATTTTAACAACCTTACGTTCACTAAGGTTTGAACCTTTACTTTGTAGTTAGTATCCTTCCGGCCCAACTAAAATGTCATAGTTTATTTTACGTTTTTTTTTTAATTTGTTCATCATTATTTTAAATATATTAAATTATTTAATTTTATAAAAATATAACAAAAAAGACGGTTGAAAATTTTAGACACCATAAGTTAATATATGAAACTTTAGTAGGAGAGAGAGTAATAGTTGATTTTCAATGCAAAAGCTACATAATAGGTTTAGGCCCATTTAGCAGAGACATGCTAAGGTTCGGCTAAAATATGACTAACATAAATTTTTATATAATTAGTAAAAATTTATATAAGACTGAATAATAGTAGAACAAAAATTTTACTAATTGTATAAAAATTAAAATTGAATTTTACTTTAGGTAAATTTCGTGTTAGGGGCCGCTTTAATTTAACCATACCATAGGCTGTAAGGTGCCGTACAACAAAACTTTCCTCGTTTAGCATTACCTTTAGAAATTATTTTTGGGACTAAAAACACTTTTGGAGACGAAATTAAATTATAAAATTTGTTAGAATAAATACATCGTTGTCTTGCTTTTGGTATGAATATAAAAATCGAAAGTATATTATCTCCTGGACAGATTAATTTTCTTTGTTTTGTCTTTTTTATTGTCTAAAGCAATTAATGAATGATAATTTTCGATTAAGATCATTAAAATATGACGAAAGAATAATAATAAATAGTTTGATTGTCGATATCTAAAGAGAAGAAACATTTACTTTATATTTAATTCATAAAAAGTATTTTTTATTACCAGATAAATGTGGTCATCATCCATGCATATTTGTCTAGGAATTGATAAATTTCATTATTTAGGTAAACTACATAAATGGTCCCCTAACTATGACTCAATTTTTTGTTGAGTCCCCTAACTATGAGAAGTTACAAATAGGTCTCATGACTAATCGCGACTAACAAAACGGTTCAATTCATTAAAAAATAAACGGCTGATGACGTGACAGTTTAATAAAATCTATATAATAATATATTTAACCCTCAACTTTTACAATTTATTTTAAAATTTAATCTCTCAATATTTAAATATTACAACATTTTAATCCCTTAAATATTACAACAATGTAAAGGTTAAGGGTTAAATTTGTTATTATACAAATTTTATTAACTACCACGTCATTAGCCGTTTATTTTTTAACAAAATTGGACTGATTTATTAGTCGGAAGACCTATTTGTAACTTCTCATAGTTAGGGGACTCAATACAAATTTTATTAATTTCCACGTCATTAGCCGTTTATTTTTAACGAAATTAGACTGATTTGTTAGTCGCGATTAGTCGGGAGACCTATTTGTAACTTCTCATAGTCAGGGGACTCAATAAAGAATTGGGTCATAGTCGGGGGTATGTAATTTACCCTATGATTTTTTTAAGATGAATTATATTTGTGTAAAAAAAAAATTACACAACCCTTCGTATTTAAGCTATAAAATCTAAAAACCTAAATCCCTAGCTCTAACACCTAAAACCTAAACCTTAAACCCTAAAATCTAAATTCTAACCATAAACCTTAAATTATACACCATTCAACCTAAACCCCTAAACTCTAAACCATAATCTAAATCTCTAAACCCTAAAATTAAAAGGATTGTGTAAACTAAAGTTTGTATCAAAATATTTCCCTTTTAAGATTTTATTTGTTATCAGTACAAAACTTGCGAATTAGGCTTCTTTGGGTGCAATGTGGTGACACGTAACTTATCAAATCTTATCTTTCTTATTTCTAATTGGGCTTTTCTCGTGTCTACGGAAGCCCACATCCTAAGCCCATAATGTCATCCTGCATTTTATATAACACTGATAGTTTGTATTAGTATTTCGTATTATAACCATGTTTATAAACCTCGGGGATGTTTTTAGCGAAAAAAATAATAGTTTTTAGGGTAAACTATATCTGTAGTCATCAAACTATGGTTTCTTTCCTATTTTGGTCACGAACTATTTTTTTTGGCAAAAACATCACTAACATTATGTTTTATTCCTATTTTGGTCACCGGCTGTTAAAAACTTAACGGTTTTGCTGAAGTGGAATTTTATTTTATTTTTTTAATCTTCCATGTCATTTCTTCTCTCTTCTCATAAGCAATATATGTTATTTTATAATATTTTTATTCAAACTAACAGGATTGTGACACGTGTCACTGCCTATTAGTGGAATAAAAATCAAGCCCCTTATGCAGCCAGAGAGATTCGACTAATAGGTAGTTACACGTGTCACCATCTTTGGCTGCATAAGGGGCTTGATTTTTCATTCCTTTTTTCCGCTAATAGGCAGTGATACGTGTCACCATCATGTTAGTTTTAATAAAAATATTATAAAATAACATATATTGCTTACGAGGAGAGAGAATAAATGACATGGAAAATTAAAAAAATAAAATAAAATTCCACGTCAGCAAAATCGTTAAGTTTTTAACAGCCGGTGACCAAAATATGAAGGAAACGTAACGTTAGTGATATTTTTGCCAAAAAAAATAGTTCGGTGACCAAAATAGGAAAGAAACCATAGTTCAGTGACTATTGGTGTAGTTTACCCTAGTTTTTAAAATATTTAGGTTCGAATAATTTTATATGTAAAGTGTACTAAAATTTATCAAATACTAAAAATGAACGTATGCTACTATGAAATCATATTAAGAATACTAAAATATATTTTTAAATTTTAATATATTAATAATTAGATAATTACTTAGTACAATAATGGTAGATTTTGTGAATTATATAAATAGAGTTGAAAATTGTCATGTGTTCTCAGTTTTTTTTATAGAAGCTGCTAGTTTTATTAAAAAATATTTAAAATTATAATAAAAATTTATCATTATAATCGTAAGCTAAACACATAATTTGTATATTTTCCTAAAGTTATTGGCACGAGAAACTAGCCACTTGAGAATTGAGATCATACAAGGAAAATGTTAGAAACCCAACCAAAAGACTCAAATAAAATGTAGATACGAATAAATCCGACTGCATCAGCAAACGAACCACAAAAAGGGATCAAACTACTGAAAGACTACTAATAACCGCAAATCATAGTGGAGCATCGTAAGAAAACTATCTACGAACAAAAATCACGTATCCAAATCCAATCTGAGAGTACAAAGTAGGGAATATCAACAAGATAACCAAATAAACGCCATCTTGATCAATCGAGGCGGCGTCAAATCTAACTTTGGGAAAAAATAAAAAAAGAGAGAAAAGAACGACAAAACGACCAAGGACGGAGTCAGGATTTGGGGTTGGAGGGCAAACTTAAATATTTAAAAAGCGGAGGGGCAAATGTGCAAATAATCCATTTTTTATAAAAAAAATTCTACATTATAAAGGTAAAAAAATTGAGTTGGGGTATGGGCCCCTCCCGGGCCCCATGTCCCTCCGTCCTTGCAAACGATTGCCAATGAAACCAAAAATGTGTTTAAAAGGTAGAGAAATACGTGCCACAAAGACAAAAATATTCTTTAAAAACTAAAAAAATAATACAAAATAATTAGTGACAATCGACAACTAGTACCAACACTGATGTCTTCGCACTGCCAAACCAAATGAAAAGGAAAAAATTGAAAGAAAACCCTAGAGTGAGTGTATGTGTCTTCGATTGATGTCGGGAAAAAATAAACAAATGAATATAAGATGTTTTTAACCCTACTTATAAAGTTTTAAAACAACCAATAATATATCAAATATGATGTTTTTGTGGTTTTGTTTCATATGTGGTTTTGGCATGATTACAGCATAATTTACTGGTCGTTTGGTACTCGCACAAAGATCTTCATGACGCTAGTTTCTTATTATGGTTTTGTCGGTGGTCATAGAAAGATAGATCCTTACTCGATTGATGGTTGTTTGCCGATATAATCAGTCATGGGTAGCGGAGAAATATGCCAGATGGTTTGGCTCGCTCACCACTCTTTTTTCATCTCGTAATCCGTCTCGTTTGGATAGAGACAAGGAGATTCAGAAAGGCCTATGAATTTTGACGGTATGCTAATCTTTATAGAAGTAGTTACTTTTTTTTACACTTTTGGGTTTTTGTATGAAATTTTGGTGGATTAATCCTTATTATTCTCCTTTCTAGATGCGTTGTATTTGTAATGTTTTTTCTTGTTTTTTTAATAAAATCCAATTGTCATTTTCAAAAAAATAATCCTTAATATTTTATGTCATATTATATATATTTTTACAATAAAACATTTTTTTACCCAAACACTCAATTCAAATAATATGAAAAAGGTTTATTGGTTTCCGAGGCTCTTGTATTTTCAGGAAAAATCCATATGACCCATAAATTTATTTTGTATTCAATGTTGGTCCTCAAACTGAGAAAAAATCAATATAATCCTTTAACCAACGGTTCATGGCATGAATGTGACATTCCCTGGAATTGACAACACCAAATTTAAAGGTAGACGTGTACAAGCTGCCAAAATATTCTTGATAAGCTCAAGCTATTCCCTGAAATTGACCATTATGTGAAGTTGAACGTTGTTATTCCCAGCATTTTCCTCAGATGCTACATTTTGTGCTATGCATATAACAAAAAAACCCACCAAAATTTCCAGGATTCTTGTTTCTCTTTACATGGGAAACCGAGAATTCTCTGTTTCATTCCATTATCTTTCTTCTTCAATCCTATTCCCTTGTTCATGTAAAGATTGTTTCATCTTTTAGGGCTGTCAGTCCATCATTTTATTACAGATGTTTTTAAATATTTAATCTATTTTCAATTAAGATAATATTAGGATTCAAATTTTTAATTAATATCTACAATAAGTTCGAAACGGATGTGAATATTATTCCTCTTATCTAAGATAAAAGTTAAATGACCAAATGAGCGTAGAGAAATGCTTGCTTAAAAAATGGTTTAAACATTTGTATATGACTTATTGACCGATTAACCTGAATTGAGTTTTGTAAAGATACAATATCGAGCGACCCTTCAAAAAAGTTTTTTTTTTTCATTTACATCATCAAGATTCGATCCCTAACTTTGCTTAAAAGATCTAACACCTCATCCCGCTAAACAGTTTATTGGTTGCATCAAATTCCTTTTTAATATTTATAGTATAATTTTCTATATTTAATTTAATATAATATATAATATATTTTATATAAAAATATTTCGTCACATTTACTATATACGTTAAAGAAAATATTTTATATAAAAATATATTTTTTAACACTTATTCAACAGTGGTTGCAAGAGGAGACTTGGAGTAGTAAATACTTTATGTATAAATCTAATTAAACATTAGTTTCATTCTTAATTGTGTAATTTTTAATTGTTTTACTTAAATATTATATAAAGCATGAAAAAAACGAAAATATCATTTAAAAAATATTAATTACTATTTATAAGAAAAAATATTATGGTCATTTTCAACCGAGTTAACAACCAATTAATCGGCGGCACCAACTCAATTATAAACATTATAAATAATATAGCTAAAACAAAAATATCATATTATAAATTGTAAAACGAGTTGGGTTTGAACATTAAATATTAGAGTCCAAACGCTACCCATTTTTAATTAGGTCATATCCTTTCGTTCAAACCATTTATCCATGCTTAATATCTTTGCCCAAACCCTTCTAAATATCAGATGAGTTTTCGAATTTGGATGAATAATCTTGCTTAAGCAGATTCAAATCTAAGCCCTGCCAAAGAAAGAGGAAGACTTACTACAAGAGAGACATAGTCATAGCTCCACTTACAACTGTGATTAGTCTGTACCTGAAAGATCTTGATGGAGAAGTTTCAGGGGGTGTATTTAATTTTTTTTAAATAAATGCCTAAATACTTAATATAAAAAAATTAAAATTTTTAGAAGAGCACTTAATTAAAAATAGTAAAAAATTTTAAAATATAATAATGTTTTGAATTTTTGAATGAGCCAAATTAAAACTTTAAAAATATTCACTAAGACTTTTATTGGTCTCGTTACCGTCCGCTCCTGTTCCATGATCTCCTTCTTAAAACCTGAAGAAAAACTTTCAACCGATAGTAGAGAATGAATTTTAAAAGAATGATCGTTTTTTGTAGGATCTGATGATGATGATAAAAAAAAAAGAAGAAGAATAAGAAAAAAGTCACTCTTGAACCGAAAACCCACAATAATAAATTTTTTATTATAATAGTTAAAAAAAATAAAGAACATATTAATGTTTTAGTTAAAATGTAGAGGCTAAATTAGATATTAATTTCTTTTGATTTGACTCGACTCAATCAAATACTTATTTTTAGTTTTCACTTCTAGTTGACATATGTCTATGTTAGAACACAATATGCATTTTATAATTAATCTAACAGTAATTAACATAATTTTGTGATTAACTATATATTTTTATTTTAATTCAAAATTATTAAAGATGATAAAAATAAATAAAATAACAAATAATTGAAAAAAGTGAATTTATCATAAATAATCTTCAGAAAGTAAGCGAGTATTTTTTTTTCAAATTATAATGAGGTTTTGTATTTTTTTTCTTCCAATAATCCATTATCGAAAGAATATTAGAAACAATTATACCATTTTCCCGCGCAATGCACACGCATCAATAAAGAGAAAAATAATATATATGCATAATTGATCTCTCATATATATATTTTTTCCCGTGCTCCATTATCGAAAGATTACTAAAAAAATAACATATGTGTTCAAAATAAAAAGATTACTACAAACATTTATACCATTTTCCGCGCAATATACAGGCATCCAAAAAGATAAAAATAATAAGAAAATAATTTAATATATATTGTGGTGTCTTTAGACCACACAATTATTTTTATTTAGATATTGGAGATTTATTTTAGGGTTTAAAATTTAGATTTTAATTTTTAAAGAGTTAATATGTAAGCTTGTTTAACTTTTTTTCAACAATGTGTGTATCAAAAAATTACTCAAAATAATATATACGTGTATTTGATCTCTCATATATATAAATACAATGACAAAACTCAACATTATTTGTTGAGGGATTATATAAAAGTTATAAATTTATAGGGGTAACAATGAACTATATCTTTTTTAGGGGCAAATAATAATTTTATCATTTTTTCAATTTAGTTTTTTATTTTATAAATATTTTTTGAGCCATGACCTCATTGACCCTATCAAATTACGCCTATATATTTATGGGTTAAGATCAACTTACATTATGTAATACTTAATTACTTTTACACATTTTTAAACCGTTAGATATGGGTAAATAAAAGGCTAGGATAAAACTTGATTACACCTATATTAATTTATTATTTATATGATTTTTTTAATATAATTTAATTAAATTTAAATAAAAATATAAATGTGTGAGAATAAAAAGAAAAAAAATATTAGTTTACAAATGTCATAATGTAAGTACGTGAATGTGAAGAATTAAAATAAAAATGTTAAATTTAGGTTATTTGGATATTTTTTATAATTGTTAAGGATAAAATAGTTTTCATAACTCTTATGTCAAAACCTCTAATTTCAAAAAGCTCATATTAGTAGCTTTTTCAAAATTAGAGATTTCATCTCAATCCCCTATTTAATCCGCTATTCATCAAATATTTAAATTAGTGAATTTGACCGGTCAAACCCTAATATTAGCTAAAACCTCTAATTTTGGCTCAAACTACTTTTTACCAAACAAGGCCTATGTAAAACTTAATTGTTTTTACACATTTTTGAACCGTTGGATGAGGGTAAATAAAAAGTTAGGATTATTTCCTTATTTTTTCCTGTGATAATCTTCTAATTTCCTATTGTTAATCTCATTCATCCATTTACCATCATATAACAGTCCAAAACGTGTAAAACTTTCAAGTTTTATATGGTGTAAGGTGTAAAACTTTCAAGTTTTATATGGTGTAAGAAGATCACACACATATATATATATACACGATATAATTACACTATGTAAAACTCAATTAGTTTTACACTAATTCATGACCATTGGATAAGTGAAATTGATGGATGAGATTGAACACTCGTATATTTTTCTCTTTAAATATCAAATCATTTTAAACTTTTAATCTCATTCATCAATTTCACCCATGCAATGATCATGAATTAGTGTAAAATTAAATTTTACATAATTTCGTAGATCTTATCCCACATATATATATATTATAGTTTAAGTGATAAAAATTGTTCTTTTAAGCCTTAACAAAAAAGAGAATGATTGAGATATCCACTAATTGGTCAATGGTCAAAAATATTCACGTTGTCTTATTTTATATGGTTCGAATCTTACATTTATATTAAAAATATAAATATCTCTACTTAATAAAGAGAGAGATTGTATATATAGTGTACAAAGACCTAAGAATAGCTAAAATATTGAAGTGAAATTTTATAATTTATGTATTTATCGTATTTAAGTCATAATTATATTTAAAAAAATCTCTCTCTCTTTCTATATTTTAAATTTTAACGTGTTTATTAATGCATTTATTATTTCGTATTTTATACTTGTGTCCAAAATTATCCAATATAAAATCAAAACTAATTCTCATAGAATTAATTCTTGGCATTTGTTAAATAAAGAAAAAGAAAAGAAAAGAAAAAAAAAGTAGCAACACTAGCTTATGCTCCCACTTTTATCATCACCAATATCTTTTAATAGCCATACATATTGAAGCACACATTCTCCCAAAAGCATGTCTTCTTCCTTCTCTCTTATGTGTTGCCTTAGCTTTGCTTTCTTTTTCATATGACTTTTCAATCCAAGTTTTACAATCTCTTTTTCTTTTTTTAAGTTTACGCATTTGTAAAAGTATTTAAACTTTTGCCGTTGAATGGATGAGATTAATAGTAGAAAATATGAAGATTATTAACTGAGAAAAAAGACAAGGAAATAATCTTAGCCATTTATTATCATCATCCAACGGTCCAAAAAAATTGTAAAAGTAATTGAGTTCTACACAATGTAAGTGGATCATAATCCTATATATAGGCTAAATGGTCAAATTTGCCCCTAAAGTAAAGCCAAATCAGAATGTTGTCCCTAATTCTTTTTCATGCAATTTTGTCATCGAAGCCATTCAATTGTAGTAATTTTACTCTTTGATTGATGTTGACCGTTAAAGTGCTGACATGGTAGTTAACGGTGCTAACATGGTAGTCCACGATGATGACATGGCAGTACACGTGTAATGATGACATGGCAGAGGGACTGAATTGTTTTTTTTAACCGACTCTGAGGGTATATTTGACTTTTTACTAAGTTCAGGGGCATAATTGATTTTAATTGAAAGTTTGATAACTTATTTGTTCTTTAAGTTAAAAAAATAAGAAATTAATAAAATTTTAAAAATATTTAAATAATATATAAATGTTTATAAAATATTATAAATAAAACACTATAATTGATTTTAAAAATTAAGTAAAAACATAAAATTAAAAATATTGAAGGTTATAAATATAAAAAAACTAAAATTTCAAAATATTTATAAAAATCATTGAAAAAGTCTTCGACCGTTTCTGGTTATGCCAAGCCAACTAATATTCCTTAAACATGTTTTCAATAGAGTAGAAATAAAACTTATTAAATATTAATGAACATCAATTTGATGTAGAAAAGCGAAAGAAAATTTGATTAAATTGTTCAAATTTTTAATAAATTTTAATTAATTTTTAATTTTTATATTTGTATTTTATTATTTTAAATTTTAATAAAATATTAGTTTTTGGATAATTTTTTGAATATATTATTTAATTTTATTAAGTTTATGGCATTTTTTTAAAAAATGAAAATATTTTGATCTTTTCTGATATTTATATCATTATTTTTTTAAAATTGTTTGTGATATTTACACCAATTTGTTAATTGATTTTTCATATATTATGTTTGTTTCTAGAAAACTAAATTATTTATCCAATTTTATTCAAAAACTAAATAAATTGATTAAATTAATTTAAATTTTAAACAAATTATTTGTCCATTTTTAATATTTTAAAATTTTAATAATTTTTAAATTCTCATTTTTAGCTTAAATATTGAATAAGTTATCGAACTTTCAATTAAAATCAATTATGCCTATCTAAAAAAAAAAATCAATTTTTCAAAGTGTTAAAAAATAATTCAGTTTCATCATTTTGTGTGTGTTGTGATTCTTTAGATATAAAATATTTTATTTTAAACCAACGTCGGTCAAAGAGTAAAATTGCTATAATTGAATGATTTCAAGTGCAAAATTGCATAAGAAAAATTTAAGGACAAATTAGCAATGTTGATTTAATTTAGTTTTATATGTTTTTATAAATTTTTTATAAAATTGGTTGTTGGATGTAATAATTTAAGTGCACTCGGTGTGCATATAATTTTTTTTGGTTACAATGTGCATATAAAATTTTGAATTGTCTGATATTTCTACCATATTGATTAAAAATGTTTTAGTACATAGCTAATGCTTAAGAGCATTTATATCAAATAAAGATATTTTCAATTTATTCAAAATTTGATATGTATTATATATGGATTTTGGATTAAAGTGACGATTATTTTAAAATTTTCGGTCATAATTGCGAATAAATTTTAAGGGCCCGTTATCCGAGAATAAACGCCAACCACTATCACTACGCCGATCTCGCCCCGTTTACGCTCGGATAAAAGGGCACCGCATTGACAATTTATATCATAATGCAATCTTAGAACACATAAAAAACATAAACAAACATTCATAACGACGTAGCATTAAAACCCAAACACTATAATATAAAACAAAAATGATTAAAATGCATGAACATAACATTTCATGATGATAAAACAAAATAAAACAAAATATGAACAAGAAAATGCTTGCTTCCAAAATTAGCCTAATTAATTTTAACATGCTTAAACACATAAAAATGAACCACAACTTTAACATGCATGGCATAGACCTAAGAAGGGTACGAAATTAACAAGTCAACAATACCACAAAAATACACTAAGACCCTTATCAATGACATAATTAGTATGTAAAAATAACTACAAAGACATTACATATAACAAATAATATCATACTATCAAGTAACCTACAAAGAAGCGAAATGGACATAAAAACATGGTGTTTATGAGACCAATCCCACCGTAAAAAAAATGACCATAATAAGCTAACATGTAAACATGATATGCACATTAAGTTAAATATAACAACAAAGACATATGTAATACGAACGATCAAATTAAAGCACAAAAAATGATATAATACACTATAAAACATAAATAGACTAGGCGTAAATGAAACATATGTAAATATGATATGCAACACAATACACTAAAATAGATAAAGGGAATAAAGATATAAAAGTTTAAAGCATCAGAAGGACTAAAATGGAAAAGAAACAAAACCCAAAAACAGAAATTAAATAGTTAAAGACATAATTCAGGACTTGATTAAAAACTGAATTAAACTCCAAAGGACCTATCGAGTAATAAACCCATGCGGCAAGCTCAAAGTGTAAGAAACAGAAACATGGAAGGACTGCGAAGGTATTTATGCCATTTATAATCTGATCCAACTTAATTTCGGGGTTGAATTGAATGAAAATGAAATGCAGATGCTAATTTGAAACGAAAAAGGGGATGCAAAAGCGTGCGGCAACAGAGAACAGGGATTGAAAACGCAATTGTGCCATGGCCGAAAGCAAAAGCGGGAAAAAACAAAAGGACCCTTCGTGTAATTAGACCATTTAGCTATATAAAGGTTATTATTTGTTTTATAACCGGTGATATTAAACCTAAACCTAAAAAATTATTCAGCCTCTCCCCTCTTTTTCTCTCAACAACTCGATATCGCCGTTCACCCCTTCCATGGCCGACGTCGTCTCCGTGGTGGTGGAACCCAAACTAGCTTCAAAAAACTCTCCCTCTCTCTAAAACCCCGGTGTATGCTTATTTTTTAGGCAAAACACTCCGATTTGCCTAGATCTGAAAAAAAAACCAAGCCTTTTTGGAAGAAAAAAACCTCCTTTTCACCACCCCGACCTCTCCTCTCGACCGATTCACCCTAGGAGTGGGCTTATCACCGATTCGAAGGTGGATCGACGTTCAGAATAAGGGAGAAGATAAAGAGATAGATGCGTGGGGACCTTTCATCGGAGATCCTAGTCTCGGCCACCGTACAAGGTAACCGGTCGAAGCCTAAAAGGTATACTCTTCCCTTTTTTGTTTATATTTGGTATTGATTTTTGGTTCGAATGAACATGCAAAAAAAAAGGAGACTACCTTTCTGGAATTTCTTGTGTATTTTTAGATCTGGTTACAAAAAAACAAGACCCCCTTTTACATATGTGCTCTCTTTTCCTTTTTGTAGATCTCATAATCATAAAAAGATTATCTTTCTGAGATTTGGTTGTTGATAATCTGTTCTTTTGCCTCTTTTGCACGTCTGGTGGTTGGACCGGGTGGTACGCGGCGGAGTGGTGCCGGCGTGGAGAGAGTGGCAGCATCATCTTCGGCTGATTTACTCACGGCCGTTGGATTAGATCTGATCCAACGGCTGTGATTATATGGGGAATGTGCGGCCTAGATCGAGCCTTGAAATGCGTGGTGCTTGCTGGAGATGACGACACGTGGCAGAGGATAATGAACGGTCTCGCGCGCGTCGTTGCGCACGCGCGAAAGGGGAGGCGAGCGCGATCTGGTGAGTGACATCACACGCGCCAGTTGGATTATCTTGGACTGATCTGGACCGTTGGATCAAGACTTGATCCAACGGTCCAAATGACGGCGGCTGCAAGATAAAAGAGGGGTATCAGACTTAGTTTTTAGGGTTTTTAATATACTGGGTCAGGCCAATATGGGCCTTGTAATATATATTTTTGGGTTTTTGTAATAAATTGGATTGGACTGTTAATTAATATTTGGGTTTTATATTTTAGACATTAGTCCAATAATAATAATAATAATAATAATAATATGATATTACATACATACGTACACGTGCACACCCATATAAGTGTAACATACGAATACACATGCAAACATTAATGTAACATACTAACAAACATGTATATATATATATATAATCATACACATAATTAACATAACCTCTACACACATTAAACAAATACGCTCGTACTCTATAGATACATACGCGACACACATACACCATTAATACGTATACATACATAGCTTATAATATACATGCACACACCTTATATATATTAGTAACACTCATGCAAATAATAAACATATAATATGATAAGTATACATGCAATACTAATATGTATTTACAGATAAAAAAAATGAGTGATTACAGTTGCCCCTCTTTGCTTGTTCTCATGGAATGGGAAACAAAACAAAGATTCATAAGCACTCATTTTTATCAGACTTCCCTGTTTGTAGCCTTGGAAAAACGAATTCTTTTGGACATTTCCGCTCTTCCTTGGCTGAATCTTCAGGCTCGTAAGTTCTTCCTATATAGAGCTTCGTCACCTTCCGACCTTGGAGCTACAGTCTCTTTTCGACATAGAACCCTTCGCTCTGACATCCCGAATTATGAGTCATTCTTTTCACTTTGAGACAATAAAGCTTGGAGTCCTTCCTATATAGAACTCTTTGCTTTCAACGCTGGTTTCTCCTATATAAAACCTTTTGCACCGCTGATGGATTTTTCTGACTGGGAGTTCTTTTTGAGATTTTAGATTTAGGGTTCTCTCTTTATGGGACCTTCCACTGGGGCTTGAAAATGCAGGTTTTTTTTAGGCTGTTGCCTTTTTTGGACCTACGCTACTAAGATTGCCGCATCATGCCCGAAGAACTTATTGATGACCCGAAGGATTTAACACCATGCTCGAAAGACTTACTGATGGCCCGAAGGACTTAACATCGTGCCCGAAGGACTTACCGATGACCCGAAGGATTTAATATCTAGATCTGACGCCGACATGGCTGTTGTTTTATGAGGACTCACGCCGATATGCTGCCATGCTCATCATGCCCGGCGGACTTACCGACGACCCGAAGGATTTAACACCATGCTCGAAAGACTTACCGATGACCGAAGGATTTAACATCGTGCCGGGACGGACTTACCGATGACCCGGGATTTAATATCCGGATCTCGACGCCGACATGGTTGTTGTTTTATGAGGACTCACGCCGATATGCTTTGCCACATCATGCCCGGCGGACTTACCGATGACCCGGCGATTTAACACCATGCTCGAAAGATTTACCGATGACCCGAAGGATTTAACATCGTGCCCGGCGGACTTACCGATGACCCGAAGGATTTAATATCCGGATCCGACGCCGACATGGCTTGTTGTTTTATGAGGACTCACGCCGATATGCTACCACATCATGCCCGGCGACTTACCGATGACCCGAAGGATTTAACATCGTGCCCGGCGGACTTACCGATGACCCGGCGATTTTAACATCGTGCCCGGGACTTACCGATGACCCGAATGATTTAATATCTGGATCCGACGCCGACATGGTCGTTGTTTTATGAGGACTCACGCCGATATGCTGCCACATCATGCCCGGGACTTACCGACGACCCGAAGGATTAAACACCACGCTCGAAAGACTTACGATGACCCGGAGGATTTAACATCGTGCCCGGGACTTACCGATGACCCGAAGGATTTAATATCTGGATCTCGACGCCGACATGGCCGTTGTTTTATGAGGACTCACGCCGATATCTTTGCATCATGCCCGGGACTTACCGACGACCCGGGGATTTAACACCATGCTCGAAAGACTTACCGATGACCCGAGGATTTAACATCGTGCCCGAAAGACTTACCGATGACCCGGCGATTTAATATCCGGATCGGCGACGCCGACATGGTTGTTGTTTTATGAGGACTCACGCCGATATCTTTGCACATCATGCCCGGACTTACGATGACCCGGCGATTTAACACCATGCTCGAAAGACTTACCGATGACCCGAAGGATTTAACATCGTGCCCGAATGACTTACCGATGACCGAAGGATTTAATATATGGATCTCGACGCCGACATGATCGTTGTTTTATGAGGACTCACGCCGATATATCTTGCCACATCATGCCCGGGACTTACCGATGACCAAGGATTTAACATCGTGCCCGGGACTTACCGATGACCCGAAGGATTTAACATCGTGCCCGGCGGACTTACCGATGACCCGAATGATTTAATATCTGGATCCGACGCCGACATGGCTGTTGTTTTATGAGGACTCGCCGATATGCTTTGCCCACATCATGCCCGGCGACTTATCGACGACCGAAGGATTAAACACCACGCCGAAAGACTTATCGATGACCCGAAGGATTTTAACATCGTGCCCGGGGACTTACCGATGACCCGGCGGATTTAATATCCGGATCTCGACGTCGACATGGCTTTGTTTTATGAGGACTCACGCCGATATGCTTTGCCACATCATGCTCGAAGGACTTACCGATGACCCGAAGGATTTAACATCGTGCCCGGCGACTTATCGATGACCCGAAGAATTTAATATCTGGATCTCGACGCCGACATGACATCGTTGTTTTATGAGGACTCACGCTGATATCTTTGCCACATCATGCCCGGCGACTTACCGATGACCCGAAGGATTTAACACCATGCTCGAAAGACTTACTGATGACCCGAAGGATTTAACATCGTGCCCGAAGGACTTACCGATGACCCGAAGGATTTAATATCTAGATCTGACGCCGACATGGCTGTTGTTTTATGGACTTTGGTAAATTCTTCGATAATTCTTCAAATACCTGTTTAGGAACAAGCAAAATTGACATGCCCCTATCTATATGATGCATGTAATGTTATGATTTCTTTCTCCTCTTTTTTTTCTTTGTTAATCTTATGTCCTGAAAAGTCATTCTTCTGATTTCTCTATTTCCTTTCCTTTTGCGGTATGCTAAATTTTGACCTTCATTTCTGTCAAATTTTGCTCAATGGGCATCTGCTCTTGTTCGTTTGCACGAGCATCTGCCTTTCTTCTTCGGGGTTTCTGCCTGCTTCACCAACAAACGCTATATCATGCGTGTGCAGAGATTCTTACTATTCTTTCTGTTCTGTATTGCCCCACTCGTTCGTGCTCGGATATCTTCCAGTTCTTTTGACCCAACATTCTGAGTATTTGTTAATTTCGTCATCGTGGTGAGGGAAATGCTTCTTGTTCTTGAGCTGTCTGACACTTATACCTCTGTTATGCATTGTGAGGTCATTTCTGGTTAGGGGCTTCAATAGTATCTGCCTCCTTGTGTTCTGGATCTTACCCCTTGAAGTAATGCATGGAAATTTTTGTTGCTTTGACTTGTCAATTTGCTGATTAGTGTTCCACTAAAGGGTATCATTTAGATTAACATACAAGATTTTGAAAACACAGCATAGGAGCTCTGGATATCATGTGCGAGAGTGGCTTAGATTTAACCGCTTGATAATTCAAAGATGTGAAGTCTTCCCTGGTGACTCGGTTCATCCTCATGATTACCGCGTTGCTGCAGAGTGCTACTCTTTCTCAATTCTCATTATCTATTCTGCCCCCAAAAGGGTAGGCTTGTATAACCACTTGAGCGCAGAAATATTACTCTAGAAATAAAGTTCTGGGTGGTGCGAGTCTTAATTTTTTTCATGATATCGCCTATTTTCTTTTTCTCTTTTTTGTTTTTATTTAATCATTATTTGAGGAAATCAATTCGTCACAGTCCTTTGTCTTGAGGACAACGATGGAGCAAACAACACTGCCCCAAGTTACTCAACATAGTCACGATTTGAAAATATTACCATCACTCATGAAGCTAAGGTTTCTTGAATTGAATGATATATCTCCACCCTATCGCTTCAGCGGAGTGCCTCAAAATTTCCATACTCTTATCCGAACAAGCCTATTACCAGGTTTCGAACATAAGAGTACTTTTTATTATTATTTTCTCATTTTCATTTCTTTTTTCTTTCTTCTCTTTTTCTTTTCCTTTTTGTTTTGTTTCTCCTTTACTACCTAGAAGATTATGCCTAGAGTTTCAATTTCAAGCAACTCTACATGGTTGACATTTAGAGCTTTTTCGTCCTTGAATATCATCCAAAGAGTAATAATCTCGCTTTGCTGACCAGAGTCCGGTGGGGAAGATCACACATCATCGTTATCACGACAACTATCTAATGTCACATCTTGCAATTGATATCTAGTGCCCTACAATGACGAGAAAATATCTATGTGCTTTCAAAAACATTATATGTTTAAATGAAATGTGTCCTTTATTGAAATAAAAACCAACAAACATGCCCCATCACAAAAGATCTTTGCCACATGGGGGCCTCATAGAGTTGATTCCTTGTATTACTTCATGAAGGTATTTTAATGTAGAGACATTTCTGGCTTCTTCAGCACTATGTAGATTTGCTTCTTATCCGTGATCTTCCACTGCTTGATCAGTTCTTGTGTCAGGGTTCCATCATTGACCAGCTTCTTGATTTCCTCCAGTAAAGGTCTATATTTTCTGGTGGGATGCCCCGGTGCCCCCATATGGAATTCGCATGTGCTACTTGAGTCAAAACTATGGGCATACAGATCAGGTGCACTCTTCATCGGCCTAGGAACAAGATAGTGACCCTCTACCAGGTGAGGCCAAATGTCTGAGATAGATGTTCCAAACACTTCCAAATTTGCGCTTGTCCGAGGAATTTTCCTTGATGCCCCCGATTTGTCAGTCTGTCTCCTTCTCTTACGGCCACGTGAACCCTGGAGATGACACTCATTTACGTCTCCATCCTTATCCATCTTATCTTCGATTGGGTCCTTAGACTTAGACCCCAATTTTCCTTCTTTGACTGCGTATTCTATTCTTTCTCCAATCGTCATGAAATCTTCAAATTTGTTTCTCGATTTTTCCAACATCATATCGAAGAAGGGAGAGGGAAGCGTTGCATGAAATAGGGGGGAGTCAACTCTTCTTCCGCTATAGGGGGCTGGACTTGGGTCGCCAGACATCGCCACCTTAATGCATATTCCTTGAAGCTTTCGCTTGGTCTCATTTTCTCATTCTGAAGAAACTGTCGACAGGGTGCTAAATCTAAAGCATATTTGTATTGATCTAAGAAGGCATTAGCGAGGTCACCCCATGACCTAACTTGGTTTCTGTTCAAACGGTTATACCACACTGCTACTGGTCCCGTCAGGCTATCATGGAAATGGTGGATCAACAATTCTTCGTTCTTCATGTATCCTTCCATTTTTCTACAAAACATAGTTAAGTGAATCTTCGGGCAGCTGGTTCCGTCATACTGCGCAAATCTGGGAACCTTGAAATCTGGAGGAATGACCAAATCAGGGACTAGGCAGAGTTCCCTCGTATTGAAGACATTTATCTTCTCATTCTTCTTAAGCTCTTTCTCGATTTTTTTCTAACTGGTCAAGCCTCGACTCTTCAATTCGTTCCATTTGCTGATTAAATCTGCCATCGAACCCCATGTATTAAATGATAAAGTGCCATGCGATGATAAAACAATGTAAAAAATGTGATGCAAATGCAATGCATGAATACAATAAAGCATTGATTCCGCAAGTGATTTGTCCTTATAGAACATCTTTCATTCAGACCAAAAGGTTTCATTACATCCGGTATTAGGGTTTTACAGATAACAGTGAGCCCTGGCACCTAATGTCTTGACCTCATTCAATAGTCCCGTCAGTTTTCCTTCGCGGTCTAATGCTGGATCCATATTCTGGCTTATTGGTGCTGCTGCATCGGCTAAATCTGCTACATGTTGAGCTACTTGTCGGGCTTGAGTCGTAACCATCTTCATGTCCCGGTCTTTCTCCCGTATTGTTTGCTCGGCCTTTTGTATCTTAATGGTCATTACCCCAGTACGGATCTCACTGGTACGTAAAGCAGTATCGAGCCTCACTATCTGTTCTTTGAGTGTTGCGTTTTCCATTTGGAAGGCTTGTGATTCATTCCTTTCCTGGTGCAGACTTGATTTCAGGATATCTTCCATGGCCAGACTGCTTTCCAACTCATTTTGGAGAAAGTCGCGTTGGCCTTCAGCTTCTTCCAGCTTCTTTGATAATGATCTGACTTTATTCTTACTATTCTTGCATTTCTGCTTCCAGCGTTCTGAATCGTTCCTTAGCTGAACCACACTATTAACCCACTCTTCCGCGGTGTCACCCAGACCGAAACTCTTGAATTCAAAGTGCAGCTTCTGGTACTCGTCTTGTACATTCTTTGATTTCATGCTAAGATTGTGCCTCTCATGATCGAGCTGGTCGCGATTGTGTGTGAATTCATCTTCTGAGACACTTTTATTCTTGACTCCTAACTTTATCCCGCTTGAGTGACCCACTTCTATGCTATCCGAACCTTGGGCTCGGTATTGACCTTCCTTTGACTTTGCCCCTGGGGCCACGACAGGCTGGCTGAAGAATCGGGGTTGTCCGTCTTCGAAACCCAAAATTCCCATTCTGATAAGATCTCGAACTCTGTCCTTCAGGGCCCTACAATTTTCAGTGTGATGACTCGAATCGCCTACGTGGTAGCTGCACCAGACACGACTGTCGTAATCTTTCGGATAAGGAGGTTTTCTTGGTACATACTTCATTGGTATGATAAGGTTCCTTTCGACAAGCAACGGAAGTAACTCAGTGTATCTCACGGGTATAGGATAATGTCTTCTGATGTTATTAGATTCTCGAACTTCCCTTGGTTTTGCCTCTGTTCCCTGGGTATCTTCCCCCGATATACTACTTGTCTGCTTCTTGAAATTGATCACAAAGGGATTCGATTTGTTATATTTAACGGTGTTGTCTATTTTGACATTCTGACAATTCTGTTTCACCTTCTGCTCCCCGACCGAATCTTTTCCGAGTTTGACATGCTACTTGCCTTTCATCATGGCATTCATCTGGTCCATCATCTCGGACATCTGCTTCTTTAGTTCTTGTATTTCATCTTGTTTGTCACCAGGATTGACACTGCTTACCGAATCTGTTCCGGTGTCCTTGAATGGTTCTTCTTCGGCTGTCCCCGGTCTAGTCTTGGGATGGAGTTTTGGAATTGGACCCCCTTCCTTCAGGTCAAAGAACCTTTGGTCCATCATGAACAATCTTCTATTATGGGAGAAATCACTCGGGAATCAATGCCCCTGTGTAATGTGAATGCGATGATAGGCAAAAACAAAGCAAAAGAAAACAAGTCAGTACCGGACAAAAATGATAAGTACGTAATAAAAGGGCAAATTAAATGCGATAAGCAAATAAGGCAATCCTATTTACATTCCATCTAAGACACCTAGGTTATCCGCATGGCTCTAACAGGGTGGGTTTCTATGTGTTCTCTACATGCAGTTTTGGTTCTAGGAGGTACCCGAATTGTCCTTGCTGTCCTCTACTAAGAGTAGCAAGGCCCCCGATCATCACCCATTGTAGGCTCCTTTCAACCGGGTTCAATTCAGGGGGACCCATTCGCTTATGCCCGTACGAAGGAACGATATCCTTACGAAAGCATAAGGTACTCGAGCCCCGAAGGTACTTGCTAGGCCCATACGGGAGAACGATATCTCCACGAAAGCATTAGCGTTTTCCCCTCACTTAAAAAGACGGGTTTATATGCCATATTTTAAATGCGTTAAAATAAACGCGCAATTATGACCGAATGTTAATTTAATAGTCACTTTAATCCGGAATTTCCAATATTAGTAAAGCGGTAATTATTGTAAAAGCTTGACTCTCATTTGTTTTTTTCGAAAAAACAAAAATGTCCCCAGCAGAGTCACCATCTGTAGCGATGTCTTTTTTATCGCTAAAAAACACGGGGTTTTTTGAAGGTGTGTTTGAAAGGTGTTTGTGATTCTTTTGGATATAAAATATTTATTCCGTGGGGTTTTAGAAGAAACCACATTAAAAAAATGAAGTCGCCACCGGCCACTTAGGTAGGCCGGACACCATAAAACCAGAGATTCAAAAAGATGGGGTTCGGGAGTCGGTTACGGATGGGGAAGGATTAGCACCCCCACACCGCCCAAAACTGGTACTTTAATAATTACCGCTTTATTAATATTGGATTTTCCGGATTAAAGTGACGATTATTTTAAAATTCGGTCATAATTGCGAATAAATTTTAAGGGCCCCGTTATCCGAGAATAAACGCCCAACCACTATCACTACGCCTGATACTGGCCCCGTTTACGCTCGGATAAAAGGGCACCACATTGACAATTTATATCATTATGCAATCTTAGAACACATAAAAAACATAAACAAACATTCATAACGACGTAGCATTAAAACCCAAACACTATAATATAAAACAAAAACGATTAAAATGCATGAACATAACATTTCATGATGATAAAACAAAATAAAACAAAATATGAACAAGAAAATGCTTGCTTCCAAAATTAGCCTAATTAATTTTAACATGCTTAAACACATAAAAATGAACCACAACTTTAACATGCATGACATAGACCTAAGAAGGATACGAAATTAACAAGTCAACAATACCACAAAAATACACTAAGACCCTTATCAATGACATAATTAGTATGTAAAAATAACTACAAAGACATTACATATAACAAATAATATCATACTATCAAGTAACCTACAAAGAAGCGAAATTGACATAAAAACATGGTGTTTATGAGACCAATCACACCGTAAAAAAAAATGACCATAATAAGCTAACATGTAAACATGATATGCACATTAAGTTAAATATAACAACAAAGACATATGTAATACGAACGATCAAATTAAAGCACAAAAAATGATATAATACACTATAAAACATAAATAGACTAAGCGTAAATGAAACATATGTAAATATGATATGCAACACAATACACTAAAATAGATAAAGGGAATAAAGATATAAAAGTTTAAAGCATCAGAAGGACTAAAATGGAAAAGAAACAAAACCTAAAACAGAAATTAAATAGTTAAAGACATAATTCAGGACTTGATTAAAAACTGAATTAAACTCCAAAGGACCTATCGAGTAATAAACCCATGCGGCAAGCTCAAAGTGTGTAGAAATGAAACATGGAAGGATCATGAAGGTATTTATGCCATTTATAATCTGATCCAACTTAATTTCGGGGTTGAATTGAATGAAAATGAAATGCGGATGCTAATTTGAAACGAAAAAGGGGATGCAAAAGCGTCGTGCAACAGAGAACAGGGATTGAAAACGCAATTGTGCCATGGCCGAAAGCAAAAGCGGGAAAAAACAAAAGGACCCTTCGTGTAATTAGACCATTTAGCTATATAAAGGTTATTATTTGTTTTATAACCGGTGATATTAAACCTAAACCTAAAAAATTATTCAGCCCCTCCCCTCTTTTTCTCTCAACAACTCGATATCGCCGTTCACCCCTTCCATGGCCGACGTTGTCTCCGGCGGTGGTGGAACCCAAACTAGCTTCAGAAAAACTCTCCCTCTCTCTAAAACCCCGGTGTATGCTTATTTTTTAGGCAAAACACTCCGATTTGCCTAGATCTGAAAAAACCCAAGCCTTTTTGGAAAGAAAAACCTCCTTTTCACCACCCGACCTCTCCTCTCGACCGATTCACCCTAGGAGTGGGCTTATCACCGATTCAAGGTGGATCGACGTTCGAAATAAGGGAGAAGATAAAGAGATAGATGCGTGGGGACCTTTCATCGGAGATCCTAGTCTCGGCCATCGTACAAGGTAACCGGTCGAAGCCTAAAAGGTATACTCTTCCCTTTTTTGTTTATATTTGGTATTGATTTTTGGTTCGAATGAACATGCAAAAAAAAAGGAGACTACCTTTCTGGAATTTCTTGTGTATTTTTAGATCTGGTTACAAAAAAACAAGACCCCCCTTTTACATATGTGCTCTCTTTTCCTTTTTGTAGATCTCATAATCATAAAAAGATTATCTTTCTGAGATTTGGTTGTTGATAATCTGTTCTTTTGCCTCTTTTGCACGTCTGGTGGTTGGACTGGTGGTACAGCGGAGTGGTGCCGGCGTGGAGAGAGTGTGGCAGCATTATCTTCGGCTGGATTTACTCACGGCCGTTGGATTAGATCTGATCCAACGGCTGTGATTACATGGGGAATGTGCGGCCTAGATCGAGCCTTGAAATGCGTGGTGCTTGCTGGAGATGACGACACGTGGCAGAGGATAATGAACGGTCTCGCGCGTGCGTTGCACGCGCGAGTGGGAGGCGAGCAGTCTGGTGAGTGACATCACACGCGCCAGTTGGATTATCTTGGACTGATCTGGGACCGTTGGATCAAGACTTGATCCAACGGTCCAAATGACGGCGGCTGCAAGATAAAAGAGGGGTATCAGACTTAGTTTTTAGGGTTTTTAATATACTGGGTCAGGCCAATATGGGCCTTGTAATATATATTTTTGGGTTTTTGTAATAAATTGGATTGGACTGTTAATTAATATTTGGGTTTTATATTTTAGACATTAGTCCAATAATAATAATAATAATAATAATAATAATAATAATAATATGATATTACATACATACGTACACGTGCACACCCATATAAGTGTAACATACGAATACACATGCAAACATTAATGTAACATACTAACAAACATGTATATATATATATATAATCATACACATAATTAACATAACCTCTACACACATTAAACAAATACGCTCGTACTCTATAGATACATACGCGACACACATACACCATTAATACGTATACATACATAGCTTATAATATACATGCACACACCTTATATATATTAGTAACACTCATGCAAATAATAAACATATAATATGATAAGTATACATGCAATACTAATATGTATTTACAGATAAAAAAAAATGAGTGATTACAACAACTGATGAATTAAACAAAATAAAAAACTTATAAAAAATTTCCAAAAGTATGTAATACTGATTTTTAATTCTACTTTTTAATAGATTTTTAATTCTACTTTATATAGAGAGAGATTGGATCCAGTTAGACTAGGTAAAACTCAACTAGTTTTACACTAATCCATGACCATTAGATGGGTGAAATGGATGAATGGAATTAAAAGTAGGATATGTGGAGATTATCACTTGAAAAGAAAGTAAGGAGTTAATCTCATCCATCTATTTCACTCATCTAATGGCTATGAATTAGTGCAAAACTAGTTGGGTTTTACATAGTGTTATTGAATCCTAACCCACATAGATAGATAGATAGATAGATAGATAGATAGATAGGATATACTTACACAAAATGTAAAACTCATAGTTTTACACTTTTTTTGGATCGTTGGATGGTGAAATGAATGGTTGAGATTAACTCTACTTTTTTTTCCAAGTGATCATCTTTACACAACTCACTGTTAATCTTAACCATCCATTTCACCAATCCAAAGATCTAAAAAATGTAAAAGTTAAAAACTCTTACACCGTGTAACGGGATATATATATATATATATATATATAAGTAGAATAGAGCAAATCTGTGCACGGTTTTTCTGGAAAGGAAATGACATAACCGTCAGAGGTGCAAAAGTGAGTTAGCAGCAGATCAGTACTCTTAAATCAGATGGGGGATTGGGCCTTAAAAAATTGCAAATCTGGAGCAAAACTTGCCTATTCGTCCTCCTGAAGAAAATATTAGCTAGAGAGGGCTCTTTATGGGTGGCTTGGCTGCAGGAGTACGTATTCAAAAGAAAGTTTTTGGCAAGTTGAGAGCAAGAATCATTTCAGTTGGATAGTGAATAAATTGTTAAAAATGAGACTTGAGGTTGTTGACTTGTATAGATCTGTGACATATTGGTCCGCAGTGACAAATTCTTGGATATGGGATAACACGCGAGAAGACAGGCCAAAGGTGCAGTGACACAAATTAATCTGGTACCCTCTCCACATCACCAAACACTCCATAATAGCTTGGATGGCCATACTGGACTGTTTTCCCACAAAGGATCGTTTATCCCGTATGGAGATTGTAACGAATGTTGTTTGCGTACTATGTGACAATGGCCTAGAATCAAGAAGTCATTTATTTTTTGGATGTCCTTTTTCTTGTTGTGTTTGGAGTAAGATTTTGCAAGACTGCAGATTGTACAAACAGGTCGCAGGTTGGGAATATGAGCTCCTATGGTCTTTGAAGAATTTGAATGGGAAATCTCTCATTGTCCTCACCCTCAAGATGGCTTGGAGTGCATACATTTATTATATCTGGGAGGAGCGAAACCATAAACTTTTTAGGGGTGTTGGTCGATCAGTGGATGATATTGTTCGATGCATAAAAGATATAGTTCGATTTCGTATACATGGGAAGGGTATAGACATTACTGATAGGGTTAATGTACAACTGTGTATAGATTGGGGAATCCAAATTTGATGATCCCCTGATTGTAATGTTTTTTTTTTGCAGCACCTTGCTGCTTCTTGGATAATAAACACCCATTTATCCAAAAAAATATAAGTAGAATATATCTTAATAAAGAATCTAAAATAACATTTTTTTAGGTAAAAAAGGTACTAGTTTTATTTTATTTTTCTTTATTTGTCGTGAAGGAATTAAATAACTAAATCAAATATTCTTCTTATTTCCTATGAGAGAAAAAGAAAAGAAAAGAAAGATATTTTTATTTTAAATTAAATTTTGATAATTTGGCACCATTGATAAATAAATTGAAATAAATTATAATTAATTATTTTTTTAATAGTCTAAGTGATTACAAAGTAATACATATTTATATTTTTTTTATTCTTTAATAAGACACACCACACTATAAATAAAGTTGTTTGAACCGGATTAATTAAATTGTAGTGCAGGGAATATCTTCATGAAATTTTCAAAATAACTTTTTGAAAATTTGACAGAATTTAAACCCAAGAAAAAGAAGAAATATTCCAAGACAAATGTATAGGGGCTATTGGGTGTGGTGCTAAGTGCAATGTAAAGGTATTAAAGTAATTATATGTTTCCTTGATTCCATTAATTGAATGATAAATTATGCTTAGGGTAGTGGATAAGAGAATAAAAAAAAACACTTAAATAAAGGTCGGAGATTGCTACAAAAAGTGCCTAAAGATTATTTTTTAGACATTGCTATCTTTTGTGAAGCAGTTAAAACCTATTCCTTCTATGGGATGGAATTTTCTTATTTTTAAACTTTCTATGTTTTCATTTTCATTTTCTTTTATTTTTATATAATACCAAAGTTATTCGTGTGCCAATAGAACGCAAAAGATTAATTATTGGCATCACTCCAATAAATACATTAGAAAACAAAAAAAAATCCATAATTCCTCCAAACTTTTAAATCAAAACCAATTACGATTAAAACACAACGAATGGTCCAATGGAAATGAGGATGATGTTGATCCTAGGAGACTTGAGTTCAATTTGCTTTGTTGTGTGTGCATTGTCAAAATGGTAATATTTTATATGAACAAATATTACCTTATAATTATTTTTTATTTTTCTAACATTGAGAAATTATTATATAGGCTTTTCTTTTCACTTAAAATTTAAGTTAGACTTATATGAATTAGGTTTTGGATAGATGTTCAAATTTATATCAGCTTGAATTGCAATTTAATATTTTTATTTAAATTTGGTTATAATCATAAAATATTTTTTATATATTTTTTAAAACAGCAAAACGTGCAAATTGGTCATATCCAATCCAACTTGGAGTAAAAGAATTGAGGAAAAGAGAGTCAATGCTTGAAATGTGGAAATCACTTTTATAAATCCAAAGAATTAAAGCAATAAATTTCATTTTTTATATATAGTTATTCATTTTTTATTTAATGAATAGTTATTTTATTAAAAATGAAAAATTCAAGATGAAAGTTTACAATACAGATAAATAATTTTGATCCAGACATATTCTTTAAAACACGAAAAAATAACGTTTTTAGATCATAAACAGGACCAAAGAAAGAAAAGGTAAAAACCTAATTCAAAGACTCGAAACAAAATAGATACAAAAACCACCAAAGCTCGACGATGAAGGTAAAAACATCAACAAACAACATTAAAAATGGATATTACAGAATTGGGGCACGTTGACAACACGTTTATTACCACAAATCAATCGCGAACATGAGCAGTGACTAAACTTGCATCTAGATCTAGTTCGATGGTCCAAAACAGGGAGATCAACAGGACAATCAAAAGGGCGCCATCTTGATCAGTCGTGGCGACGTCAAATCTAACCTAAAAAACAAATAACAAAAAAGCGTGCCAAGAGGTAGAAAATCGTGCCAAAAGATAGAAGAAAGCGTATCATAAAGACATATTTATTAAATTGAAATGACTAAAATAAAAAAAAACAAATAAATAAAAGAGAGTGACTAGCGGTCGACAACCAACACTAAGGTTGGTGCCGCCGCCGGCTATAAAAATTAGACAAGAATAAAAAATATGACAACGATACTGAAGAAAAAAAGACAAAGCGGCTAGGTTTTAGGAGATTTTATAACTTACTAGTTTATAAACGTACTAGTTTTCAAGATAGAATTTTATTTTACAAACGGTTTTAATTTACCGTTATATGTGTTTAATTATATTTTTATTGCAGACACATAATGATCGATTAAAGTTGTTTGTGACAAAAAACTATACTATTAATGTATCCAATAATAATACTTTAAGGATTAAACTTGCAACTAAATATAAATCTCTAAGTTACTCTATTTTTATCCCTTTTAACTCAAAATAAATAGGTAAAGAAAAAAAAAACTAAGGGAAATAGTTTTACAAGTCAAAATAATTAACATGGAATAATGGAAATGGGTATGGACTTTTATGTATCTAACTTTATTTCTAAGAAAAATATTTTGATATACAAACCGTATAAATTAAAGTTTACACAAGTCTATTAATTTTATGTTTTAAAAGTCTTATTTAGGATTTAAAATTTAAAATTAGGTTTTATAATTTTACGGTTTAAGATTTATATTTTAGGGGAGCTAATATGAGGGTTGTGTAAAATATATTTTAAACGGATTGCGTATAAGATGTAATTCTATTTTTAAACCAAACATTATTTGATTTTATTGAATTAAAAGCTTTTTGTAAAGATTAGGGACCCGAATAGAATTTGACCTTTGAGAACCATTATTATCAACTCGCGATTTCCTAAATCCTAGGATCATATGCAATATTATTAATTAATTAAATAATTAAGGAAATTAATTATCCCTTGCTATCATAATCTAATTTCCATCGAGATATACTTTGATAAAGTCAAAGCTTGTGTACATAAACAACAAGGGTTTGGTGTAATGATAGGACACATTATTATTGGGAGAGAGACACGAATTCTGAACATATACCATAAAATGAACATATACTTCACTAAAAAAAATTATGTACCTAAAATTATCAATTTTCACATGAAAGGAAAAAGGACTGGAGTGGTGGAACTCAACGTTACTTATTGGGGGCATCTATTTTTTAAAAAACTTAAGGGGTCAACTATATAAATTATATATTTTTAAGAGACTAAAAATATAATTTTACTATTATCCTAATTTAATTTTTAAAAAAATATTTTGAGGGGAGGAGAGTGGCCCCATTGAGTACCACCCCTGGAAAAAGGGAATCTTGGGTCATTTATCGATAAATAATTTAATTTATTTTACAACAAAGTGGAATAACTTAAATTAAAAGTTAAACTAAAATCATATCCATTCTATTTCAGTTTTCAACTATTTTATCAAGGTTGATTAAGAAAAACCATTTTATTAAGGCGTGAGAGATGACACTTCAATTCCAAGTATATATATACACTTCAATTCCAATTTCCAAGTACATACATGCTATTATTATATATAAAAGCAAAGTAGCAAGTTGAAATATAAATCAATGACATCATGATAAGGAAAAATTAATGATTATTAATATTAAATCACTCCTTTGTTTCTTTATTTTAATCTTCCTTTTATCGGGAAAGCTGACCGACAAAAATATTAGTAGGATTTATATTTCACAACGTGTTATTATATATATATATATATATTCAATAACGTAGATGATAGTTTTTTCTTCTCTCAAATCTTTGGACAGTAATTTTGGTCCACGATCATTGTCGACAATTCCATCTCAATTTTTTTTCTCTTTTCTTTGTTTATATTTCCAGAATTTCTTTGTTTGATTCATAATTTCCTTTCTTTTTTTCACTTTTCATCCTCCATAATTAATCTAACTAATGTTAGTAGATGATTTGCTCACCAACGACTTCTATTTTACATATCTACGATTTATTTTGTCATTCTCTTACGAACATTGTAGAAGTTTTTACGAAAATAGTAAAAGTTCTTATCTTGTCTCGTATTAATTTTGGTTTTAATTTTGCAAGTTAGTTTGTTTTTTCCATGATTGATTTTGTTGTCACTCCTTCAATTAATGGGTACATAATTTGTTAGGATATCTATTTTCAATGGATCTAATATGATGTTAATAAGGTAGTTCATTGTCTTGATATGATAGTCTTATCTTGAACAGACTGCTTTTATCGAGAAGTTATTATTATAATAATTAGGTTGTTATGAATGTTGATAATAGGTTGAATCATGAAGATGGTTTATATTTTTTTATAGTTCTTCTAGCACATATTTGTCTTGTTTTTGCAAGTTTTTTCTTTTTAGGTTTGGATTTGTCGTCATTTCTTAGGTTAATATTTAATTATTTTGTTGATTTATCTCTACCTTAGACCACGGGTTAGTTTTTTCATATTGATAGGTGCTCGAAATAACTCTAAATATATCATGCTTAAATTGTGATAAATTTAATCTTCATGTTCTATTATTATGTTAGTGTTAGTGGTATTTATCTTTCACTGTCGATAATAGTATTTATTAATATCTTATATTTGTTTGAGTTGTTTGATTGGAATTTTTAACTCTCTCTTGTACGATCCTATTCTCGTTATTAAACTTTTAGTTTTTATTCTTTAATAATTTTAGAGAAAATGACCGATTATGTGATTAGCCTACTTTAAATTATGTGGACTCTGTTTTCTTAAAATTGTAAACTGTTGTTATATTTCTTCTTACATATTCAATAAAACTAATTGCTATTTTTTAAGAAATAAGGAAGATGATAATATCTTTTTTATGAAGTAACTTGAATTTACTTTTTAAATCTTTTATTAGATAAGTAACATTTAAGACCCTAAACTTGTCCATTTTTCCCATATCAATACCTAAATAATTTTTGGTCCACACTTAAGTATCAAAATGAGCAAAATAAGTTTAAGTGCTAATGTTAGAAAAACAAACAAGTTCAAGAATCAAAGTGGTCAAAAAATAAATTTTGGTAAGAAAAACGGATAAATCTAAAGTTGAAATGTGACTTATCCTAACTTTTAATCGTTTGCATAGAATTATACATTGTGAATACGTTATATATAAATTTATAATAATATTTTTTGAAAATTATTTATTTTCTCACTTAAAATATTATACATAGGTCTTTTTGGTAAATAACTTTTTGAGCTAAAATTAGAGGTTTGAAGCATTTTCAGAGGTTTGATTAGTCAAATTCGTTAATTTGGATGTTTGGTAAATAGAAGATGGTAATAGCGGATTGAGGTGAAACCTCTCATTTTGAAAAAGCTCATTTTAGAGCTTTTTTAGTTAGAGGTTTGGATAAAAGACTTGTAAAGACTATTTTGTCCTTGATAATTATAAATATTTTCTAAATAACATAAATTTGATTAACGAATAAAATTTTAAAAAATAATTTTATAAATAAGAAGTTAATATATACATTAATATATACATCTAAATTTAATAATTAATAAAATTATATTCAAAATATAAATTCATAGATAAAAATTAATATATACATCTAAATTTAAATGCCAAAAATATATAACGATGTATATATTAATTTTTTTTATTTGAAATTATCTTTTAATATAATTTTAATAATTATTAAAATTATATTAAAAAGATAATTTCACAAATAAAAAATTAATATATACATCCTGATATATGCTCAGTAATGATATTAAAAATTTAATTTTTATAATATAATTAATATTAATAGATACAAAATGTTAATAACTAATAAATTATTCAAACAAGTATCAAATATAATCATGTCCTTATATGTCATTTTGCTTATTCAAATAATCAAACAACTATCAGCTATCAGTTAATTTTACCAAATATTTTTATACAATAAACTAGTGTAATCCGCTAGTCAAATAAATTAATGCTATCCGCTAATTACCAAACAAGGCCATATTCTATAAGCCTTTTCTCACTTTAAAATGTAATTTTTAAAAATTGTGTCTTTTCTCACTTAAAAGTTATGAGTTTTCTCACTTAAAATATAAATCTATACTAATATTATTTAAAAATTATGTCTTTTCTCACTTAAAAACAATCTTTTATTTTGTTTTGTAAAATAAAATAATTATATGTTTATTTTAATTATACTATGGATTTTTAACAATAAAGCTTTCATCGATGTTAAAGATTTTACTTATACAACTTTAGTTATAATTTTTGTATCTTTTTATTCTATGTTTAATTCATGTAACTTTGTATTCCATATTTCAAAGTTTGAGGGAAATTACAAATTATAGTTAGAAGTTTGTTAAAGAATCAAATTGATGTTTTAGTTATAGTTGAGGGGCCAAATTAAATATTGATGTTTTTGTTAGCATATCATTGTAATAGATATTAACGACATAATGATCAATTTGTGATTTATCTATAACTTTAGTGACTAAAATGTAATTTTTAAAACTTTAGTGACTAAAATAAAAATTCACTCAAACTTTAGTGACCATGGGGTGTAGTTTAGTCTATTAAATTGTATAAAGTATGAACTTTATTCATGTGAGTTTGTATAATGTTGCTGGATAGTATAGTTGGAGTATTAAATACAAAGTAAAATAAATATACAAATTATTGGTATGGTTGGGCTTTTCTTTAAAAAAAAAAAAAATAATGCTAGACATAAAATGAATTAAGCTATCCCTTATTTAAGGCCTCCTTGGTACATTGTATACTTATTCTAACTTATTGCTAAAGAATTAATAATAAAATGAAATTGAAATTTTAATTGGTTTATATAATTAATTTTAAGATGTGATGCTTAGATTCGTCTACTAGTGGATTTGAACCATAGTTTATTTTTTAAAAATATCATCCAAACCCAAATTGAATCAAGTTTGAATTTCACCAATAGACTATATTTAATGTTCATAAAATATTTTTATATTGCAATGAAATTGAAGTAATATAATATTTTTATGGGAAATTTAGACTACACAATCTTATCCATTTCAATCCTAAACTCTAAACCCTAGACCTTAAACAGGATAAACGGCATTAAAACAGGCAATATTGTATACTCTTAATTCTACTTTTATTTATCAAACAATCATTTAAATTGAATTTGATCGGTCTGAATTTCTAAAAGGTTTGTCTAAAGCATATTCAACTTGTTCTAATACTAAATCAAGTCCAGGGGAATTTGGATTTGTATCTCGACATCTGCAATTCTTTTCTTTATTTGAGTTTTATATTAAAATAAGACTAAATTTAATGCTCATAAAATATTTTTATATTTTGAGTTTAGTTTAAATTAAAGTTTAATTTATTTTTTTTAGAATTTAATTAGTGTTTAGAATTTATGTTCTTGTTTATTTTAATTTTTTAAATTAAGATTATGAATTTAGAATTTAAATTTTTATATAAAAATGACATTAAAAATAAAATTAATTTGGGTTTTATGTTAAGATAAAGGGAAATAGTGTACACTATCCAACTTTTAATCAAAATTAAAACTAATTAACTAATAATTTTAAGAATTCTTGGCATATAAAATTGATTAAAGTGATAGTGGATGGGTGAACTAAGCAACCATTCATCTAATCAAACTCAATGAAAGTGAAGACGCATGCTTTAGCACTATCTCAAGCTTTTTATTGTTTTTGCATTTGCACATCCATAGGTCAACTAATGTTATTTGTTGTACTTTTAGAGCAATATGACATATATAATCATTATTATAAGCTGAAATAAAGAGGTTAGGTTCAAACATGTCTAAAGATTCTTTAGGCTAAATTTGTTTAGTTTCAAACAACATCCCTTCCCAAATAGAACTTTGGGAATTGGTACATGTGGTTAACAATTACATAAGTAAATATTGTATTTCTATGCAGAGACGGAACTATTAAGGGAATAAGAAAGAATAATACCTTTAAATTTTTATATTTAATAATAATTTTAGTCACTGTTAGTTTGAATATTTATCAAATTGAACTTTGTTTCTCTCAAATTTTAGAGTAAATACTTATTAGATCAGCGGTAATTTTAAAATTATTTGACCTTGCCTCTCTTATTATCTAATTGTGACCATGTTCTCGATTCTATGCATCAAAAGGTGTAATGTTCTCGACATTCTTTGTCTCAATATGATTAAAAAAAGTCATTTTTATTTTAAACTAAAGATAAAATGAATGGAATTTATATGAAATTAAGAATTTTATTAATATTCCTTCAAAAAGAATTTGTAAGCATTATTGAAGAGGTTTTAAATCAATATGCTTTTTCAGTGCTTGGCACTATGGAACCCAAATTTTGTGTATGGAAATGCATCACAATAAAAAGACAATATATATATATATATATGTCTATGTGTGTATATATATACATATAGTATCCAACTCTCTTTTGATCAAAAAAGCCATCATGGATTAGCCATCCATTTCAAAAGTTCCAAGCCCTAGCACGTGATTATGATCCATTTCCTTAGTTCATTTTCCATTAACTCTGCCCTCTTTACACACACACACACACATATATATATATATATATATATATATATATATATATATATGATTCATTTACGCAGTGTAAGAGTTTTAAGTTTGACACGTCTTTTGGATCACTGATTGGGTGAAATAAATGATTAATAGTAGGATATGTGAAGAGGGAAAAATAAGGAGTTAATCTCAGCCATCCACTTCGTCAATCCAACGATCCCAAAAATGTGTAAAACTCATAGTTTTACACTGTGTAAATAGGATCCATTTACATTATGTAAAACACAATTAGTTTTGCACTAATTCATGGTCATTATATGAGTGAAATAATGGATGAAATTAAAAGATGAAAATAAGGAAAATTTTAAGTAGAAAAAAGAGGAGTGTTTAATCTCATCCATCTATTTCACCCATCCAATGACCATGAATTAGGGTAAATGCATGGCTGAGATTAACAATGGGAAATATAAAGATTATCACTGGAAAAAAAATAAGAAAAGTATAAAAGTAATTGAACTTTACACATTGTAAGTAGAACCTAACCTTATACATATACACATATATATATATACACATATAACGACATCAGAGTTTTTTTTATGTTAACCTATATTTTAGTAAAGGTGAATGTGAATTTTTTTTTTAAACTATATTGATTCCTTTTTATATATATACTTTTTTTTTATCTAAAACGCACATATGTAATAAATTTTAAATTTTACCTTATATAAGTAGGTACTACCTATATATATACTAGATTTTATCACAATGAAAATGTGAATCAACAAAGATAGTTTATTAAAATATTTTTGAAAAATTTATTAACAAAGGATTATAGATAAAGCAGTAAATGATTTCTATATTAATTCAATATATTTTTTTGTTAGAATTTTATCCAGTTGCTTATTTAAGAATTATATAAATATATGGAAAAGATAAAAACATTTTTTTAATAATATTAATTATTATAAAAATAATGAAAGATGACATTCCCATTATTTGTTTTATTGAAATATTTTAACACCAATAAAAAATTTCTCAGAATGTCATTAGGTGAGATGATTCCAATTTGTTCTAAAACAAATAAAAAGTTAAAATACAAAATAAGGATGTACATATAGGTGTCTGTGAGATTTTGTTTATGAAATGAATATTTATATCCCAAATTACATATTTTTATTTTATTTATTTTTCCATCCGTCCCAAAAATATATATGCAATACTTACTTTAGCCCCTCTGAGTTAGGGAAATTCTCACATTGTCTCATTAATTTTTTATTAGTTTACTCCTATTTTCAGGGACAGAGCCGGGATTTGGAATTAGGGGGCAAAACATAAATGTTTGAAAGTGAGAGGGCAAATTCAAAAATAAACTAATTTTAAAAATAATTTATATAAGAAGACCAAAGTGAAAAAATAAAATTTTTGCCCCAACCCCTTAATAGTTCCGTCCCTGCCTATTTTCATTCCGTCTAAACCCTTAGTTCTCACTATTTTTTTTTGTTAAAAATCGATGATTTGATCCAATCAGATTTTGTCATGTGCATTTTAAGAAATTAAAAGAATTTAAAAAATAAAAATTATATCAAGGTAATAAAATATTCTAAAAGGAAAAAATGTATAATTTTTATATTTTTCGGTCTTGTATGAATTTTTTTATATATTTTAATTACAATTTTTTTAATAAATTAAGCAATACTTAATCTAAATTAAATAGTCAATAAATCAAACCTTGGTGGATGTACAAAAAAAATTGATTTAGTCGATACAATCATCGTGTTATAATTTTTTTAAGTCACAAAATAAATCTATTAAAAATAGATAAACCATAATACGAGTAAGGTTAGTTAATTAGATTTCATCATATCCCCGATATAAATGATTAAAACATTTAATATACTAGAATAAATTTATGAAAAATATTTAATAAATAATTATAGACAGAGAGGTAATGTATTTGTATGCGGATTTATTAATTTTATGTTCATCTTATGATAATGTTTTTTTTTATTAATTAGAGATTACATTCCCATATCAATGTTCGAATCCATACAAGATGAGACAATATGAGCATTCTTAGCCAGTACACCAATCAGTAGATCTCTTATGATAATGTTAATTATCATTTAAAAAATATACTTTACCAACAACTAGTTGGTCAAGTGCGATGAGACACTAAATCTTTTAAGCAAGGTAAGGGGTTCGAATCCTGACATTGTGAATAGAGAAAAAAGGGTTGAGAAAGTCACTCTCATAATGAGTTTATACAAAACCCGATTTAGATTAGTCGGTCAGTGGGTCAAAAACTAATGGTTAAACAAAAAATATATGCTTTAGTATTCTCCTAATTAATCTGTTATTAGGTGAACAAGTAATTGGTCTACCAGAATAAAGTGTTAAATCTATTAAGCAGTGTTAAAGATTCTAATCATGACTACATAAATAAAAACAATTAAGTTAGAAGGGTCGCCCACATAATGAGCTTTTGCAAAACTTGATCCAAATTTTTGAGTAATGACATCTGGATTTTATTAAACACCATAAAAGTTATTACAAATACAATACATCAAAAGGAGAAAAAAGGGACTAGTCCACTAAAAATCTCCTACAAATGTGCAAAGAAAAGCAAACACTTCCATACGGATTAACATACCATCAAAACCCATAAATTTTCATGAATCTCATTGTCTCTAGCTAAACGAGACGCTTTACGGGATGAAAAAAGAATGGTGAGCGAACCAAACTATCAGACAGATTACTTCGCTATACAGTTCAGATTACATCAGCTAACAAATCATCAAACGAGTGGGGATCAATATTTTCTATGACCACCGACAAAATTAAATAAAAAAATTAGCGCCATGCTGATCTCTATACGAGCACCAAACGACCGCTAAGGTATACTGAAATCGTGTCAAAAGATAGATGAAACGAACCACAAAAGTTAAAGAAAAGCGTGCCACAAATAGTGGCAAAGTCAGAATTTTCATATAGTGGGGTCAGAGTAAAGTATGAGGTACGAGGATTCTCATACCACTACAATATAAATATTGTTGACCTCGTACCCAAAAAAATCAAGTGGGATAAATTCTAATATTTCTATGAAATTTTTTATAATAACTCCTTGAAAATCCTATTTAATTCTTTTAAAATCCCATACCACAACAAATTAAGTGGGGTCAATTGACCCCCTAATCTACGTATGGCTCCGTCACTAGCCACAAAGGCAGAAAAAACATGTACCAAAATAATAGAGATCTTTATTAAAATTGAAAAAACAAAATATAAAAAAGTAAGAAAAATAATGAACACTAGTAGTTGCTAATCGTCGGCCAAAAAATCAAAAAGAGAAAACCTACGCAAGAAAATGAGAGAAAAATTAAATATTTTAATATCATATAGTAACTCGATCCAAACTACCTAGTCAAGAGATAGTTATACTAAAATATTAATATGTTACTTGAATAACCAGTAACACTAAACGTTTTTTTTTAAATATCTATGGAGTAAAAAGGGGTAAATTACTAAATTAAGAAATTAAAAGATACTATACATTTTAAGCACAGGGAAAATCACAACCGTTAATAGCAAAGGAACAAGATTGAGTCAACTAGATCCGACATTTCCCCGACCACAAAGCTTGGGACCGATTAAACACTCTGGCACAAAATCACACCTTGCCCCCAAGATCCCATCACATCCGTCAAAATAAAAATATTCAAAATCCAACGGTCAAGATCTAATCCAACAACAACTGCATCTGCGCAAGTTAGTGAAGCCCACCCCTCACAAGCCCACCACCAGGTCAAGAAAATGCTACACCAGATTACCAAAACACCCTTTCTTTTGAAATAGTAAGAATCATTTCAGAAGGGTATTTTAGTCCTTTAAAAATACCAACATCAATATAAATCAGCCTACCCCTCCTCCCGACGAACCTTTAGCTACAAAAAACACTCAGAATCGACATAAAAGGCGACGAAAAAAAAAATCCATTCGTTTTCTTCATTCCTTCTTCGTAGCTAAAAGTTTTTTTCCGTCGGAAAAACTGGATTATTAGCCACGAAAATTTTTCTTTCCTGATAGATTTTCCTTTTTATTTTTTGTTTTGCTTTTATTTTTACAAGCTTTTACAGTCAGTGGGAGTGTGATGGGATTTTGTATTTGTCCATTGGAGACACCAGCAAGGTTGCTGTGGACTACTAGTTTCTTTCGTCATAAGCTTATGATCTTTTAATTTTTCAGAAAAGCAAAACACAGAATTGATCTGTGTGTACAAAACAATCTTTACTTGTTTCTTTTACCGACACTTATTGTGTCTTTCTACTCACGAAATTCCGTCGCTAAAAAGGTTTTAGACACAAAACATTTACATACACATACATAGATACAGAGAAAGAGGAGTAAGCTATAAAGATGGAATCTGGCCGTCTTTTCTTCAACCCTCGCCACAGTAACATGTTGTTTCTCGGGAACAGTGAACCCATCTTTCGAGGTGATTTTTTTTTCCGTCTTATGTTTTTAATGTCAAATACAATATGTTGCCTTCTCTTATTATGTTTATTTGAGTTGTGCACTAGTAGTTCTATTTTCGTCGCTATTAATGTTGTGGAAAACAAGTTTTGTTTGGGATTTTAAATTGATATCGGATCATTTCCTTTGACTTTTTTGGCTTGCATATGTAAAGGGACAAGAACGATGCATAGCATGGAGGAAAACTCAAAGAGGCGACTGTTCTTCAGCTCCCCGGACGATTTGTACGACGAGGAGTACTATGACGAGCAGTTGCCGGAGAAAAAGCGTCGTCTCACGTCGGAGCAGGTTAGTGAATGGTACTCCTAAAAGCTTTTATGTAGCTAACATGCTTTCTTTTATTATGATTTTATTCAATGATTCAATTGATTTATGCGACTCTTATTAAAAACGTGATATTTGGATCCGATAAAAAAGGGTTTTTTATGTTGAATAAAAAAAAAAAGGCATATGATGCTAATAGGAACATATACTCCACCTTTTAAGACTTGGAAAATATTCAACATATCAGAATCAAATTCTATTTTGATGTTAGATTGAGATTATAGGGAATCAAATAAACTCAAAATAAAAATTTTATCTTATTTTAGGTTTAGAGGTCGAAGGGAAAATGATGAGAACTATTGTATGGTGAAGGTGTATCTGCTAGAGAAGAGCTTCGAGGCCGAGAACAAACTGGAGCCGGAGAGGAAGAGCCAGCTGGCTAAGAAATTAGGACTGCAGCCGAGGCAGGTGGCGGTGTGGTTCCAGAACCGCCGCGCAAGGTGGAAAACAAAGCAGCTCGAAAGGGACTATGATGTCCTTAAATCTTCCCTTGATTCCCTTCAATCAAATTATGACTCTATTCTCAAAGAAAATGCCAAGCTCAAATCTGAGGTACTCCCCACATTTCAACATTTGCAAGCATTTGGACATGATTAATTATCAAGTCTAACCATATGAAAATTATTTAAAATATAATCCACATTTACGTGACAAATACAATCAAATCCCATATATATATTGACACTTGGCCCTGGCTGATGAATCAAGATTCCATATTTTTCTAAAAACAAAAAAAAAAAATGTGTAATTGTAATATAAAGCAGCATCTGTTCCTAACCCCACATGATTTTCAGCGACGGATTTGAAAAGCAAATTAAAATAAGAATATGACATGGTAGCTTTCTAGAAGTGTGCTTAGGGCCCCACTAAGATAATCATTATATTTATATTTTTATTTTAGAACCAAAAATGTGATCTCCACGCATGCAACATTGCCATATATATAAAATAATTCTCCACTATAGGTAGCTTCCTTGACTGAAAAGCTACAAGCCAAAGATGAGGCAACAGAAGCAATAACAGGTCAAAAGGATGAACCCTTACCGGCTGAGATGGTTTCCGCCCTCCAATTCAGTGTGAAGGTAGAGGACCGTCTGAGTACCGGCAGTGTTGGGAGCGCGGTGGTCGACGAGGATGCTACACAGCTAGTTGACAGGGGCGATTCCTATTTCCCGTGTGATGAATACCCTAGATGCGTCGGTCCTATCAATGGGGTTCATTCGGAAGAAGACGATGGCAGTGATGATGGCCGCAGTTACTTCTCCAACGTGTTCACGGCCACGGAGCAGGAGCAGCAGCAGCAGGAGACATTGGAATGGTGGGTCTGGTCCTGAAGGATCCTGCAATAATATATGTACTGTTTCATAGTATGTCATGGTTTAAGACAACATATGGAGATAACCTAAAAAAGAAGAGTGATATAAGAAGCCTAGTGTATGAGGCGAAGTAAATGAATAAAATTAGTCTAAAGTCAACGGAATGGCAATAATCTTTGTTTAAGTTACACATCAACTCCATCCTTTTTCAGCTTATTTTCCTTGGGTTTAAAGCTAACAAACAAACAAACAAAACAAAACAAAAATAAAATAAAATATATATAGGTATGGTACAAGCAACTCTTCAAGAACCCATGCTGATAATTAATGCATTTTCACATTATCTATGTTACTCGAACTCAAAACAAGGGTAAAAAATGTGTATGTCTCCAGTTCGAGTATAATTTTTCTAAATATTGTACCTACAGGATATATCCTTAAGTGTGTATCAAACATGTTTTTTATAGAATTACATAGCCCGTGATCCTATTCAGATCACTTTTCTCCAAATAATAAAAGATAGGCATAGATTAACCCATCATTCTTCAACATTTGCAACAGAAAAATGAAGACATGAAGATTAAAGACCAACCAAAATGAATGTTGGTGTTCTTAATGGAGCAAATTGATTTAAGGTCACCTCTTAATGGGTCTATTGAAGACATGAAGATTAAAGACCAACCAAAATGAATGTCAGTGTTCTTAATGGAGCAAATTGATTTAAGGTCACCTCATAATGGGTCTATGTACTATCTGATTTAGATTAGTCGACTAATGGTTGAATACTAGTGGTTATACCAAAAGAAGACCAACCAAAGTGGCATTTGAATGGTTTAAGGTCAATCTTTTCCCTAAAGTCGAGTCCAATCGTCCACTCAGGGGAAGTTCATGTGAAGAAGAACAAAAACCCACCACACAAACCACTTGCATACTAAATTAGAATCTGTTCTTTCCCACTTCCAACTCCCATTTCCTTCTTGTCTTTTCAATTTACATTCTCAGTCCATAGGCACATATGCACTTTGACTATATTCCCTATTTTGCAGATGTAGTGTTTCAATTGGTAAAGCATCAACAACAATAACTCAATCCTATAGGACCTCTCTCTCTGTCTGTCTTCCCAAGAAATTAACTGAGAACATGCAGCAGAAACCATTCCAAATCTGAATCAGCAAACTAACATTTTGGTTCTTATTCTAGGACATTATTGTAGTCTTGTGACACATTCCTGCCACCAGCTTTCCTTGACCCTATGAATAAAGTTTGCTGCAAATTAACAAATGAAGGCCAGTCCCATTTCCTTTCCATGTATGCATTTGATGGTTTCAACGCTTCTTCAGAGAGTGCAGCATCCATATCAAGTAAATAGTTCAGTTGCCACAAAATCTTCAGTTAGCAGCATTACAGCAATTGCTGAAAAAACAGTTCAAAGAAAAATAGAGCTGCAATTTCAAAGTGAAAGAGGGTAATTGCAGAACAGTGCTCTGAATTTTGCTGCTCTATAGCCCTTCATAAATAAACAGGTTAAAGACTTGGCCAACAATTTTGAAGAGAAAGATGAAATTTGCAATACAATGCTCCAACGAGCTTTGGTTAATTTTGCTGTAGTGCAGCCTCCTTGACATTCCAATTCTGCAATTCGTATATCGAAAATCATGAGAATGAAAATGGTTTTCAATAAGTGCTGCAGAGAAAGATGCTATCTTTGGGTTGCAGTTTCCAAGTTCCAAATGCTAGAGTACTACTGAAGTCCCTGTTACAAGTCAGGAGCATCCTGACCATATCTAATGGTTCGAAATCGCATACATACCGCATCCAGAAGTCGAATAAGCCGTAGCAACGGACTTTGGCCTAACCCTGGTTCTCTATCAGAAGATGTTCCACTATTGGTACCTATAAAAACGTATCCATTCCACGACTTGGACTTCATTTGGTTTACTAACATGCTTAACAAACTTGCACCATCTCCAAATTAAACATACTTTTTAACTCTTTATGATTTAAAGAAAACTACAATTAAATTAAGCAATACAGTATCTAACATTTCAAATAATTTATTCTCATAAATAAACGATTTGCATTAATGCAAGTCTAAAAAGTCACAATTCACAAAGCTTCATGATAAAAAAACTTAGAACTGAATAAGCTTAATTCAAATTACCAATGCTGAGTTTTAGGTTTTAAGTGTTACCCCAATAGTTGTGTCATCTCCTGATCATCACCCGGGGGAAGCATTGACGTTTCTTCACCTGCAATCCAAGTGGCCACCGTTTACTCCTTACGCCACCACCGATGCACTCTTCACAGACCCACTTCTCTGCCGTTGAGAATTTTCAGTCACTGTTATAGAGCGGCACGAGGCTGGTATAGCTCAGGAGAGGAGAAGAGGGAAGATTTGGTCGGGGCGGGGAATCTTGTCTTCAAGTGCAACAACAGAGTATTCTTATTGATTGCGGGACATGATGCACTTATACGGATACAAACACGAGAACGAGTACAGAAATAAGAAAGGGAAACGATAATTTTTATAATTACAGTATACGAGTACGATTAGATTACGATAAAATAAAATAAATTTTATATTTAAAAAGAATGTAAAATTAAAAAGTAAAAAAAAAATATGTAAGCATGACATTACACATATTTATATACTTATAGTTAAATAATGTGAGAAAGAAAAAATAAAAAAAAAAGAAAATGACAAAAAAAAACTATGAAAAATAGAAGAATAAAAAAAAATAGAGAGATGAAATATTATGAAATACCCAAAGTGTACTCAATATGTCTATAATACATGAACGTATTGGGTAAAAGATACAGTATCAAATTGAAATATCCGTGCTTCATAGATTGTAGGATTTTTTGTAGGATTTTTTTTTTATCAAAATAGCACTTTTAAAACTTTATTTTTTGACACCCATCTAAAATTATTTCTCCTAATCGCATACATATAATGAACCTGTTAGATAAATTTATGAGTTTTATTTTTGATAATTTTTTAATGGAAGTAATGAAATCTTTTAAGTGTTAAAAAATAAATTTTAATAAAACTCGACGTCATTACATTGTCATGCATTAAAAAATTATCAAAAATAAAACTCGTCTTGTCGTGCAAGTCTGGTGAATTCCTTTAAAAGTTAAAAAAACCACAAAACTAATCCAAGTTTGACGAATTCATTGTAAAGATACTATACACAAATTTTATCTTATATGAGTGTCAGAATAGGAAATAAAGTTTAAAAACGTGATATTTTACGAAAATGTCCTTTTATAATAAAAAAACTCACCCTATGTTTGGTCAAAAATGTCAATTTATCCTCATATACCATTTTATGAATAGTAATTTTGACCCAGAAAAAATAAATTAGGCTATAAATTTATATATTGCGTAAATAAAATTGTTTAAATTTAAATTTTTAAAAATATTTTTATAGTTACAGATTGTTTTTCAGTAAAAGTACCGTAGAAGTTTCATGATAATATATATTTTTAATTAAATTTATCTACATCGTGTGAATAAAATTGTTTGAACCCTATTTCTTTTTACGAAGAATAACATTTTTGTTTTTATATCAGGGCCATTCATTAGATTTTAATGTTTAAATATTTTTAATATTTTGATTTTAAAATCCAATGAGTGCTCCATATAATCACACAAACATATTTAAGAACCATTTATTTTTTTAAGAAGAATAGCAATATTTAAAATATATACAATATTTTAAATTATAATAAAATTGAGAAACCGAGATTATTTAGCGAATACAAATTTACGAATTATATTAAAATTTTAAACTATAATTTAAAATATATACTAACTATTGTTAACTTTAATTTAATTATTAGATTTATTTAATTGGGTTAGATATTTTTGTGTATCATAAGTATGTCATGTTCGAGTTTCCTAAAATCACATTTCCTTCTTTTTCCAGACATTAACAACTGTATACCATATATATTAAATATTGTATTTTATATCATAAAAATATGATTGTTCCAGTGGCAAGCATATACTACCTTACAATACAAGGTCTTGTGTTCATATCCCCTTGATGTCATTTTCCCCTTCATTTTTCTTGGCATCAAAACGGTATAAAACATATATAAAAAATTGTGTTTTATATCACGAAAATAGCTTGCCTAGTGGCAAGCATACAATACTCTCATTGCTTTGGAGATCCTTGGTTCAATTTTCCCCAACCTCTAATTTCATTTTTTCCTTCCAATCAGGTGACATGTGTCACCATTTGATTGGGGGAGGAAAATAAATTAATTAAATTAAATAAAAATAAATAAATCTCTCCAATAAGGCACCTAATTAAATAATTAATTTATTTTATTAAATTAAAATTAAGACCAAATTGATTAAATGTGTAAATAACGGGACTAAATGCGTAATTATATAATTTTTTAACTGCCGCGTTAGCCTCTCTGTTAGGTTTTATTAAATTAAATAAAAATAAATAAATCTCTCCAATAAGGCACCTAATTAAATAATTAATTTATTTTATTAAATTAAAATTAAGACCAAATTGATTAAATGTGTAAATAACGGGACTAAATGCGTAATTATATAATTTTTTAACTACCGCGTTAGCCTCTCTGTTAGGTTTTAACGGCTGATGGCTATATTGGAACTATATCAATAATTAAGTGGTCATTTGATAAAATTAAAAGATCGATTGTCATTTCGACACCAACCCTAAAGATCGGTGATCTCCCGTATAATTTATAATAGTTTTTATACATTCGGATCAAAACGGTTTTTATATTATTTAATTTGATTTTAATTTCCCCCCAAATCGAATGGAATATCATCATTCATCATGTGCATGAAGAACCCCCTTCTCTTTATAATTCGCCTCTTTGAGAAAACCATAAAAATCTATCCTTTTCTCTCTCCCACAAATTTTTCTTGTAATTCGGTCAAATTCAATCTGGGGTGTCTTTCATTTTGCATGTTCTTTTTAGGGTTTTGAAGTGTTATCCCTTTCTGGGTCACTTCCAAATCCAATTCAAAGTTCCAATTTTTCATCATCTGGGCAGTTCCAATTCAAAGATTCGATGTCACAAGGCTTTTCGATCGAGCTCTACTTCGATCCAGCACTCGAAAACCAAGTCTTGAAAGCATGGAACGTGTTGGCTCGTCGCCAAATCAGCACCCAGTTAATTGAGATCGAGTCAAGGCCTCACATAACTCTCTTTTCAACCCCTTTTCTAGACCCCCAAAGCTTGAATCTGTTCTAAAGTCTTTTGCTTCCAAACAAGGACCTTTACCCTTATCTTTTTCCTCAATTGGGACTTTCCCAAATGACAAAAATGTTCTTTTTCTTGCACCAGTTCCAACAATGGCCCTCCTACAATTCCAGGCTCAATTATGTGAGGCGATTAAAAAAGAAGGGTTCGAAATCGGAGACGAGTTCAAAGCTGATTCTTGGATTCCCTATTGTGCAGTAGCTCAGGAAGTCCCGAAAACAAGGATAGCTGAGGCTTTTTGTGTGTTGAGAGAGTTGAAGTTGCCTGTTTCTGGATATGCCATGGACATTGGATTGGTGGAGTTTCCACCTGTTCGTGAATATTTCTCATTTGAACTTGGGAATGCTGTTGAAGCATGAGATTTGGAGGGCTCAATATTACAGTGTTAGTGTTTTTCCTTTTGCCCTTTGTTAGAATTCCAGCTAATTTATAGGTTTTATATTTAGTAATGAATGATGGATTCTTAGTTGCTTCTTAATATGTTGTTTTTACAGGTCAGTTTGAAACTTACCTGCTATATTTTAGCATTACACAACTAGATTCTCTATTGATTGGGACTAAAACATGGATTGTCCTCATAATTTTTATCAATATTTTACCATTGTGCATGTCTAGTTCACTAGAATTATGGAAATTGCATTGATGATGATGATGTTTTTATAATGATATGATCAGACTCTTAATTTGGTTCACACCATTTATCAATCTGCTAACTGGTTTGGATGTTTGGAAACATCGTGTTGTTGGTTTATGCATTACTTTGGATTATAATTTGGGTTTTATTACTTGGAAAGTATTTTTGAATTTTTTAGTTTGTATTACTGCAAAGGTATGTTACTTTTGACTTTCCTCGAATAAGCAAAGGGAAAGTATTTATCCAAATCATTTAGTAATCATGTATTCTACTTATTGTTCCATAAACCTACTTATGTTCGTTCTTTCTACAAACATTATTTGAGACTTTGTTTTCGGTTTCAATTTTCCATACATTCTGCCTTGATTTATTGGTATATTTGCATTGTATATACTGGAAATGTTTAATATTCCGAGTTTATGTCAATGTTATAGTCTTATTGATTACTTTCATGCTAAGGAAATTTGATGACCCTTCTTGCTCATATGCAATCAAAATAAGAATCCATCTTTTTATATGTTTAACATTATGAAATGATGATTTGATCAGGTTGCATCACGTGTACTGATTTTGGCGCCTTAGTTTTGACCTTTAGAATATTGACCATGTCCATATCACTTCTTTTGTAAAATCAGTAAACATTATGCATCATTTGTACATGTTAGCAGTTCATAGGGGTCAAATTGAGCTTAGCTGAGCTGAAGATTTTAGAAGCTTGAGCACAACTTGAAATTTGAGGCTCAAAGCTTGTTTTGAGTTTCACTTTTAAAGCTTGAAATAAATTCGAGATCTAGGCACTAGAGCTTGTTGATTAAGCTTATATACCTAATTAATAATGAGCTTAATTCCCATGCACAACATTGAACGTGGTTTTTATTCTCAGGCTTCAGTTGAAGTTCGAATTCATAATTTTCAGTACTAATTAAAAATAAAATATATATTAAAAAAGATTAATTAGGTTAATGAGTTATTCGAATCTACTATTGGGATAGTCGAATTTGACTCTTTCTATAGCTTGAGCTGCTTAAGCTCGAAAATGACCGAGCCAAATTGAAGTGATTTCAATTCAAACATGAGTAGTTTGTGAGCACATGACTTATGTACGCCCATTATACCTTCATTAATCTATGCATCACTTCATTGTTTGTGGAGTTTAGCTTCTGGTGTAAACTGATGATATGGTTAATCAACTACGTGCTATGTTAGTCAGTTTGAATGTGATTGTTAGATATGGACACGTATCCAACGCATATATGTTCGACCTATTGAACGCTTTTCCACTTATTCGGAGGTTTTTGGAGCATTATATCTTCATACACATGCTTGAATATGTCAGGTCCATGTTTGGATATGTAGATATTGAAAGAAAAAGAGCCCAAACAACATTTTATACAAGATTTTGGTTATGTTGTGCTGATAGAGTAAATAATTGAGTGTTCTTTATTCTCCTTGAATGTTTGTGTAAATAGATTGTTTCCCCCGCAATTTCTTGGATAGATTTGAGAATTCATGTATAGACTGCAATTCTTTTATACTTTGTGATAAACCTAGTAAAGGTCTCACTAGCTTTCTTTTTTAAGTCCAAATTTGCTTATATGTATACTTCCTACTATATTTTAGGATGTCAAATGACATCCCAATCCAACAGCTGCCTCCACCTTTGATTATGGATTCTTTTAACACAGTCTGTTCCATTCATAACATTGAACTTTATTATACCCCCTTATTCTCTGCCAATCCAGTCCTCCGCAAAGAAGGTTCTCCGACAGCCTCACCACTAAGAATCCGAAAGACATACTCTACAAGCCTCCAACTCCGGAATCTCTTTATATCCAGAGTCTTCCCCTGAAGGTCACAAGAGATCATTCAGAGACTACTTCATGCACCCTCCGGCCAATTAATATCCTAATAAGCGCAACCTCAAGTCTATTTGCATCAATCAGCCAGACCTAGACTCGTCAATTGTCCATAAAGGGTATTATCCTCCCCACAACACAAGAAGACTCCCCATTTCAGCCATACTTCTCAGAAGCCTCCATTGCTACCTTGTCCCCTCTCATACAACCACCGTCTATAGCGACACTTCGTTCAAATCAAAAGGAGTGAACCGTCTAAAACCACCTCAATATATAGATGATATTTTTTTTATTGTTGTAGAAATCACGAATTGGGTTATTTGGGTCAATAGAAGTCAAACTCATCGATTAAGCTTGGACAAAGAATCTCAAAATTTCAAAAGATAATCCAGGTCGGCTATACCTTTGTTATAACCTTTTATGATCTAAAAGTAATCAATAAATTATCAAGATAAGAAACATCATCATCATACGTTCAAAATCTAATCCATAAACTTGTTCTTTAAATGAAAGGAAAAAACAACAAACCTAAAGCATGTAAGTTGATTACGTTGAGAAAATCATGTAAAAGTAACAGTCTTTCATTGCCTATCTTAGGGCAGTAAGTGAGACGTGTTCATATGTTATTTGAGTTTGATTAAAAGAATTTTAAATTTGATTTGATTTTTATTTAGTCTAGCTCGAGCAACTCTAGTTATCAATTGAGTTGAGTTCAAGCATCATAAAACCTGAGTAGCCCGTGGTCTAATTGAGTCTAGCTTGAATAGTTTCATTTGATCTTTAATTGAACTTTAACTTGAATTCAGTTTGATTTTTATTGAGTCTAGAAGGTATCAAATGAATCAAATTCAAACATCACAAAACTCAATTCGAATAGGTTTCGTAGAGGCATATTATGGGAGCAATACTCCTATCCTAGGTTTTTCATTCACAATGTCAGGATTTAAATCACTGGCCTTGTTTAATGAGCCTAATGGCTAATGTCTCATACCACTCGATTAACTGGTTGTTGGTATTTAAAAGTTGTACTTTAATTAGATTGGTGCATCGATAGCTTGAGCTTATACCACTGTAAATCACATGGTAACAACTATAGAGGCTACTCGGGATTGACCACCTTAAGCAGCCATTAATGTTATCACTGTTTGCATGTAATATTATTGTTTTTTGCCATTACTGCTCCCACTAATAGATAGATTCACGTTGCAATTTCTCGACTTTTGTCAATGTCATGCACAAAAATAAAGGCCTCATAATAATTGAAATTTGAGAACGTGTTGGTGTAACACGTAACCTGGATTTCCCTCACTATTGTGACGTGTAAATCCAATGGCGGAACTTAGGACAAAAATTTGGGGTTAGTTTAAACTTTTTAAAAATTTGAAGGTTTAAACTAAAATTATTAAAAAATTTAATGTTTTTAGATATTTAATAAGAATTTTTTTAAAAAAAATATGAGAGAAAATTTAATTAAAGATATTCAAAATTTTAAAATTTAATATAAATTTTTTAAAAATCTTAAAAGGTTTAAATTATTTTTTAAAAAAGTTTTTGGAGTTAAATTACAATTTTTTAAAATTTTGGATGGTCAGGACCCCTCTAACCCCTCAAAGGAACCGCCCTGTTTGGATATCAGACAATTATGATGAACCCTCAACTTATTCACGACTCTTAATTTTTGCTTATTTTTATAGCTAACTCTACCCTTCCAATAACAGCTTTATGTATTGTTGCTGGCAGCATAATATGATTCATTTGTTGCTTTTTATGAAATAGTTATTTAAAAGTTTATTTTTTTATTTGATTTTGGGTCGATTTAGATTTTGAGTGAAAAATTTATGATCTAACTCAAGGTAATATTATTTTTACATATTTAAGAATAATTGTTATTATGATATTTTATAATTTTTTAATTATCTTTCTATTGTATTGAATAATAATAACTTTTTATTTGTGTGGAATCTAGTTACGTTGAAGTCTAATTTTTACTTTAAAATTCAAATCAAATTTATATTAGATATAGTATCACTAAACATTAGATCCGACTTAAATATACTTTTAATATTCGATTCGATAAAAATTCGATCTAATATGTCCATTACTGGACACATGAAGAAATGTGAGGATTGGCATGGGTGTGACACCGTATCAGATTCATTTATTTATTTTATCTGGGTTGATCAGCTGCTTTCTTTCTGGGCTTTAACTCCAAGTTGGATTTGAGTTCTTGTATTACCCGGCAGTCTATTGAGGTCAAAGTTGGTTATGGAAGATTCTAAGGATTGAGAAATAATAATTTTGCTAATTATTTTAATTTATAATTCTTATGGTAAATTGAGCTTCTAACAACTGTATATATGTCCGATACCCTATACTATTAGAAAGAGATTGTTAAACAAATTGGATAACCCATAACAACAATACCAGTGTGTAGATTTTTTGTGTCTGAATTTATAGCTCGTTACTTAGCCCAATAATAAATGGATTGGCTTTCGGAATTGATTTGTTGAGTTTTTTTATGAAAAAAAATCTTGCACTCTTTGTGTTTATTGTCACGGGGCTAGACTTCTGAACCAACTCAACGTGCGGCCTTAGTCGATGTTCTTAGACAAACGACTAAGTAAGCCTGAAATCCTTCTCTGGAAGATCGAATACTTCCAATACTCACAAACACAAGATCTTTCCAAGAGGAACCGAACAAAAGAGAAAGGCAACGAGAACAAAAGAAAGAACGCTCAAGAACACGAAGAACACTACAGAGTGTTTTTAGAGTAAATGCCAAGTGTATTACTCAAATGATGGATGAATACAATTGAGGTGAGGAGGCCTCTATTTATAGTTGAATCCCCATACAATGAACGGACGAGATCGAATCACACTAACGACCTAGATTGAAAGCCACCTACCAAATCTACACTAACTAAGGAAACTCTATCACTATAAATTCTTTCCTTAAGTTTGTGTTTACATTGAGAGATATTCTTATCCCTTAGAATATTTTCTAGTAAGATGTCATCTATTAATTTACCAGGCTCAATGCATTTGGGCTTTCTTTCAGTCTCCAACGATTGGACCAAGTCTGGTGGTCTTCTTGGCAAGCCTAGAACCTCTTGGGTTACTTGTTGCGCATCTGTCTCGGACCCAAATGTGCGGGCCGTGACATCTCCCCCACCAAATCCGGCGATGCCCTCATCGCTGTCTCAGAAAAGACTTCTCTTGGTTGATCTTGGATCTTCCATGGTACATTGGCTTGCTCCCAACTCAGAATCGGGCAACGATGTTCCCCCATAAGAACGGCTCCCCACATAAGGAGCGCTCGACTCGGACTGGGTTGTCTTCCCATACAGACTGCTCGCCTTGGTTCCTTCCGCTGTGTAACTTCTCGCTCTGCATCATTGCGCACATCTCGATGAAGTTTGAGATGCGCCTCTTTCGTGGCATTCACTCTAACCGGCATCAACCCTTCCCTCGTGAAGTTTGGTGCCTCGTTGCCCATTGGCAACTTTTCCCACATTGACCATTCTTTACACTTGAAGTTCAATGCTTCTTCCACCTTGCCCAAATGTGCTTTTTCCACGGGCCTCATGTCGCTGGCTGAATCGGGTAACTCTTACCCCACTAAAGTAGTTCCTCCAATAGTAGCCCCCAAAGCGATGTCTCCTTGGCTTGGAGCATAGTCGGCAAGCTGAATGGCAGTCAGCGTCTTGGTTCCTTTACCCTTGTCTCGATACAAGGGCACAACGCAACGTTGTTTGCAATCCAAAAACAGACGACGTCAGCACAAGGAACGATAAGAGCATCTATACGGTCAATGAAGCTTAGTCCCAAAACAAAATCAAAGTCATCTAAATTGATTACCTTGATGTCTTCCTTGCCCTTCCATTCACCAATCTGCAGCTCCATATTCCGTGCCGTTCCAACAATTGGAACTTCTTTAGCATTCACAGTCTTGATCTTTCCAGTTGAACCCACAACTCTAAGACCAAGTTTGTCGGCAGCCTTCTTGGACATGAATAGATCGGTTGCTCCGGTGTCCACTAGAGCACTCCTCGATCGTCCCGCAATGTTGATGTCGACAAACATCAACCCTTTCTGCTTGCGTACTCTCGCCTTAGCAGAACTCAGTATCATCGAGCCAAGTCTCGCAGCCTCGCTCTGTTCGGGCTCGTCCACCCCCTTGGATGGCTTGACTCGATGTGGGCATGCTCGCAACTTGTGTGGCCCTTTACATTGGTAGCACTTTAGTTGCTTCTCTTCCCTCGGCTTGATTGCTTTGACACTTGCAATCGCACCAAGTCTTGTCACTTCTTCGTCCGAGTCCTCGGACTTATCGCCTTTGATAGCATTAAGACGATCATTCTTGGGGCAATCTTTCATCATGTGCTTCCCTCCGCAGATACAGCACACAAGACCTTCCCCATCTTTTACTCCCCCACCATAGCCCTTGCCTCGGGGCTTGAGGGTCTCCATCATCTCGAACTCGGCTATGGATTCAGCTGCAGCCATAGCCTTGGAGAGTTCCTCGACTCTCATCCTCTTCAACTCTATTTTGGCCCATCGCTTAAGCCCGTTCTTGAAGATAAAGAGGCCTTCGGCTTTATTGATGTCCGTGATTTGGAGTTTGAGTTCAGTGAACCGTCTGACATACTCCAGGATGGAACCTTCATGCTTGAGTTCGTGCAGCTTCTCCCGAGCCTCCTGTTGGGCGTTCTTTGGGTAGAACTGTTCCTTGAACTCAGCCTAAAACTCTTCCCAAGTCTCGATGGGAATATCCTTGCTCTTCTCCTCAGAGCATCTGCGTCGCCACCATAAAAGTGCAACGTCAGTTAAGTAAACAGAAGCAATGTTTACCTTATCCGCATCATCCTTGATGCATGTAGCACGAAAGTATTGTTCCATGCTCCACACAAAGTTCTCCACGTCCTGGGCCGATCTAGTTCCGCTAAACTCCTTCGGCTTTGGCACGTCTAACTTTGGTCTGATTGTTGCCGTGTTTAACATACCAGTCACGACAGCTTGGTAAACTTGAAGCTCTCCCTTGAGCCCCTTAATTTCCTCCATTATCTCCGCCTTCAAAGCCTTTAGCTCGGCTTCGAGTGCATCACTCCGTCTATCCGCACTGTCGGCACACCGGTCAAGGTCTTGCACGTTGTTCTTTAGATCCTGCACGTTGCTTTCGAGCTCCTCTCCCGAAGAGTCCAGCTCGTCAAGACGTACTCTCACAACGTCAATCTCCTCTCGGGCATCCTTCATGGATCCTTCGAGCTTTCCCACCCTTTCTTCCAGCGTAGGCACAGTGTTGCTCGGACTGTCTCGCTTTCCATCGTCAGCCTGGATCTCTGCACCCTTTTTGTGCTGCAACATTCCCTCATTTCTTTGCCATCTCCAATTAGTGTTTGCGCTCGAACACTCGCTCTGATACCAACTGTCATGAGGCTAGACTTCTGAACCAACCCAACGTGCGGCCTTAGTCGATGTTCTT